>OZ012737.1:660330949-660821190 GCA_963859935.3 Lathyrus sativus | reverse complement strand
AAACTAATCAACTTAAATCGTTTATTTAAGAGTGTTTTAAAGTGATTGATAAATGTTCAAACGGTAGGCTAAGTGCGACCATCACATGAACATTCGGGAAAAGAGAGAAAAATTACTCCCACCCCAATCTTTTTCAATCGGTATTAATTGAGGAAAGATTTTAACGGATAACTTGACATTGAATCAAGTGTTTGAAATTAATTACAAAATGGTTTGAAAGAGAGTTTGAAAATAATTTGATTTGAGAAAAGTGGGATAATGGAAATGCTTTGAAAGAAAGGTTTGGAATTGAATGAAATGAGAAAGATGGAATCCCATTGTAGAAGCATACTTCAATCTCAAGGTTTTGATGATGTCAACAAGACTTAAGCTCATTCCATGATTGCAAAAAGTCAAGCTTTCAAATTGATCAAGATACTTACACTATATACCCGTGGGGGTATATGTACTGAGAAGCTGCTTGCACTATATACCCGTGGGGGTATATACACTGAAGATAAAATCAGAAGCTTCTCTATTCTAAACTCTTCTCAAAACGCAAAAGGTGCAAGCATATCATCAATGGAATGTTGTCATGCAAATCAAGCTTCATGTGCAAATGATCGTACAATTTTCAAGACTTGGACACAAGACTTTGGTATATCAAAACTCACTCTTTTAATTGATATATAAGTGTTCAAAAAGTCTATCATATCAACATATTGCATTTGCATATTTTAAAATTATGTGGAACTGGTATAACACTTTTAACTTAAGTATTTTTTCTGAGTTTTCACAATGTTAACCGATTAACCATATTGGTTAACCGGTTAACGGTCTCTAATTTTAAATTCTCAGGGCTAACGTTACAGTGTTAACCGATTAACACAGAACGAACTTTGAAAAATTGTTTCTTTTCAAATTCAAATCTTGTGTAATTGTTATACCTTTTCATTATTTGATTCATATACATTTATACCTTTTTGAAATAGTGTTTTGACTCATATAAATTCTGAGTATTTCAAATTGAAAAACACCTCCAATAATTTTCAAAATAATCATTCAATCAAATTCACTATTTTTCAAATACTTTCAAATATTTCAAAAAGTGTTCATACTGTTCATACCATTTCATATCCAGAATTTTTGAACACTTGTATTGATATTGATATTGAAAAGTGAATTTTGATCAAAAGGAGAATATCAATCATTGTATTGATATTATCACATCACTCTCAAATCAAAGAATTACATAATTATTTCTATTGTGACTTGTGATCCAGGATTGTTTGACATAAGGGTTAGTGCTTGCAAGAGGATTGTTCTTGCACACTAGTTGTTGAATAGTTGTTAGATAGTAGGCCTCACCGGTTGATGGTGTGATAGGTTGTACATTCTAAAACTATAGTGAAAAATCTCTTTCATGTGGAAAGGGGAGTGGAGTACCTTCAGATTATGAAGGGAACCACTATAAATCTCTGTGTCCTTTTTCATTATGCTTTTTACTGCTTTCATCATCAAGAACATAACCGAGTAAATTTCAAGAATCTGGAAAAATCGGAAAAAGTTTCTAAAGCCTAATTCACCCCCCCTCTTAGGCATACTCTGAACTTACAATTGGCATCAGAGCAGGTTAAGGTAACCTGTTCCTAACGATTCAGTATGGCTTCCGCTAGCACCAACTCGGTGTTCAAAGACGGTGGAAGTAGTAATAAACCACCACTGTTTTCTGGAGAAGATTTCGATTTCTGGAAAATCAGAATGAAGGCGTATCTTGAAGCCCAAGGAGAAGGTATATGGGAAGTAATCGAAGAAGGACCACACAATCCAGTAAATGTGGTCAATGGCATTGGAACCGCAAAGTTGAAAAGTACGTATAATGAAGACGATAAGAAAAAGATTCTTAATGAGAAGAAAGAAATCAACATACTCCAAAGAGCTCTCAGTATGGACAAATTCTTCTGTGTATCACAGTGTAAATTGGCAAAGGAGATTTGGGACACCCTGGTGGAAACGCAGGAAGGAACCACAGAAGTTAAAAGATCGAGGCTCAACACGTTGAGTCAAGAATATGAGATGTTCCGTATGTAGCCCGGAGAATCTATTGTTGCCTTACAAAAGAGATTCGTTCATCTAACAAATCACTTGATTGCTCTCGGGAAGACCTTCACCAATGATGATCTCAACCTGAAAGTCCTAAGATCCTTAACAAGGGAATGGAAACCAAAAGTGACCGCTATTTTGGAAAAGAAGAGTCTCTCAATGATGACATCCGCATCCTTATTTGACAAACTTCAAGAGCACGAATTGGAACTTGGAAGGCTCGAGATGCACGAAAGTCAAGAAAAGAAGTCCAAAGGAATTGCCTTGAAGATTGACACAAAGGATGACAAAGACGACGAGACTTCTGAAGATGAAAATTTCATGCTTCTTGTTAAGAAGCTGGGTAAGTTTTTTAATAATAATAAAAATTTCTCTTTTCCTAAAAAGAATAGACATTTCAGGAAAAAGGATGTTTCCACATCGAATCAAGAAGTTACATGTAACGAATGTGGGAAGCAAGGTCACATAAAGCCGGATTGCCCGAAACTTGCAAAGAAAGGAGGATCCAAAGGCAATAAGGATTTCAAGAATAAAAAGGCTTATGTTGCTTGATACGATAATGAGATAAGTTCATCATCGGAATCGGAAAGCGATGAATGTGCAAATATGGCTCTTATGGCGTCACATCACTCCGATGAAGAATTGATGAGGTTAGTAGCAATTTTTCAATTTATGACAATGATGCACAAGAAGTCATAGATGAACTTCTAAAAGAGTGCAAGACTTTGTATAAAAGCATCTCATCCCAAAAGAAAAGAATTTCATCTTTAGAAGAACAAAATACTGCTTTTATAAAAAACATTGAAAATGAAAAACAAAAATTGATGGATGAAAAACAAAGTCTTGTATGCAAAAATTGTGAATCCTTATCTTTTCAAATTGTTCAACTTAAAAGAGTTTTAGAAAGATACGAAAAATGTCAAATTGGCTTGGAGGAAATTCTTAGGCACCAAAGATATCTTAATGATAAAAGTGGATTAGGATATTCTAAGTTTTCCAAATCAAACACAAATGAAATCATTTTATTGAAAGCAAGTGAACAAGTTGTTAAAGAAAAGGAAAACAATTCTAAAACTATGCATCAAAGTCATAAAAAGAAAAGAATTGTGAAGAAAAAGAATTATGTTCCTAGATATAGAAGTCATTTTCAACCTACTTGTTTTTATTGTGGAATCAAAGGCCATATACCTAATGCTTTCTATGTGCGCAACATTGGTGTTGCTAAAGGGTATTATGTGTGGGTTGAAAAGGGTACTAAATATCAAGGACCCAAAGCAATTTGGGTACCTAACAATACTTGATTTTGTGTTGTAGGTATGCTTGAAGACAACTTCTAATCAATGGTATCTTGATAGCGGTTCTTCAAAGCATATGACGGGAGATATAAACAAATTTTCAAGTCTATCATTAAAGGCCAAAGGATACGTTACTTATGGTGATGATAATAAAGGAAAAATTCTTGGAGTTGGAACCGTTGGTGCACCTCCATGTACAATCATTGAAGACGTCCTTTATGTGGAAGGCCTTAAACACAACCTACTTAGCATAAGTCAATTGTGTGACAAAGGGTTCCGAATCAACTTTACAAAGGATGAATGTTTGATAGAACATGAAGTCACCCATGACATATTGCTAAAAGGTATAAGATTTAATAATATTTTTATGATCTCTTTTGATGACTCATCTTTGAAGGTAAAATGTCTAATGGCGAACAACAACGAGGCGTGGCTTTGGCATAAAAGGTTTGCTCACATTCACATGGAGCATTTAAATAAGTTGATAAAGCATGATCTAGTTGTTGGTCTTCCGAAGATAAAATGCATCAAGGATAAGTTACGCGACGCATGTCAAAAGGGGAAACAGACCAAGACAACTTTCAAATCGAAGCAAGCGGTTTCTACATCAAGACCACTTCAATTGTTTCATATGGATCTTTTTGGTCCATCGAGAACGAAAAGCTTCGGAGGTAACTTTTATGCTTTAGTTATTGTTGATGATTTCTCTCGGTACACATGGACATTGTTTTTAGTGCAAAAAAATGATGCTTTCAAAGCATTCAAGAAGTATGCTAAGCACATTCAAAATGAGAATTCACTCACCATAGCCTCCATAAGAAGCGACCATGGTGGAGAATTCCAAAATTCAGATTTTGAAGATTTTTGCGAAGAGCATGGAATTTCCCACAACTTTTCTGCACCAAGGACTCCTCAACAAAACGGTGTCGTAGAACGGAAGAATAGGGCACTGGTGGAGCTTGCAAGAACAATGCTTAGCGACTCAAATCTTCCTAAGTATTTTTGGGCAGAGGCGGTTAGCATGACATGCTTCGTAAGCAACCGTGTCAATATTCGACCAATTCTCAAGAAGACTCCGTATGAGCTGTTTAAGGGTAGGAAACCAAACATAGCATTTTTCCACATACTCGGATGCAAATGTTTTGTTCTCAACAACAATAAGGACAATCTCGGTAAGTTTGATGAGAAGTCCGACGAAGGTATATTCCTTGGTTACTCTCTTTCTAGTAGAGCTTTTAGAATTTTTAATAAAAGAACTCTTACTATTGAAGAACCCATTCATGTTTCTTTTGATGAGCCTAACCCCTAGAAAGAGGATAATATTATTATGGATGATGATGATATAGTCGATTCTTCACCACAACAAAAAGAGACTTCAAAGGATCAAGCAATACCACAATAAGATGTCACTCAAATCATTGAAGAACATTAAGATCTTCCAAAGGAATGGAGAAATCATAGAGATCACCCAATAGATAAAGTTATTGGTGATATTAGCCAAGACGTTGCAACTCAACTAAATCTTAAGGATGCTTGTCTCAACATGGCTTTTGTGTCTCAAATTGAACCAACCAAGATTGATGAAGCCTTAGGTGACGACCAATAGATTGTAGCGATGCAAGAAGAACTCAACCAATTCGAAAGCAATCAAGTTTGGAGTCTTGTACCAAGACCGGACAACAAGCACATCATAGGAACAAGATGGGTGTTCAAGAACAAACTTGACGAGAATGGAATCATAGTTCGTAACAAAGCAAGATTGGTTGTACAAGGCTACAACCAGGAGGAAGGAATTTATTTTGATGAAACGTTCGCTCCGGTAGCAAGGTTAGAAGCAACTAGATTATTACTTGCTTATGCTTGTTCAATGAATTTTCAACTTTTCCAAATGGACGTCAAAAGCGCATTTTTGAACGGATACATCAACAAAGAAGTCTATGTCAAACAACCTCCGGGATTTGAAGAATTCAAGCACCCTTCACATGTATACAAATTAAAGAAGGCTCTCTATGGTCTAAAGCAAGCACCAAGGTCATAGTATGATCGTCTCAGCACTTTCCTATGTGATAAAGGTTTTGAAAAAGGAAAGGTAGACAAGACTTTATTCATTAAAAAGATAAAGGGTAACACCTTACTTGTTCAAGTCTATATGGACGACATCATCTTCGGATCAACAAACAAAGATCTATGTGAAGAATTTGCTTCGGTGATGCATGGCGAGTTTGAAATATCTATGATGGGGAAGATGAACTATTTCCTTGGACTACAAATCAAGCAAACAAAGGATGGCATCTTCATCAACCAATCCAAGTATTGTAAGGAATTGTTGAAAAGATTCGATATGGATAGTTGCAAGGTGATGTCCACTCCTATGGGATCCGGAACGTACGTTGATCAAGATGAATCCGGTACTCCAATTGATATCACAAAGTATCAAGGTATGATCGGTTCATTATTATATTTGACGGCAAGCCGTCCTGACATTATGTTTAGCGTTTGTTTGTGTGCACGCTTTCAAGCAAGTCCTAAGGAATCACATCTCACCGCCGTAAAAAGGATTATGAAGTATCTCAAAGGGACAACGAACGTCGGATTATGGTATCCAAAAGGTAGTACTTGTTCTTTAATTGGTTATTCTGACGCTGATTATGCAGGATGTAAGATCGATAGAAAAAGCATAAGTGGTACGTGTCACATTCTCGGGAATGCACTAGTGTCGTGGGCATGCAAGAAGCAAGTGTGTGTGGCACTCAGTACAGCCAAAGCGAAATATATTGCAGCAGGAAGTTGCTGTGCACAAATTCTGTGGCTCAAGAAACAACTCCTCGATTATGATGTAGATCTCGGTTGCATTCCTCTTCGATGTGATAACAAAAGTGCCATGAACATTACAAAGAACCCGGTCATGCATTCAAGGACAAAGCATATAGATATCCAACATCACTTCCTTCGAGATCACGTACTTAATGGAAATGTAGATGTTACTTTCGTCGATACACACAATCAACTCGCCGACATCTTCACCAAACCATTAGCAAAAGAACCGTTCTTCAAAATTTGACGAGAACTTGGGATTCTTGATGAAGGTGACATCTGACCTTTTCTATGGTTTATGTATGCATAATATATGTTTTTCCAATCTGTGTGCATTCTGTTTTAAGCATTTTTTTTCCAAAATTCGCGTGTGCTAACCGATTAACACTGTTAGTTTTTCAATTCTGATTTAAGTTTTTAATGTGTTAACTGATTAACCTATATGGTTAACCGATTAACACTGATACTTTTGTTTAAGTCCAATATTCCTCTTGGGTATTCCCCAGTGAGTTGTATCTAGAAAACATGACCTTTGTTAATTGCCTTACTATCATCCTTTTGGTGATAGCCAAACCTCTTCGGTTTAATCTACCCTGCATCCTTTTGGTGTTTGTAACCTTTAAATTAATGTCGCTCTATCATCCTTTTGGTGGTAGTAGCCAGTGTGAGTTTGCTCCGTCATCCTTTTGGTGGGGGTTCTGTCATCTTGTTGGTGTCAGATTGTGCGAGGGTTGCTCTATCATCCTTTTAGTGGTAGTAACCGGTGTGACTCTGCTCCGTCATCTTTTTGGTGATAGGTATGTCATCCTGTTGATGCCAGATTATGTGAATGGTTGCTCTATCATCCTTTTGGTGGTAGTAGCCGGTGTGAGTTTGCTCCAAAATCCTTTTGGTGGTGGGTCTGTCATCTTGTTGATGTCAGATTGTGCGAGTGTTTACTCTATCATCCTTTTGGTGATAGTAGCCGGTGTGAGTTCGCTCCGTTAACCTTTTGGTGGTGGGTCTATCATCTTGTTGATGCCAGATTGTGCGAGTGTTTGCTCTATCATTCTTTTGGTGATAGTAGCCGGTGTGAGTTTGTTTTGTCATCCTTTTGGTGGTGGGTCTGTCATCTCGTTGATTCCAGATTGTGCGAGTGTTTGGTCTATCATCCTTTTGATGGTAGTAGCCGTTGTGTGAGTTTGATTTATCATCATTTTGCTGATCGGTCTGTCATCTTTTTGGTGTCAGATTGTGCGAGTGTTTGCTCTATCATCCTTTTGGTGGTAGTAGCAGGTGTGAGTTTGCTCTATCATCTATTTCGTGGTGGGTATGTCATCTTGTTGATGCCAGATTGTGCGAGTGTTTTCTCTATCATCCTTTTGGTGATAGTAGCTGGTGTGAGTTTGCTCTGTCGTTCTTTTGATGGTTGGTCTGTCATCTTGTTGATGCCAAATTATGCGAGTGCTTTCTCTATCATCCTTTTGGTGATAGTATCTGGTGTGAGTTTGCTCCGTCATCCTTTTGATGGTGGGTCTGTCATCTTGTTGGTGCCAGATTGTGAGAGTGTTTGCTCTATCATCCTTTTGGTGGTAGTAGCCGATGTGAGTTTGCTCCGTCATCCTTTTGGTGGTGGGTCTATCATCTTGTTGGTGTCTGATTGTGCGATGGTTGCTTTATCATCCTTTTAGTGGTAGTAGATGGTGTGACTCCGCTCCGTAATCCTTTGGTGATGGGTCTTTCATCTCGTTGATGCCAGATTATGCGAGTGGTTGCTCTATCATCATTTTGGTGGTAGTAGCCGGTGCGAGTTTGCTCCGTCATCCTTTTGGTGATGGGTCTGTCATCTTGTTGATGCCAGATTATGCGAGTGTTTGCTCTATCATCCTTTTGGTGATAGTAGCCGGTGTGAGTTCTCTCTGTCATCCTTTTGGTGGTGGGTCTGTCATCTCGTTGATGCCAGATTGTGCGAGTGTTTGCTTTATCATCCTTTTGGTGATAGTAGCCGATGTGAGTTTGCTCCGTCATATTTTTTATGGTGGGTCTGTCATCTCTTTGATGTCAGATTATGCGAGTATTTTCTATATCATCCTTTTGGTGGTAGTAGCCGGTGTGAGTTTGCTTCGTCATCCTTTTGATGGTGGGTCTGTCATCTTGTTGGTGTCAGATTGTGCGAGGGTTGCTCTATCATCCTTTTGGTGGTAGTAGCCGGTGTGAGTTTGCTCTGTAATCCTGTTGGTGGTGGTTGTGTCATCTTGTTGATGCCAGATTGTGCGAGTGTTTGCTCTATCATCTTTTTGGTTGTAGTAGCTGGTGTGAGTTTGTCGTCATCTTTTTCTTGGTGGGTTTGTTATCTCGTTGATGCCATATTGTGCGAGTGTTTTCTCTATCATTCTTTTGGTGGTAGTAGGCAGTGTGAGTTTGCTCTGTCATCCTTTTTGTGGTGGGTCTATCATCTCGTTGATGCCAGATTGTGTGAGTGTTTTTCTCTATCATCCTTTTGGTGGTAGTAGCCGATGGGAGTTAGCTTCATCATCCTTTTGGTGGTGGGTCTGCCATCTCGTTTGATTCCAGATTGTGTGAGTGTTGCTCAATTATCCTTTTGGTAGTAGCTGCCGGTGTTGAGTTTTCTCCATCATCCTTTTGGTGATGGGTTTGTCGTCCTATTGGTGCCAGATTATGCAAATGTTCCCCTACATTCTTTTGGTATTAGAGTCGTGAGTGTTTCGCTCCATCATTTTTTTTGCGATGGCGCCTTTTTACTAGCTATTCACCATCTACTCGAGGGTAGACCTTGATCCATTATTTCACTTCCCAAGCATTTCTCTTCTTTTTGGACAAATTAGGGATCTTTTTCATATCTAATTGTCTTTTACCTTGAAAGAATGAACGTCATAGCAGTTCATCTTACTCGGTTAAGCTAATTAGATAAGGGTATCTATCATACCCCAAATTTGTCCTACCTGTACCTGATTTTCGTCTGTACATCCGTCTACCATTTGATATTTATAAAATCCAAAAAAAAAAATGTGTTGCCCTTGCCTGTTGTCTAAGCTCAGAAGATTGCAAGGTTGAACTGCCTTAAATCAGGGTGCATTTGGGGATTCATTCTGAAGGCGTGTGTACAGTGATATTTTAGTCTGGTCAAACAAGTTTGTTCTAAGATCCAGACTTGGGTATGGTTGGTTCGAGTGATGTGGTTTGGGTTTAATTAAAGTTTGTGTCAAGGCAATCCACCTGCATGTGGGTCAGGTTATCAGGCTATAATGGTTCATGTGCTTTATGAATAAAGATCAATGGTTTCGGTTTAATTTGTTAGTCATATAAGGGCTTGTTTCAAGATCAGAGCCAGGGTTTGTAATGGTCCAAGTGACTTGGAGTTTTTAGCTTAGGGTTTTTGTGCCATTGGTATTTCTTAGGCAATGTGGTTAACGTCAAGTTGCCATGTGTTCAACTTCATCATATTTTCAAGAAGTAATGAGAGGTCTTGTCCAAGTTGATTCAGGTGATTAAAAATTTATCAATCAGAAATTCATAAAATCAAAGGTGATAGATTTTGTTTCAGTTGTGGGTAGTTCAGCGGGAGTTGCATTTCAAGTTTTATTAGAGGCGTTAAAAAGTGAATATTTGATATTGAATTTAAAATCGAGGTTTCCTGGCCGTGTTGTTAGGAATTGGCGGTGAAAATTCCAAGTTTCCATTTCATATCCATTAAGCCACCTTTGTCCATATGACATATATATATATATATATATATATATATATATATATATATATATATATATATATATATATATATATATATATATATATATATATATATATATATATATATATATATATATATATATATATATATATATATATATATATATATATATATATATATATATATATATATATATATATCCATTCCCAACTAAATTCATTTACATCAGTTCATAATTTCAAATCATGATTCAAAGGCCCTTTATCATTTTATACCAAGTCCACATTACAAAGAAAACTTCAAAAAATTATTACACAAAAAATACAACAAAAATCAAATTAAAATTATGCATAATAATTACACTAATACACCACAATTGGACGTCTAGTTTTACAAGACCAACAAAACTGACCCCACAATTTCTCCAAACAATTTGTCCACCATCATACCATAATTCTTCACGCAGGACCCCACAAAAACCTTAACCATGTTCCACAGTACTACCCCAATTCCACATATCATTCTGCACACAAAAGTCAATTCACGTAACGCGCATCAAATGCAACAAAATCATTAAAACTTGGACATCACACTACATAAACTCCTTCAAATACCACACATGGAACATCAGACAAAAATATAGAAAAAAACATAACCATAAACCACACACAATACTTAAGCCTTGGATTTGCCACAACAGTTTTGAAAATTAACATTATGCCAAACCATACCCTTTGTTCAACCGTGACAAATTATTACGGAAAAATACAGAAACGACAAAAAAATCAAGCTTGCCCCCACATAACATGCTCAATGTGTACAACAACAATACGAGGATTCTGCAAAACTGAAAATCGACGTCACAGCTTTCCAATTCCTCCTGACTCCTTCCACAAAGACCCATAATCCTCTTCTATAAGAGGGACCTCAAACTTTCCCCCAAAGGGGGTGCTCCTTCGACCTCAACCTAAAAGCTTCACACAAACTTTAATTTTTCCAGATTTCTTCAGCCCTCGTCAAAACCCTCTCACCTTCAAAACAGCCATGGATAACCCATGAAGTCACCAACCGAACCCAAATAAAAAAGAACCACGAACCCCAAACCAAAACCACAAAACAAAAGCGCATCTTCATCAAACTTGAAGCAAATCCCAAATTCCCCTCAAATCTCATAAATTAGAATCAATCACAGAAGCAGAGAGTAGAAGGAGAGAATCAGATACAACCCACACGAAGTCGGAACCAAGTCGAAAGGAAAACCAACCTGAAAGAAAACTTAAAAGTTGCACGGAGAAGGGTGTCGCGCCATTGTTCTTCGTCATTCCTGTTGAGTTTTTCATTGCCTCTGTTCTCTTTAAAACCTAATGATTTTATTTTTCCGCCACCGTGGATGCTTGCTACCATTTTATTCAACCATTTTTTGACAGATTTTTGTTGTGGTTTAATAAACACAAGGGGCTTTAGTTTTGGATTTATCTTCATGACTTGGTTTTGTTTTTAAAGTAGTGAACATGATATTATGGGTAAAGCTGGGTCAAGAAGCCTGTGTTCCTTGCCCTCTTACTTTTTTACCGTGTTTTTATCTCATAGATGATGGGCTTGTGAAGTCCATCATCTCAATTACATTATCTTGTTCATATACTTGTTAATATTTATCTTGATATATTATTGTAAATATTATACTATTTATATTGTTATATATCTTGCTACATTATTCATATTATTCATATTCATATTCATATTCATATCTTATTCACACGTATTCGAAAACACCTAATAAATGATTGAAACGCTGAAAGCCCAAATTGGTGGATTGTTGGATCTTTGGACTTTGTCAGGTACCCTAGCTTGGAGTTGTGTCCGAAGTTTGCTCAGGGTTTAGTTTAGGACACTTTGCACACACACGACTTTCTCTTGGGCTACTTGACAATGAGACCTTTTATTTTGTGCAATCCCGTGTAACTTACATGTATCCCTCCCCCATTCCGATGTATGTTTCGTATTTCTTTGATTGTGGTTTATCTTCTAAGAGCACCCTTAGGGACTAGCGTAGATCAAACTATTTTTAAACTAATTCTCGATTCGTCATCGAGCCATTTTCAAACACTCTGCTGTAAGCCAAGTGCTCGTCCGTATTCTCCATCAACCTATTGCCCACACTTCATCGTGGTTTGGATATTGGGAGCACCCATAGGGACTAGTATCATTTCTCACAACTTAACCCTTGATTCGTCTCCAAGTCGGTTCCGTTCTCAATCCAAACCCTCGACTCGTCGTCGAGCCATTTCTCAAACCATTTCCCTTCCACCACGGTTTTTTCACGTGAATATAATTCAAACCCTTGATCCAATGTCAAACGGATTTTCTCAATAAACCATTAATCAATTAACAACTATTCAATTCTTTTCAAGGTGAAAAGAGGGGGTTGAGCCTTTGATCTCCCTTCAGTTGTTTGGATGCAAGTTATCTTACTCGTGTGTGAGCAATTGACGCCTCTAATAACATTTCCAATTCGACAACGTTCAACCATCTCTCAACCATCTTCCAAACCAGCCATTATTCAAACACCATTCAAACACAACTTCTTTTCAAGGTGAAAAAGAGAGAGAGCCAAGTCTTTGACTCTTTCTCCCGATTACTTAGGCCTGAGGAGCCTTTCTTAAGCTTCGGGTAATCGTCATCCATACCCACTTCAAACCAATTCAACCCTTCCTCTTTTCGGGGTTGTCACCACGAACTACGAACGCTCTAAGTCTTCATTCACTCGTGAATGTAAGATACGTAGGCATAAGATTGCGATGATCTTGGCGAGTTACCTCCCCTTCATCTTCCTTTTCCCCCATCCTTTCCCGTAGTCAAACTATGACGCTCTGATTTCTCATTCTCGTCCGAATGAGCATACGTAGGCACAAGGGCCCCAATCCTTGCCGAGCACCCTGTCCTATAACCACCCATTTCCCCTAGTGTCTTTATCTCTTTATCGATTCATTTCGCATTTAGTATCGAGAAGAAAACAACTAAGCTTAGCAAACATTCATCACAATTCGAATTAAGAGGTTTCTATTGAGTACAACAGACGTGAGGGGTGCTAATACCTTCCCCTTGCATAAGCGACTCCCGAACCCGGAACATCAGGTTGCGACATCCCTATTCCTATCCTTTTGTTTTAAGAGGTTTTCTCGATATTTTCCTTTCCGATTTATTCGGGATAAATAAAGTTCATTGGCGACTCTGTCAAACCACATTTCCGCGCCTTTGGCGCGAGGGTCACGTTTCTCGATTTATTGAAGTTTTCGAGGTGCGACACCAATCAATCCCAATTAATAAACGTAACCATAAAACAAATACAACAAGAGGTTCCTATATAATACTATAGATACTTAGGGTGCTAATATCTTCCCTTAGTATAACCAAACCCTGTACCTTAGATCTCTTTAATGCTTTGTTTTGCATTGCATATTTATGGATTATTCTTTCTTTTCCCCTTCCCTTGGATAAATTAAAGATCGGTGGTGATATCTTAAGTTTTGTGAAGCCTAGCTAACTCAATAGTTATGGTCTCCAATTCTCATTATATGGAGGTGGATGGACATATGGTTGTTGTAATGCCCAATTTAATTACTTAGTCTTTAGTGATATTTTATTCCGGTGTGTCCTTGTGTGGGAGTGTGTCTGAGCGCGTTGGTGGGTGTCCTTAATTTATAGGAATTATCTAATAAAATGTAGACTCAAATATTAATATAATATAATTAATAATGATAATAATTTAATAACTAATAGTAATATTGTTATTCTATTATTATTATTATTATTATTATTATTATTATTTGTATTATTATTAGATTAAGTAAAGAAAATATAATGGAAAGAAGAAAATAGAATTTATATAAGAGAAAGTGGAAATAGAAAGGAAAGAAAAAGGGAAGAGAGAAAGATTTAGGAGGAAAAACAAGGAGAAAGAGAGAGACAAGGCTACGGCTGTCAAATTCTTCGTCAATCTGATCAATTAATCGAGGTAAGGGTGTGAAACTTGTGATTCTATCCATGCATGTGATTATGTAGGGATTGTTTGGATTGTTTGGGTGTTTGGTGTAGTTTGCCATTTTAGGTCGGAAATGGTTTAATCGGTAGAATTGATGCTTTATCGGGTAAAATCTGGATTAAGTCGTGTAGTTTAGTCGGGAAATGTTGGGCTAAGACTACAGGAACTGGTTTGGTGAAAATCGGGTGATTTGTGAGCTTTTGATGATTTCTGGGGCAGTTGGGGTTTTGGTGGATCACAGAATTCGCTAGGCGAGCATCTAGCGGGCGAGCCAGCGAGTGTTCGCTAAGGCTTCGCTAGGCGAGTTGGGTAGCGAACCCTTTCAGTAGCCACTGTCTGTCTTCGCTAGCGAGTTCGCTATGCGAGTGAGGAAGCGAGCGTTCGCTAGGCGAGTGAGCCAGCGAGCGTTACAGAACTTGTTTTATTTTTGTGGTTCCATCCAATGTTGATGTTTTGTAGGATCCTTTTGGTCATGATAGGTATAGGGACAATGTTTAATGGTGAAGAATGTATACTTGGTGTTGGAATGTGAATTTCCTAATATTTAATGTAATTAATATAATTGATTGGTGTGTGTGTGTGTGTGTGTGTGTGTGTGTGTGTGTGTGTGTATATATATATATATATATATATATATATATATATATATATATATATATATATATATATATATATATATATATATATATATATATATATATATATATATATATATATATATATATATATATATATATATATATATATATATATGATGCATGGTGATGTGATCAGTAGGATCGTGTGCACTTAGTGTGCTTGAGTTTATTTGTTGTGCATATGGTGTCATGCATATCATGGTGTTTTGGCGGGATGAATCGTTGCTTAGGAGGAGTGTATGCGGTTCACCTGTACTCCTTTGTGGAGAATGGTGGGATGGATCATTGCTCAGGAGGAGTGTGTGCGATCCATCCGTACTCCTTTGTGGAGGATGGTGGGATGAATTGTTGCTCAGGAGGAGTGTATGTGATTCATCCGTACTCCTTTGTGTAGGATGGTGGGATGAATCGTTGCTCAGGAGGAGTGTATGCGATTCACCCGTACTCCTTTGTGGAGAATGGTGGGATGTATTGTTGCTCAGGAGGAGTGTATACGATCCATCCGTACTCCTTTGTGGAGGATGGTGGGATGAATCGTTGCTCAGGAGGAGTGTATGCGATTCATCCGTACTGCATGCATGGTGTTGAGTTGCATGTTTGCATTATTGCATGTTGTGTTTGATGTTTGGACAGTAGGTCGTGGTTGATGCCTGTTGGGTGATATTTAGTATAATTACTACTTTTAATCATGTATCTTATTACTGATGATTTTTAGCATGTTTCTCACCCCTTTGTTGTTGTGGTGGTCTGTGCTTCTTCGGAAGTACAGATAATCCAGGTACATAGCGAGCTTGGATAATGGTGTGCAGGTCGAGTCTTAGGATGCTCTGATATGTAACACGGGACTTGGGTGTTTAATTTTATTATGTTGGATTTGTTTTATTCCTGTGACGTATCATATTTTGATGAACCTTGTTAATGAATGACTATGTAATTTGGCGGATGGCCGAGAATGTTGAATTAATGATTACTTCCGTTATTTTATTCTGAAAACCATCTATTGATGTTGAATTACTTGAGGTGATATCCCACTTTTGAGGAGAAACTTTGATGTTTACTTGAATTAATTGTATTTTATTTTAATTTTGGGAAGTGGGTTGTTACAATTGGTAGCAGAGCAGGTCGATCCATCCGGCCAGTGTAGTAGTTGAGTCTGTCCTTAGGATAGAAATTGTGTACTTTTTAACCTAGTGTTATTATGGTTGAGCAGTATGGCAGGAAGGAATGATGCTGCTTTGGCTGCAGCTATGCAAGCGATGGCGCAGGTGGTTGCTAATCAGAATCTAGCTGCGGGTGCGCAATTTAGCGATTTAGCTCAGTTTCGGAATAACAAGCCACCGACGTTTGAAGGAGGAATTCTGGATCCTGAAGCTGCACAAAAATGGCTGAAGGCAATTGAGAACATTTTCAGGACAATGGGTTATAGTGATGAGCAAAAAGTGAAGTTTGGTACTTACATGCTGGAAGGAGAGGCTAAGGTTTGGTGGGACAACAGTCGCCAAAGATTGGAGACTGCAGGAACTGCGATTACTTGGGATGTGGTTCGAACGGAAACATCTGGAAAAGTATTTTCCGGAAGATATACGAAGTGCTAAGGAGATAGAGTTTTTGGAGCTGAAGCAAGGTAATCTGACTGTAGTGGAGTATGCTGCTAAATTTGAAGAGTTGGTACAACATTGTCCTCATTACAATACCGAAGCGGAAATGACCTCCAAGTGTTTGAAGTTTGAAAACGGGCTGCGTCCGGAAATTAAGATGGGGATCGCTTGTCAGAAGATCAGGAATTATCCTGAGCTGGTAAGCAGAAGCAGAATTTATGATAATGATAACAGGGCCAGGATTGCACACTATAAGGTTGTGAATGACCGTAAAGGTAAGCAGAGATTTGGTGGTACTCCTTACAGTGTTCCCTGATGATATTACAGAATTACCTCCGACGAGAGAAGTTGAATTTAGCATTGACCTTGTTCCTAGTACAAGGCCTATATCTATGGCGCCGTACAGGATGTCGGCAGTGGAATTGGCTGAATTGAAATCTCAGATTGGAGAATTGTTGGATAGGAAGCTTATCAGACCGAGTGTGTCGCCGTGGGGAGCTCCAGTGTTGTTGGTAAAGAAGAAGGATGGTAGTATACGCCTGTGCATCGATTACCGTCAGTTTAATAAAGTGACCATTAAGAATAAATATCCTCTTCCAAGGATTGATGATTAGATGGATCAGTTGGTGCGAGCTCGTGTGTTCAGTAAAATTGACTTGAGGTCGGGTTACCATCAGATCAGAGTGAAAGAAGGTGATATTCAGAAGACAGCATTCAGGACTCGTTATGGACATTACGAATATGTTGTAATGCCTTTTAGAGTGTTTAATGCGCCAGGAGTGTTTATGGAGTATATGAACCGAATCTTCCATTCTTATTTGGATCAGTTTATTGTTGTGTTTATTGACGATATACTGATTTATTCTAAGTCTGATGAAGAGCATGCAGGACATTTGAGAATTGCTTTGCAGGTGTTGAAAGATAATAAGCTGTTTGCTAAACTATCAAAGTGTGAGTTCTGGATGAAGACTGTAACAACGCAATTTTCAATAACTGATTAATGGTACTAGTTAATTGGTTTGTATGATTTAAGTGAATTATTGGATTTAACTGATTTATTCTATTTAGTAGAATAATATGGACTTACTAGATATTCTCTTATTAAGAATGAGACGGGATATTTTATGAGGAAATGAATTGGTAAATATTTTGAGAGAAGAAATAAATTGGAGAGAAATAGAAGGGAAGGATATATGAAGGGAAGCGGAACGAAAATGTAAAATAGAAAACATGAAAGAAAAGTGGAGGAAGAAGAGAAAGTAGAAGGAAAAAGAAGGGAAAGCTTGGAAAGCTCAAGAACGACTTCTAGCTCCCGATTAATCAAGGTAAGGGTGTGAAATATTGTTATCTTACCAATGTATGTGATTATGTATGGACTGTTTGGATTGGTTTGGTTATCTTCCCTCATCTTCCATTCTAGGGCATAAATGAGTTTAATCGGTAGGAACCGATCACCCTTAATCTCTTATTGATAGTAGTTTGGATTGTGTTGGATGGGATAGACGTGTCTTGCAAGCTTAGATGGTGTGGGAAGTGAATGGTTTGGAGTAAGGCCAAGTACTTTGGAGTTTTGTGTATTAACGAAAGTGGAAAGTTGGCGGTTTACCAATCAGTCGTGATTGCCTGGAAGTTGTCCTGACAAAGTAGTGATACACAGCCAGGGCGTGAAGTGAAGTTGTGATCAACTTAGTTACGAAAACTAGTCTGATATTGAGAGCTCCATGTTATATGTCTAATTGGTTAGCCAAGGAATTAAATTGATGGAATAATTTTGAGACTTGTGTCTGTGTGTGCTACGGCAACAGTTTATGAGGCCGAGTATATAAAGGGCGGATGGTGGTTTCTGGTGATTATTAAAGGGAGTAAGAGGTGGAATACAATCTTAGTATGATTAGGCCTCTAAGTATTTCAAGAGTTGAAGATGTGTAAATGTTATTCTGAGTGTGGGAATGTTGTTTTCATATTTTGTCATAATGAGGGAACCGTAACTCGGAATGACGCAGGATTAGAAGCGTTGGAAGTTGCTACAATGCTCTATGTGATGGTGGAGTAGTAACATGGTAATTAAGTTATTTCTTGATGGAGTACGTTTGGATGTTGTAGTAAGTACGGGAAGTGTGGGTTGTGTTTCCGCCATAAACTCACGAATTGAGTGTCCGTTTGACATGGGATTTTCCATACTTAATTGAGTGAGTGAATAGTTGTGTAGCCAATGATATTTGGATATTCGAAGAGTATAGAGGATCATGTTGAGCGTCGAAGACTTGAGTTGTTTGTTTGATTTGGAAAAGTTGGATATGAGGCAGAGGAAATAATTGGGACTTCTGAAGGAATGTAGTTTTGGTTGAATTACCATTTGGGTGAGACGACGTGGTGGCTGAGATATCAAATGGGAAATGGTACCATGAGTGTCGTAATAAAGTTTGTGTTTCCAATAGTGGGAGTTGGATAAGAGTACCCTGGGAGGAGGACGTTGAGATACATTAAGTATCCATCCAGGTACTGTGAGGGTATGACCGAATTTGAGGAATCGTCTTGGTAACCATAGATGGAGAGAGAAGTGGTCGAAGTTGTATATGTTGATTAGACTTGTTGAAGGTCGAAGTGTGAACATCAGAAACTGTTGGACCTGATACAACTGTTGAATATTTCTGAGTGGCGTGGGATAGTATCCCCATGGACCTTGTGACGGGTTTCCGAAGAATTTGATGGTATGTGATTCGATTTGGATGGTTATGAATGGATTAACAAGAGTAACTCGTTACTTACCAGTAAGGATGAATCATTCTGTTAGATGGGAATCTGAGTTCTTCATTAAGATTTTTGAAAGGTTTGTAGGCACTTCTGGGTGCCATGTGGTTGTTGAACTCTGACTAGCGTCCGTGGAAGAAATAGACAGACAAAGAGGATTACCCAGTATGTAGAGAATTTGTTGGAAAGCTTGTGTGATTGGATCAAGGTGGATCGTGGGATAGTTAATCGTCGTTGATTGAGTTTACCTACGACAATTGCTATCATTCTAATATTGGAATGACATTGTATGAGGCTTTGTTTGGTAAGGGGTGTAAGGCTCCTTTGAGTTGATGTGTGTCCAGCGAGAGCGTTGTACTCGGACCTGAAATTGTGCGAGAGGCAATCCGATTGTGGAGACATTGCTAAGTTCAAGTGGGTGAACGAGAAGCAACTTCGAGGTAAAGGGGTTCCTTTGGCGGGAGTAGTTGGGAGTTTGGGGATACGAGAGTCGTATCCAGAGTTATTTGAGTCAGATAACATTTTCGAGGATGAAAATTCCTAAAGTGGGGGAGAGATGTAACAGCCCAATTTTCAATAACTGATTAATGGTACTAGTTAATTGGTTTGTATGATTTAAGTGAATTATTGGGTTTAACTGATTTATTCTATTTAGTAGAATAATGTGGACTTACTAGATATTCTCTTATTAAGAATGAGAAGGGATATTTTATGAGGAAATGAATTGGTAAATATTTTGAGAGAAGAAATAAATTGGAGAGAAATAGAAGGGAAGGATATATGAAGGGAAGCGGAACGAAAATGTAAAATAGAAAACATGAAAGAAAAGTGGAGGAAGAAGAGAAAGTAGAAGGAAAAAGAAGGGAAAGCTTGGAAAGCTCAAGAACGACTTCTAGCTCCCGATTAATCGAGGTAAGGGTGTGAAATATTGTTATCTTACCAATGTATGTGATTATGTATGGACTGTTTGGATTGGTTTGGTTATCTTCCCTCATCTTCCATTCTAGGTCATAAATGAGTTTAATCGGTAGGAACCGAGTTTTAACGGTTAAAATGAGGATAAGTAGAAGAGTTTAGTCGAGGAATGTTGGGCTAAGGCTGCTAGGACGAGTGGGAATTGAATCAGGTAGATTTCGATGAGTTTCGGAGTTTTGGACAGTGGGGATTCTGAGTTCGCAGACCCTTGCTAGCACGTTCGCTAGGCGAGCGGGTCATGAGCATTCGCTGTGGCGAGCCAGTAGCGAATGGTCCCAGACTTAGGCAGAATGGCTTTGGGTGTTCTTCGCTGGTAGCGAAAGGGGTGGCGAGCGTTCGCTAGGCCTTCACTGAGCGAGCGTGGTAGCGAATCAAGTCAGTGGCTTCTGTTTGCCTTCGCGAGCTTGTTCTCTAGGCGAACAGGTAACGAGCACTCGCTAGGAGCGCGCTAGGCGAGCAAGGTAGCGAGCGTGACAACATGTTGTTTTCTTGTGTGTTCCATCCAATGGTTAATTTTTTGGTTCAATGATGTTAATTACATATATTTGTGAATAGTTTGTGCAATATTAAGATGAGACGTATTGTGGGTAGCCTTATGACATGAATCCTAGATTGTGTAATATGGCTTTTTGGCAATTATATGCATTGTTTGAATTAAACATGAATGCATGATGAATGTGATAATGTGTGGAGTATGCATGAGAATATATGTATGATATATGTTCATTGCTTGGTAATATGATAATGATATTGAGAATATGTAAACATGCGAGATTCTTACTCACTGGGGTAGAATGACAAGGTGTCGTTCCTAGTGTAGTGATCACAGGGGTAGAATAACTGTGGAGTTGTTTCTGGTGGGGTATAAGCGATGTACCCATAATCCAAATGAGGATTTGTGAGAGTTGTTGAGTCATATGGTATGTGTATGTGATTGTTGTATGAAAGTGTGAGATGTGGTCGTTTGGCAATTATGTGTATGATTGTACGTACTTGTGTGAGGTGTAATGCGTAATTATATATATATTTGTGAATTTGTATGCATTTCAAGAGTGTGTGGAGTCGTTTTGCATGTGAAGCATCATGATTTCATTCTTGTGTCTTGATCCCATGGAGGATCTGCAGAAACCTTGTGTGCCCTTGTGGGGTGTGAGCGATGGTTTATTCTTAATCCTGTGGAGGATTTGCAAAAACCTCGTGTGCCCTTGTGGGGTGTGAGCGATGGTTTATTCTTGATCCCGTGGAGGATCTACAGAAACCTCGTGTGCCCTTGTGGGGTGTGAGCGATGGTTTATTCTTGATTCCATGGAGAATCTGCAGAAAGATTGTGTGCCCTTGTGGGGTGTGAGCAATCCTGTAACATCGTGTCCCCATGTGGGGTGTGAGCGATGGGTGAACATCGTAGGCCCGACGGGGAGTTACTTTGGTAACGAGCGACGGTTCCTTTGGTTCTTCAATTGAACCTGCTGAATGAGTCGGTACCGCATTTGCATCTGCATAGAGTCGTGAGTCGGTCTCTATGAGTTGCATTATCATCTTTATATGATGCATTGGTGAAATAAACATGAATATAGATGTTTATGTGCATTGGTGAAATAAACATGTTGTGTGAGTGTTTATGTGAATTGATGAATGTGCTTAATTAGGTAAACGTATATTTGTTACATATATGACGTTTATAATGTATTGTGGTGAGAAAATGTGGAATATATGTATTCGGTATTTGTGCATTTATATATATGATTATATGCATTGTTATTATGATAATATTTCTCACCCTTCTGCTGGAATGATGTTCTTCATGACATCGTGCAGGTATCAAGGTGTAGTACTGCTCGCAGTTACGAGGTCGCTATTGGTATAGCTGTTTAGTAATTTAATTGTATTGGGTCTAGTCGTGCTCTGGTCGTGTAACACTGGGATCGTTTGGGTTACGTTTCGGATGTATTTTGTGTTATTGGCCTCAGTGCCTAAGGGATGTTGATTTATGTGATAAATGCAAATATTTCTTTATGAAAAATTGTGATATAAATGAACCCGGTGCTACATGCAAATGAGATTGTGTAAAGTATGATTATTTATTTCAGTGTTATTGAGCATGACAAGTGGTTTTTAGTAATTTGGAAGTATATGTGTGACACCCTTTACGAATGCATGTTACTTTTACTCTGATTATGCTTATTTTTCCATGGGGTTTAGAAGGGTGTTACAAAGACGATGAGTTTCTTGGGGCATGTAATATCTGGTGATGGTGTAGCGGTGGACCCATCGAAAGTGAGTGCGGTGTTGCAGTGGGAACCGCCGAAGACAGCGACAGAGATTAGAAGCTTTTTGGGTTTGGCAGGATATTATCGAAGGTTTACTGAGGGGTTTTCTAAACTAGCATTGCCATTGACTCAGTTGACGAGGAAGGATCATGTTTTTGTGTGGGATGCTGCTTGTGAAGAAATCTTTGAGGAACTGAAAAAGAGATTGACTACGACACCGGTGTTAATATTGCCAAATCCAAGTGAACCTTTCGTGGTGTACTGTGATGCGCCTAAGATGGGATTAGGCGGATTTCTTATGCAGAATGGTAAGTTAGTGGCGTATGCTTCATGGAAACTGAGGGCGCATGAAAGGAATTACCCTACCCATGGCCTTGAATTGTTTGCGGTAGTTTTCGTGTTAAAGATCTGGAGGCACTATTTGTATGGTTCGAGATTTGAGGTGTTCAGTGACCATAAGAGCCTGAAATATCTGTTTGATCAGAAGGAAATAAATATGAGACAAAGAAGATGGTTGGAATTCTTGAAGGATTACGATTTCAGCTTGAGTTATCATCTAGGAAAGGAGAATGTAGTAGCCGATGCTTTGAGCAGAAAGACAATTCATATGTCGGCTTTGATGGTAAAAGAAATGGAACTAATTGAGCAGTTCAGAGATTTGAGCATGGTTTTTGAAATTACGGCAGGTGGTGTGTGTAACACCCCACTTCCCAACTTAAATAAAATGCGAATAAATCAATTAAATTATCAGAGTTTCTCTTCCAAAAGTGGGATATTACTTTTCACAAAAATTTCCACAAAACATTTCATTAAAAGATTTTCAAAATAAGCAGCGGAAAAGAAATTTGTCATTAATATACGTATATGTACATCATCTCATACATCATGTTCGGCCATCTGCCCAAAATATACATAACATCATCAATGAATCCATCAAAACGTGATACGACACTGAGTAAAAACAAAATCATCAGCTAAACAATAAACTCCCCAAAGCCCCGTGTTACGTATCAGAGCATCTCTACGACTCGACTCACCACTATCTAAGATGGCTACGCACCTAGATTATCTGTACTTCCGAAGAAGCACAGACCACAACAACAACAAGGGGTGAGAAATCATGATCAAAATATAGCGGTAATAATGTACATGAATTAAAAGGTAGACCATACATAAACATCATTTATCATACATCAATCCGGACCTACTGTCCCATGCCAACATAGCACACAAACAATGCAACATATGCAACTCGACAAATTGATATGCGGTACCGACTCAAACTCAGGATAGATCACATACACTCCATCCGAGTAACGATCTATCCCTACCACGCTCCCCCTGAGCCCATATAATCAATCTCAGGATAGATCACATACACTCCATCTGAGCAACGATCTATCCCTACCACGCTCCCCATTTGGAGCACGGGTGAATCACATATGCCCCATCTGAGCAATGATTCAAATCCCGTCCACGCTCCCCATTTGGAGCACGGGTGAATCACATACGCCCTATCTGAGCAACGATTCAATCCCGTCAACATGCTATGCAGACACCAATGCATCACACCCAACATCAAGCATAAAAGGTGCACACGATCCTACTGATCCCATCATCCATCATCATATATATATTACACAACAAATAAACACAATCACACTAAGTGCACAACAATAATCTAAGCACACAATGTGCACACGATCCATCCGATCACGTCACCCAGCATCATATATACATATTGTTCATCAATTAATCATTTTAATTAAATTCACACGATCCCCTTGATCCCATCACCATACATCATACATATATTACACGCCAATCAATTATGTTAATCAAGCTAAATAATAGGGAAATCTACGTTTGAACACCGAGTACACACGATCCTCCCGATCGTCTCACTATACATCATATATATATACATATATATATGTATTATCCACCAATTAATTACATCAGTTAAATTCCATATTCCATAATTTCACCTTTCAACACCAAATATACGCTCTTCACCCCTAAACACCATACAGGTCTCACAACTCAATCTACTCATTCCAATTAACTTCGATCACTACATGATCTCACCTTTTAGTTTCAAGTATACACTTTTCACCAATAATCACCATACCTATGATGGTCACAACTCAAGGAATACTACAAGACAACAGAACCACCCTCAATTGATTCATGGTTTAGTTACTATTTAATTAAACAATGAATTCCCAAACATATTGGATATAAAAATATTTGGCAACTAAATATATTGTCTATACTATATTATAGATCTATTCATTAGCTTTCCAACGCTTCGAACGGGGACTAAAACCGACTTACGGATTAAAAGTTATGGCCAAATCGTCGAAACAAAAATTTCTAATTTTCAGCTTTTATACAGCATGCAATCGATTGTTGTATTAGTGCAATCGATTGCTTGGCTCAATTTTTCACATTTTAGCCACTGTTTTGATGTGCAATCGATTGCTCACTTGGTGCAATCGATTGCTTACTGTAGGTTTTCAAAAAATAATGCAGAAAATGGTATTTTTCACCAACCCTTCCCTCTTTGCTACCAAAATCAATCCCCACATGTTAGGGTATTTACCCAACTCGAAAATCCACTAAATCATGAGTATTCTATGGGTTTCCTTCCTACATAAACTTCTACTTATTAACTCACTTTCGGCCTAAAACCATAACCTACTCCGAAACACTCAATTCACCCCAACCAACTTCAAATAATCACATGCAATGGTTCTCCATGACAGAATTCAAACAGAAAACAAAAATCATACTGATCATCAACATGCAAATCATCATCATCAATCCTATGGGGTTAAGGACTCCCCAACTACCCTTATTCATGCATTTTACCAATTTCCCATATATTTTCTCCCCCTTACCTTGAATACGCTGCTCTGATCAAAGTAAAACTTCCAAAAAAAAATCTGATAGCTTTGATCTTCTCCTTCCTCAAGCTTGCTTCCTTCACTCTTGCTCCTCTTGATCGTGCTTCTACCGTGTTCTCCTCTTCTCTCTTTTGATCGTGCTTCTTTCTCTTTTCCTCTTTTCCCAAATGTCACTTATGCCCCTAATACCCCAAATTCTCCTTTAATTCCAAATAATTTCAATAATAATAATCCTCATTTCTTTTATTCCAAAATTAATATTTCCAATAATATTATTAAATATAATAATAATAACAATAATAATAATAATAATAGTAATAACACTACTAATTATCATATTATTTTTATTATCAATTATATTATTTTAATATTATGGACCATAGTTTCTCCAACAATTCCCACACAAGCACGCCGAAAATAAAATAACACTGGAAAACTTAAATAATTAAAATGGGCGTTACAGTGTGATGTTGGGCAAGTTGCAAGTGAACAATGATTTCTTGGATATGATTAGAGAAAACCAAAAGTTAGATGTGAATTTAGTGGATTTGATGTCGGGAGTAGGGAGTGACTCCGATAGTGATTTTAAGTTGGATAGTACAGGTGCGCTGAGATTTAGAGGCAGGATTTGTGTGTCAGATAATGACGAACTGAAGAAGTCAATTCTGAGTGAAGGACATCGTAGTAGTCTGAGTATCCATTCGGGAGCTACGAAGATGTACCACGATTTAAGGAAGTTATTTTGGTGGTCCAGTATGAAAAGGGATATAGCTCGATTTGTTTACGCCTGTTTGACATGTTAGAAATTGAAGGTGGAACATCAGAGACCCTCTGGAATGATGAAACTGTTGGAAGTTCCGGTTTGGAAATGGGATTGTATAACCATGGATTTTGTTACGGGTTTGCCGAACATAGCGAGAGGATTTGATGCTATTTGGGTAATTATGGATCGACTTACGAAGTCTGCATATTTTGTGCTGATTAATATCAGTTTTCCGTTGGAGAAGCTAACAGAGATTTATATTCGGGTAATTGTGAAGCTACACGGTGTTCCGTCGAGTATCGTGTCGGATAGAGATCCGAGGTTTACCTCAGAATTTTGGAGAATTTTACAGGAAGCTTTGGGTACTAAGTTGAAGCTGAGTTCAGCTTACCATCCGTAAACCGATGGTCAGTCATAGAGGACTATTCAATTGCTGGAGGATTTGCTAAGAGCTTGTGTGTTGGAAAAGGGTGGTGCGTGGGATACTCATTTACCATTGATCTAGTTCACGTACAACAATAGTTACCATTCTAGTATCGGAATGGCACCGTTTGAGGATTTATATGGTAGGAGGTGCGGAACTCCTCTGTGTTAGTATGAGACTGGTGAGAATATGGTATTGGGACCAGACATTGTGAAACAAACTACCGATACAATTCAGATGATTCGTGAGAAGATGAGAGCGTCTCAGAGTAGGCAGAAAAGTTATCATGATAACTGAAGAAAAGAACTGGAATTCAGTGAAGGTGATCATGTGTTCCTAAGAGTTAACCCAGTGACTGGTGTGGGTCATGCGTTGAAGTCCAAGAAGCTGGATCCTAAGTTTATTGGGCCATATCAGATTTTGCAGAGAATTGGTGTTGTAGCTTATAGAGTGGTGTTACCGCCTGAACTTTCGAATTTTCATGACATGTTCCATGTGTCGCAACTTTGCAAGTATGTCTCGGATCCATCTCATGTAATTCAGAGAGATGAAGTTCAAGTCTGGAAAAATCTTACTATTGAGACGATGCCATTGAGGATCGAAGATCGTAAAATGAAACAACTCCGAGGGAAGGAGATATCTTTGGTGAAAGTGGCTTGGGGAGGTGCTGCAGGAGGCAGTGTGACCTGGGAATTGGAAAGCAGGATGCGGGAAGCGTATCCAGAATTGTTTCCATCAGGTAATTTTCGAGGACGAAAATAATTAAAGTGGGAGAGAGTTGTAACGCCCAATTTAATTATTTAGTCTTTGGTGATATTTTATTCCGGTGTGTCCTTGTGTGGGAGTGTGTCTGAGCGCGTTGGTGGGTGTCCTTAATTTATAGGAACTATCTAATAAAATGTAGACTCTAATATTAATATAATATAATTAATAATGATAATAATTTAATAACTAATAGTAATATTGTTATTCTACTATTATTATTATTATTTGTATTATTATTAGATTAAGTAAAGAAAATATAATGGAAAGAAGAGAATAGAAGTTATATAAGAGAAAGTGGAAATAGAAAGGAAAGAAAAAGGGAAGAGAGAAAGATTAAGGAGGAAGAACAAGGAGAAAGAGAGAGACAAGGTTAGGGCTGTCAAATTCTTCAGGATTCTTCGTCAATCTGATCAATTAATCGAGGTAAGGGTGTGAAACTTGTGATTCTATCCATGCATGTGATTATGTAAGGATTGTTTGGATTGTTTGGGTGTTTGGTGTAGTTTGCCATTTTAGGTTGGAAATGGTTTAATCGGTAGAATTGATGTTTTATCGGGTAAAATTTGGATTAGGTTGTGTAGTTTAGTCGGGAAATGTTGGGCTAAGACTACAGGAACTGATTTAGTGAAAATCGGGTGATTTGTGAGCTTCTGATGATTTCTGAGACAGTTGGGGTTTTGGTGGATCACAGAATTCGCTAGGCGAGCCAACGAGTATTCGCTAAGGCTTCGCTAGGCGAGTTGGGTAGCGAACCCTTCCAGTAGCCACTGTCTGCCTTCGCTAGCGAGTTCGCTAGGCGAGTGAGGCAGCGAGCGTTCGCTAAGCTTTCGCTAGGCGAGTGAGCCAGCGAGCGTGACAGAACTTGTTTTATTTTTGTGGTTCCATCCAATGTTGATGTTTTGTAGGATCCCTTTGGTCATGATGGGAATAGGGACGATGTTTAATGGTGAAGAATGTATACTTGGTGTTGGAATGTGAATTTCCTAATATTTAATGTAATTAATATAATTAATTTGTGTATATATATATATATATATATATATATATATATATATATATATATATATATATATATATATATATATATATATATATATATATATATATATATATATATATATATATATATATATATATATATATATATATATATATATATATATATATATATATGATGCATGGTGATGTGATCAGTAGGGTCGTGTGCACTTAGTGTGCTTAAGTTTATTTGTTGTGCATATGGTGTTGTGCATATCATGGTGTTTTGGCGGGATGAATCGTTGCTCAGGAGGAGTGTATGCGATTCACCCATACTCCTTTGTGGAGAATGGTGGGATGGATCGTTGCTCAGAGGAGGAGTGTATGCGATCCATCCGTACTCCTTTGAGGAGGATGGTGGGATGAATCGTTGCTCAGGAGGAGTGTATGCGATTCATTTGTACTCCTTTATGGAGGATGGTGGGATGAATCGTTGCTCAGGAGGAGTGTATGCGATTCGCCGGTACTCCTTTGTGGAGAATGATGGGATGGATCTTTGCTCAGGAGGAGTGTATGTGATCCATCCGTACTCCTTTGTGGAGGTGTAACACGGTGGGAGAACTGACTTTAAACAATGTTGCGGATAGCAAGAGTCGCCACCGACTTTTATTTTATCCATAAGGAAAGGTTATAAAAGAACAGGAAAGACCTTAGAGAATATTTTGGCTCCGGGGGGTAGGTTATGAAAAGGGAAGGTGTTAGCACCCTTTTCATCCATGGTTATCCATGGGCTCTTAGGTACTTAAGCTCACTTTTGAATTGTTTTGAAAGTGTAGTGTGTGAATAGCAAAAAATTTCAGAATAGTTTAATAATAATCCGTGTATGGATGTGAAAAAAACTTGTTTGAAAATTTTGTTGGAAATTTGTTTAAGTGTGAAAAAGTTTTGAAGCGAGCAAGTACCTAGGAGTAGCCTACCCTAATGTTTTAAGGTCTTTCTTATTCTTCATTCTTTCCTTTAGTAAGACTATCCCTACTATAATGGAGTAGGTAGTCCTTACTTTGGATGTTAAGGGGTATGTGAGGGACAATTTGACTTTGAAGGCCATTGTGGGATGTAATAAGCACATATAAGGGACCATCATCATTTTTCGAAAGGGACTTGATTCGTAAAGGCAACCATAAGGGACTTTGATGATTTTTTTATTTGAGGGACTTGCTTTATACACCCCACTTAACCATTATTCGTAGGCAACTTGAGGGATATCCTTAGGAAGTGAGACGGCGATTAAAATCGACTTACGTGTGTGACGTGTTTATTTTAATTATCTTTATTTAAAAGTGATCTAAATTTATTTTAATATTACATACATGTTGTTACACTCCCTAATTACTAACCATAATAATAATTAAATAATTAAACAACTTTACATCCAAGAAACAATTACAAAATAATAAGCAAAATAATTAAATAGCAAAGATAAATAAAATATAAATAAGCAATAATAAATAATAAAGGGGGTTAATTCTAAGTTTACTCGGCAAGACATCGCATCTTGTGCCTACGTATCCTTACGGGAGTGGAATCAGAGTAATCGTAGTTCCCCTCAATAGGGAGGTTAGAAACTTCTTGACTGTGGTCAAGGTCTCAAGGGGAATAAACGCATCTTAAGGACACGCTTACGTGGAGTGTAGAAACTCCAAATCTCTACGTTGAAATGTTAAGTTGTAATTAGGGTTAAATTAGGGATTCCACGGCGGGAAACCCTAAAATGAGCGCGGCGGCTCTTTGACCTAATGCTAAGGGTAAAATTGTAATTTTGCCTGCGGCGAGGCATTTGTGAAAATTAGGGTTTTGTAGTTTGTAGTTTTGAGGATTTGAAATTGAATGTGTGAAGTTTTACGGACTATTGGCGCGGCGGCCAAACAGTTAGACCTAACCTTCGGATGTGTGCAATGTGACAGAAATAATAGTAAACGCGTGAGATAATTGAATCATGCAAACAGAGAGATAATGTCATAATTTAAACCATGCAAGCAGAAATTTAAAGGCAGAATTTAAAGAGCGATTGTTAAGTTCGCGAGGTTACATGAGAGGAGCAGATACAATATGATAATGAAATTTGAATTGAACAATAATAAAATAAAATAAATAACGGTTCTAGTTATTATTTTAAAAAAAGATTTTAGTTATTATTTTAAATTTATCTAAGAAAAAGTTTTTCTTAAAAATAATAGGTTTTCATATTAATTTGGAAAAGATGTTAATGTTATTTATTTTAAAAAACAGATTTTTATATTATAACAAATTTTAATAAATTAATGATAACAATAATAATAATAATGGTAATAATAATGATAATAATGATAATAATAATAAATAATGATAATAATAATAATAATAATAATAATAATAATAATAATAATAATAATAATAATAATAATAATAATAATAAAGCAATAATGAATTTTAAATGTGCCAAATAACCCAACAATGTTGCTAACGCAGAAATGCGCTCATCGCAACCAGATCTAAATCGGACGAAACAAAATTTATCGCAAAGAAAAAGAAATTAAGCAAAAAATAGTATTATTGCTCACACAAAAATGCGATCATCGCAACCAGATCGAACTAACACAAATGTCACGCGTCATGCACACAAATGTGCAAACATCGTATCGACATAATTCGATCAAAAATCTTATATATATAAACTCTAACAATTTAAAAATTATATATATATATATAAACGTAACAGTAATAGATAAAGAAAAAAAAATAACGGTAATAGATGAAGAAAAAGAAATAACGGTAAAAGATGAAGAAAAAGAAACAACAGTAATAGATGAAGGAAAAGAAATAACGGTAAACGATGAAGAAAAAGAAACAATAGTAATGGATGAAGAAGAAAACTAAATAACGGCAAACGGCACTCACTCCTCTTAGGTTTTTTTCGTTCTCTCCCCCTTTTTTTCCAACAAGGCAACACATGTATATATAGGGAACAAATTAGGGTTAACACCAAATTGTCAATAATGTCCCTAAAGCCCATTTTAAAGCCCAAACTAAATAATTAGTTAAGAAAAAATAAAATTTAAATAATTTAAAATAATTAAAATAAACTTAAAATAAAAACTAATAATCCTATTGATTCCTAAAATAAAAAATATTATAAAAAGAACAAAATTTTTTTCAATATTTTTTATTTTATGATTTTTTGGATATTTTTATGAATAATTTAGAAAAAAGTGAAAAAAATAATATTTTAAAAAATAATTTAATTAAAATACGAAAATAATAATTAAATAATAATAAAAAACTATTTTTGTTATTTTTTTTTAATGAAAGATAGAAAAATTTAGAGTAAAAATAATAAAAAACATAAAAAAAGTGACAAAGGTGAGATTCGAACTCTCAACCTCTCACACTCATAACTCCTTACACATGTCCTCCTGCCAATTGTGCCATTTTTACTTTTTAGAAAAAAAATGCATGCCATATGATATTTACCTGCAAAAAGTCAAACGACCAACCTCTCTTTGATGTTGGCAAAAAAAAATCATGAAGTTTGACTTTGGTTTGACCACAGTTGACCTCAGTTTGACCTTTTAACTGCATTGACTGCTTTTGACTTATCTGATCATCTGACTGAGCAAACTTTTGAGAAAAGTCTTGAAACTTGACATGGGGGTTCTTATACACATATAAGATGTTATGAAGCTCACTTGAAGTCTTGGAAGTCCATTTAGCCTGATTAAAGTCAAAACCCTAGTTTTGGATGCACTGCTTAGGAGGTGCATTGTCTGAGGGAATTGTCAACTCTTCTGACCAATTGTGAATTTTGTGAACCTTGTGAAGCTTCTTGGAACACAAAGTCTTGTATTGTGAGGGCAAATTTTGGGGTGCAACAGCTTCCCCTGTTCAATTTTCTGAAACCTGAGGGGTTAGATTGGTATATTTGCCAGTCGTAACCTGGAAGGTTGAAGGGGATTGAACACAAAAGCCCAAAAATTTGCACTCACCAGTGCATGGAGTGATATTGATGGTTGGTTGAACATGATTGAGTGGGCTTAAAGATGCCACTAGGGGAAAGTTCTTCAGTAGTATAATGAGAACTGTCAGGAGTCTGGAGTAATAGTGATGTAACAACATGTCTTCATGAGGATAGAGCAATCAATAATGATAACCCTAAAGCAGTCTTGAAGTGATAAATCTGACCTCAGGAGGATAGAGCAATCAATAGCTCTAAAGCAGTCTTGAAGTAATAATGGCTTCAGGAGGATAGAGCAATCAATAGCTCTAAAGCAGTCTTGAAGTAATAGAATGGCTTCAGTAGGATAGAGCAATCAACAGCTCTAAAGCAGTCTTGAAATAATAATGTGATATGTCTTCAGGAGGATAGAGCAATCAATAGCTCTAAAGCAGTCTTGAAGTAATGATTTCAGGAGGATAGAGCAATGGATAGCTCTAAAGTAGTCTTGAAATAATAATGTAATTTCAGGAGGATAGAGCAATGGATAACTCTAAAGCAGTCTTGAAATAATTAGATGGCTTCAGGAGGATAGAGCAATGAATAGCTCTAAAGCAGTCTTGAAGTAGTAATATGACCTCATGAGGATAGAGCAATGAATAGCTCTAAAGCAGTCTTGAAGTAATAGGATGATTTCAGGAGGATAGAGCAATCAGTAGCTCTAAAGCAGTCTTGAAGTCATGAGAGGCTATCAGGAGGATAAAATAACCCTGAGGTTACAATAAAGCAGTCCCAAAGTAATAAGAAGCTCATCAGGAGGATAAAGTAACCCTGAGGTTACAATAAAGCAGTCCCAAAGATCATAAGATTGTTTGTTGGATAATTAACCTGAAAACAAGGTAGCATTCTGTATAACAACATTAGTTTATGCTTTATGTATGCATGTATGACATGATGCACTTAGGTAATGTACTATAGACATATATGTTATGGTATGATGTAAATGATGTATGTATGCTATGACACTGCTGGAAGTGTCTGGATATCCTTGTATAACAACTGCTGGCCAAGAAAAATAAATCCCGATTCGTTGTTGAAGAATATATAACCCTCCGTCTGCTGGGGATAACAAGGTATAGATAACCTCCCGTTGTTGGGGATAACAAGGTATAGATAACCTCCCGTTGTTGGGGATAGTAGGGTATAGATAACCTTCGTTTTCGTTTGATAGTAGGATAAGTATAACATCCCGTCTTCGTTCATCGTGCCCTTATTGGAAAGTAATTTCCCGTATATCCGTATGAGGATAAAAGAGATGGATATAAATTCTAGGGGAGATTAGACTTTGTGAAAATGGATTAGTCCTACTGATGGTTTGTAACTGTCTTGTAAAGATGAGCCGGCGAAGCTTCGTTGAAATCCTTCCCTCGTTCGTCCTTAGTAAATACTATTACTGCATTTTCATGCATTTCTGGTAAACATCAATCATATTAAAAGCATACATGCGTTTCTGGTAAACATCAATCATATTCAAAGGCATACATACATTCAAACACAACCAATGGACGTTTCGCTTATGTAAATAGGGTAAAAGTGAATCTGGATTCAAAAGATGGAATTTATTTATATCAAAAGTGACCCATACACGGGTAAGTTTGTACAAGGAGACATAAACCCTAGTAAGAGAATTTTGTCATGAAGTTTTACAAAAAGAATCAGCTATGTGGGAAATAATCCTATTGAGTTTCAATTCTACTATTGCCACTCAAGTATCTCATCTTCTTGCTGTTGAGACGGAAACGATTGGATTGAGCTTTATCTGTTTGAGCTTGAGTAAGTAGTACAACTGGTTGCAGTTTCATGAGTGATCCAAACGAGACATAGTCATACGCTTTAATCCCTAACTTTTGCCTGGATTGCCCTTTCAGGTTTTCAATCCACCGGGATACCCTTTTTTGCCCAAGCCGCCTTTTCAGGTTTTCGACTTGCCGGGTGTACATCTTTTTATATATATATCCCTAATTTTTGCCCAAACCCTTTTGGTTTGCCGGGATGCCCTTATTTTTGCCTAGGCCTGTCAACCTAGCGGGTCTCTTTTTATGCGTAGTATTTTTTAACTATGTCTGCGTTTACAGGTTGTGGGAAGTCTTCACCATCCATTGTAGTCAGTATCATGGCACCTCCTGAGAACACTGTCTTGACTACAAATGGTCCCTCATATGTTGGAGTCCACTTGCCCCTAGGATCACCCTGTGGTAATATGATACGCTTGATTACCAAGTCACCAGCCTGATATACCTTTGGCTTAACCTTCTTGTTAAAAGCTTTGATCATCCGTTTCTGGTACATCTGGCCATGACAAACTGCTGCTAACCTTTTCTCATCAATCAAATTTATCTGGTCAAGTCGAGTCTGAATCCACTCATCTTCATCCAAGCCTGCATCCTTCATAATTCTCAAGGAGGGGATCTGAACTTCAATAGGCAGAACTGCTTCCATACCATAGACTAAGGAGAATGGGGTTGCCCCTATTGAAGTACGTATTGTAGTACGATAACCATGCAGAGCAAATGGTAACATCTCGTGCCAATCCTTGTAAGTAACAGTCATCTTCTGTACAATCTTCTTAATGTTCTTATTAGCAGCTTCAACTGCCCCATTCATCTTTGGACGATACGGAGAAGAGTTGTGATGCTTAATCTTGAACTGCGTACAGAGATCAGTAATCATAGTGTTGTTCAGATTAGAGCCATTGTCAGTGATAATCCTTTCAGGGATACCATACCTACATATGAGATTATTCTTAATGAACCGAGCCACAACATTCTTAGTCACAGATGCAAATGAAGCTGCCTCTACCCACTTCGTGAAGTAATCAATAGCAACTAGGATGAAACGATGCCCATTAGAAGCAGTAGGCTTGATCTCACCAATCATATCAATGCCCCACATGGCAAAGGGCCAAGGAGCAGTCAACACATTCAATGGAGATGGAGGTACATGTACTTTATCAGCATAGATTTGACATTTGTGACATGTTCTGGAGTGTTGATAGCAATCAGCTTCCATGGTAGACCAATAGTAACCTGCTCTCAAAATCTTCTTTGCCATGGTATGACCACTAGAATGAGTGCCAAAGGTCCCATCATGCATCTCTTCCATAATTTCTGTAGCTTCCTTCTTATCCACACAACGAAGCATAGTTGAATCATGATTACGCTTATACAGAATGCCATTACTCAGAAAGAACTTAGCAGAAAACCTTCTCAGGAACTTCCTATCTTTGACAGATGCCCCTTCAGGGAACTCCTGAGCTTCAAGATAGTTTTTCACTTCATAGAACCAAGGCTTCTCCTCTGCCCCTTCAGTGTCAATCTCATTGCAGTATGCAGGCTTCTCAAATCTATCAATGGTAATCTTGGGAGCTTCATCATCCCAGCTGATCTCAAACATAGATGCCATGGTGGCCAATGCGTCTGCCAACTGATTCTCTCTTCGTGGAATATGTCCAAAAGTAATCTCTTTGAAATGTGGGATCAAAGACAACACATGTTCTCTGTAAGGAATGAGATTATCATGCTTTGTATCCCAATCTCCTTTAATCTGACTTACTACCAGAGCTGAATCTCCATACACCTCAAGGAACTGAATCTTCATATCAATAGCAACTTGCATACCCATGATACATGCCTCATACTCAGCCATGTTATTGGTACAATAGAAACAAAGTCTGGCAGTAATCGGGGTATGACAACCTTCAGGGGAGCTAATCACAACACCAACACCATTACCATGTGCATTGGAGGCACCATCAAAAACCATAGTCCATCGGGATCCTTGTTCAGGTCTGTCATATTGTCCAGGTTCTTTGGTAACAGACATAATGTCTTCATCAGGGAACTCAAAATTCATTGACTGGTAATCACCTACTGCTTGATGAGCCAAATGATCAGCAACAACACTCCCCTTAATGGCCTTCTGAGTAGTATACTGTATATCATATTCCGTCAAGATCATTTGCCATCTTGCAATTCTTCCGGAGAGAGCAGGTTTCTCAAATATGTACTTGATTGGATCCATCTTCGAAATCAACAAGGTAGTATGGGTCAACATATACTGTCTTAGTCGGCGAGCAGCCCATGCCAAAGCGCAGCAAGTTTTCTCGAGCAGTGAGTATCTTGTTTCACAGTCGGTAAACTTTTTGCTAAGGTAGTATATTGCCTGCTCTTTTCGACCAGACTCGTCATGTTGCCCCAATACACACCCCATTGAGTTGTCTAATACTGTTAAATACATAATCAAGGGTCTTCCATCAACTGGTGGCATTAAAATTGGAGGTTCTAGCAAATATCTCTTGATTTCATCAAAGGCAGTCTGGCACTCATCATTCCATTCCATCACCTGATCTTTCTTCAACAACTTGAAGATTGGCTCACAGATGGTAGTTAATTGGGAAATAAATCTTGCAATGTAGTTCAATCGTCCCAAGAAACCTCTAACCTCCTTCTCAGTACGGGGAGCTGGCATCTCTCGTATAGCTTTCACTTTTGCAGGATCCACTTCAATACCTTTTCCACTGACAATGAAACCCAGGAGCTTTCCAGATCTAACTCCGAAAGTACACTTGTTTGGGTTCAATCTCAACTTGTATTTCTTCAACCTCTCAAACAACTTGTGCAGATGATCAAGATGTTGCTCTTCATTCTGAGATCTGGCTATCATATCATCCACATATACCTCTATCTCATGATGAATCATATCATGAAACAAAGCCACCATAGCACGCTGATATGTTGCCCCTGCATTCTTCAAACCAAATGGCATTACCTTATAGCAAAAGGTGCCCCACTGTGTCACAAATGTTGTCTTCTCCATATCTTCAGGTGCCATCTTGATTTGATTGTAACCAGAGAAACCATCCATAAAAGAGAATACCTTATGCTGAGCAGTGTTGTCTACTAGAATATCAATATGAGGAAGTGGAAAGTCATCTTTAGGGCTAGCCTTGTTCAGATCTCTGTAGTCTACACACATACGTACCTTACCATCTTTCTTAGGAACTGGTACCACATTTGCAACCCACTGAGGATAAGAAGTTACGGCCAAGAACCCTGCATTGAACTGTTTCATTACCTCTGCTTTGATCTTTTCTGACATTTCAGGACGCATACGACGAACCTTCTGCTTCTTTGGACGACAATCTTCTTTCACTGGCAAACGGTGAACCACAATGTATGTATCCAACCCTGGCATATCTTCATAAGACCAAGCAAAGATCTCTACATAGTCACGTAGCATCTGAATCAACCTGCTCTTGACACTGTCCTCTAAATCAGCCCCTATCTTGACCTCTTTTCTGTTTTCTTCAGTTCCCAGATTCACAACTTCGACTGGCTCTTCATGTGGCTGTATAGCTTTCTCTTCTTGTTGTAACAACCTAGCAAGCTCTACAGGTATTTCACAATCGTCCTCGTTTCCGTCTTCAGTTTGATAGATCGGATTCTCGAAATTGTAATTGGCAATAGTAGAACTGTTATCAGCTGGATCCAGAGTGGATGAGGATCTGCCTTTTAGTGACGTGGGTGTGTGTAAGAACACATAGCTGATAAAGCAAAAATAAAAGAAAAAGAAAGACAAGGAACACAATATTTACGAAAACGAAACGTCCACTGATTTTATTGAATGAAGTATGCAAATGAAATGACAACCCGTAACAAGCACACCATTGTGCCCCGGGTAAGGCACAGGGCTTGAAAGTTTTAATTGTTCCAGAAATTATAAATTTAAAAACATAACACAGTAATAGTATTTACTCCTGACTAAAGGAGATAGGGATAACATCTTCAGCTGTCCAATTATTGAGTCCAGCACCCACAGTAGGAAAAATCCATGCCTCCAGGTTGTAGTCTTCATCTTGATCTCCCACAGCATTGATAACCCCTTGATTGGTGATACGAACAGCACGAGCACGACGAACAGCCTTCTGGGACTCTGCAGTGAAACCCAAACCAAACTTGTCAGACTTGTATGGAATATCAGGAAGCTGACCCCAAATAGTACAACCACCTTCTTCCACCACAGCTTTTGCATCGTTGAGGGAGGCCATTGCCATTGTTGGAGGGTTTCTGATGACCACAGGAACCTTCTTCACAGCAGGAGGAGTCACACAATCCTTAACAGCCCAGGGAACCACTTCAAATGACTGACATGGAGTTTCAATGTATTCACCTTCTACTTCCAGATACTTGAAAGTGTTTACATGGCTGACAAAGTATTCTTCCTCTCCAAAGACAGTAACAACTTTTCCATTCACCGGATATCTCAACTTTTGATGTAATGTGGAGGTCACAGCACCTGCCCCATGGATCCAGGGACGACCAAGCAGACATGAGTACGAAGGACGAATATCCATCACATAGAACGTAGCAGTGAACACCTGAGAGCCAACCTTGATTGGAAGATCAATTTCCCCATGCACTACTCTTCTAGAACCATCAAAAGCCTTTACCACAATATTACTGGGCTTCAATACCGTATCTTCAGGACTCAGCTTGTTCAGGACTTCCTTAGGCAACACATTCAGAGAGGAACCATTGTCTATCAGCACATGAGACATGGTAGTGCCCCTGCATTCAATTGAAATATGCAAGGCCCTGTTATGATCCCTCTTGGCAGGGGTCAAGTCAGCATCAGAAAATCCTAACCCGTTGTCATAGGTCAGGTGAGCAACACAATTCTCAAACTGGTCCACAGAAATTGCACTGGGTACATGAGCCATCTTTAGAAACTTGATCAATGACTTGGCATGAGCCTCAGAACATAATAACAGGGAGAGCATAGAAATCTTTGAGGGAGTATGCCCCAGCTGATCAACAATATCATAATCACTCTTGCGAATGATTTTCAATACTTCTTCCATCTGCTTAGAGAGGTCATCAGCAGCTGGCACATCAGTAGATACAGGCTCAATAACAGGACCCTTGCCCCGAGCATCAGTGGTGGAAGTAACAGCAGGAGTAACTGCACTCTTAGAAGCAACTGGAGGAGAGAAGACTCTTCCACTACGAGTGATCTTGCTAGATCCAGCAATATTATCAATGTCAACAGGCATATCAGGTAAAGGCTCCTGCTTGACACCATGGATGTAAACATCAGACCCATAGTGCCAAGGCACAGCTTTGTCAGATGTATAAGGAATAGGACCAGGAGTGGTAATGATCAGAGGAGCTACTCTGGCTTCAGCAACAACTTTCACAGGACCTTCAGCAATAATCTTGATTGGGCCCTGATGAGTGATTTTAATGGGACCCTTTGAAGTGATTCTTAGTGGTACTTTGTCAACCATGTCAACCTCTTCAATCTTCTTACCCTGAGTCAGATGATCCACCATACTTTCTACAGACGCTGGTCTTCTTTCAAACACTATAGCATATTTATCCATGAGACGTTGAATCCCATCTCTCAAAATGAAGCAACTATCCGGCTTATAGGTACAATATAGACAATCTTCATGACAACCTGGAAAGATCCCAGCTTGTACTAACCTCTTTTTGATAACAGACAATGGTGTGCTCAACTCCATAACTGAATAGACATGCAGATCTTCATCAATATCTTCATCAATGGCGTTGACAGTCTTCTCGTGATTTGGCATTGGAGCTGTAATCACATTTGGAGTACCTGGTGGATCAAACTCAATTTCTCCAGCATCAATCATATCCTGAATTTTGTTCTTCAAGACCCAGTAGTTATTAGTATCATGTCCTGGACAGTTTGAATGATATGCACATCGTGCATTGGGATTGTACTTGGGAGAGGTAACATTGGGATTCTGAGGAGCCTCCCTCAGGGTAATAAGTTCAGCCTTCAACAAGTGTTGCAATGCCTGAGCCATTGACATGTTGATCTTCGTGAACTGTCTTCTAGCCCTCTGTTGGTTGCCTTGAGGCTGCTCTGTTGTTGCAGGAGTTGGATTTGAAATATGAACTGCACTAACAGACTGATGCCTTCTGTTACGATCAGGCTGACCATACACAGCATTAGATTCTTTCTTCCCAGTGGGAGGCTTCTTTGCAGCACCTGATGAAGAAGTGCCCACTTAGATCTTACCACTCTTGATACCATTCTCTACTCGCTCTCCTGTCATGATCAACTCAGTGAAGCCAGATGATGAGCTTCCAATGAGATGACTGTAAAACGGACCATTCAGCGTACACATGAACATATCAACCAACTCCCTATCAGTCAAAGGGGGTTGAACTCTTCCAGCTAAGTCTCTCCACTTCTGAGCATACTCCTTAAAGCTTTCTTTGGCACCCATAGACATGCTTTGAAGCTGCATGCGAGTGGGGGCTAAGTCAGCATTGTATTGATACTGCTTGTAGAAAGCTTCAGCAAGGTCATTCCAATCTCTGATGTTGACACTCTCCAACTGATAATACCACTCTAGCTGAGCTCCAGATAAACTCTCTTGAAAGAAATGGATCCATAACTTTTTATCAGCAGTGTGGGGTTGCATTCTTCTGACATAAGACCTCAGATGCAATTTGGGACAAGAGACCCCATCATAGACAACAAATGTAGGAACTTTGAACCCAATGGGTATGACCACCCCAGATATCAAGCTCAAATCCTCAAAATCCAGCCCAGATGATTTCTGTAATTCCATAGCATCCATTCTATCCACCAGCATCTTGAATTTGTCTTCGTTAGGCTCATGGTAGTAGTTAGCCTCAGAATCAGAGCCCCCCATAGTGTTGTGGAGACTGCCTCTCTCCTGCTCAGATTCTTCAGATTCATAGTCTTCAACATATTCCTTGGTCTTGACAGGACCTTTGAACCTTCTTCCCATGTTGAGCAACCCAGCAGACCTTCTAGCCTTCTTAGTCTTCTTGGCCAGCAGTGTCTTCAATTCATCCTGCCCCTTGGATAAGTTCAGGATCAGCTCTTGGAACTGTGCATTCTGTGCCTGGAGATCCTTAACTGATTGTTCAAGAGCCATTGCTGAAATAAACAGCGAGAAGATGAGAAACTTGTGATGCAATGATATGGGAATGCATATGCAATGTTTTCAAGGACCGCAGGATTTAAATTTGCTTAAACAATCAAGAAAGTAACTTTTTATTAGTAATAACTTGTTTTGCCTTTTAGGCTTACAAAAAATGAAAACGAAATAAGTACAAAAGATGGGGTTTTAAGTCTCCCATGGACGTTTCCTCTTTGTGTTGAGGTATGAGTTGAGGTTTCGTTCCTCATGAAGTTGCTTTGTTAGCTCTAGGATCCTTGCTTGGCTTGCTTTGTAATGAGCCTCGAAAGTATCCCTTTGCTCTTTCAGTTGGATCCATGATCTCTGCAAGTCTTCCATATCAGTAGGCATGTCTGGGTGAAGGATGGTATAAGCTGTGTCTCCTTCAGCAACAGGTTCCATGGTAACTGGTAGGACGGCAGGATATGGCATCATGAGTGTCTGAGCACGAGATCGTACCCATCTGAGATAAGCCTCCATAGGAATAGTGTACTTAGGCTCCAGTGTCTTGCTGTCAATCCTGTTTACCTTTCCCCAAGCTCGGATGAATCTCTGACGGTAACCCTGAAGATCGTTGTCGTAATCAAACACAATGCCCTGAATCAACATGTCATGTGGACCATCGCTCCGGGCGTAACCAAACTGTCGTAAAGCTAGAGATGGGTTGTAGGTGATGCCTCCTCTTATGCCTAGAAGTGGCACATTAGGAAACTCCCCACAACGGTCAATGATGGTGACATTCTCCATAGATCTGGAGCACCAATGGATGTCTGAGTGAGAAAGTGACATGATCCTCTTGGACCATCTGAACCCTTGCTCATTCTTCATTACTGAGCGAGGAAGATGAGAAATAAACCACCTAGAAAGTAAAGGTATACAGCACATCAAAGTTCCTCTTGCCCTTGTAGTACGGGTGTGAAGAGAATGTAGGATGTCTCCAAGTAAGGTAGGCACTGGATTGTGACTCAGGAAAATGTTGATGGCATGAACATCTATGAACTGATCTGGATTGGGGAACAACACTAAGCCATAAATCAATAAGGCTAAGATCTCCTCAACAGCATCGTAGCTCATAGCCTTCAAGAACATTTGAGCTTTATCCACTAATACCTTGGCAAGAATACCTTTAACTCCACTTCTCGTCTCTAGAACAATGTCAGACTTCTTCAGATGTAGAGCTGCGGCAATAACTTCTGGTTTAAGCTCCTTCTCTAAGTCTGTGAATGGCTTCTGATCAAGAACAGGTATACCCAGAAGTTTAGAGAACTCCTCCATGGTTGGAACCAGCTGATAATCAGGAAATGTAAAGCAATGGTGCTTAGGGTCAAAGAACTGAAACAGCACACTCATCATGTCTTCACTGAACCCTGAAGTAACTAGATCCAATAAGTGACCATGTCTCTTGTTGAACTGGGAATGATCAGGCACTAGGGAAACCAACTCCTTGAGCTTAGCAGGTATCCCTACAAAGTTGATCCTGATGGTGTTTCTACGAGCAGAAGCCATGACCTGCAACAAAGAACAAAGATAAATCCTTTGGTCCTTGAAATGGTTAGGAAAAATGATATGCTTATGATGCATGATGATGTCATGATGTCATGCTCAATCACAAACATGTGGCACACACAAACAAGTCACACCATAGCCCTAGGTTTAAAGGCTTGCATGAGGTTCAAAGGCAAGTACCCTCCCCTGAAGTTAGATGGTTCATCCTGTCCTACAAAAGTAACCAGGTTCTAAGGGATCTCAATATCATTGATCCTTCACAAGGGTGGTTGTTCAGAAGGCAACTTACTTGCCAACCAAAACCCTCCAAGTTTAAGATCTCAATGAGCGTAGTATCGAGTGTCAACCAACTTCAGTCTGCACCAAAGCCGGTTACCTCACTACTTTCTAAAGGCCAAGATGAGTTAACTAGGGTTCTAAAAGTCAGTTAGTGCATTGACAACATATGGCAGCCTGAATATTATCCTCAACTTGACTTAAGGAATATAAGCACCAACCAAGAAGTCGCACTAACTATGGCCACCAGATCAACTGTATCGATATACGTCTAACAGTTTCCTTGGTCTATTGCCATTTACCTAAGGTACACTAGATCCGGGTTAGGACCTTTCACACATAAGAGCACCCCAACAATATAATAATAAAGCAAACAAAGCAAACAATTTAAAGTGATCTTAATTCCTAAGGGTACCCCTCTTAAATAGATCCCCAGCAGAGTCGTCAGTTCTGTAACACGGTGGGAGAACTGACTTTAAACAATGTTGCGGATAGCAAGAGTCGCCACCGACTTTTATTTTATCCATAAGGAAAGGTTATAAAAGAACAGGAAAGACCTTAGAGAATATTTTGGCTCCGGGGGGTAGGTTATGAAAAGGGAAGGTGTTAGCACCCTTTTCATCCATGGTTATCCATGGGCTCTTAGGTACTTAAGCTCACTTTTGAATTGTTTTGAAAGTGTAGTGTGTGAATAGCAAAAAATTTCAGAATAGTTTAATAATAATCCGTGTATGGATGTGAAAAAAACTTGTTTGAAAATTTTGTTGGAAATTTGTTTAAGTGTGAAAAAGTTTTGAAGCGAGCAAGTACCTAGGAGTAGCCTACCCTAATGTTTTAAGGTCTTTCTTATTCTTCATTCTTTCCTTTAGTAAGACTATCCCTACTATAATGGAGTAGGTAGTCCTTACTTTGGATGTTAAGGGGTATGTGAGGGACAATTTGACTTTGAAGGCCATTGTGGGATGTAATAAGCACATATAAGGGACCATCATCATTTTTCGAAAGGGACTTGATTCGTAAAGGCAACCATAAGGGACTTTGATGATTTTTTTATTTGAGGGACTTGCTTTATACACCCCACTTAACCATTATTCGTAGGCAACTTGAGGGATATCCTTAGGAAGTGAGACGGCGATTAAAATCGACTTACGTGTGTGACGTGTTTATTTTAATTATCTTTATTTAAAAGTGATCTAAATTTATTTTAATATTACATACATGTTGTTACACTCCCTAATTACTAACCATAATAATAATTAAATAATTAAACAACTTTACATCCAAGAAACAATTACAAAATAATAAGCAAAATAATTAAATAGCAAAGATAAATAAAATATAAATAAGCAATAATAAATAATAAAGGGGGTTAATTCTAAGTTTACTCGGCAAGACATCGCATCTTGTGCCTACGTATCCTTACGGGAGTGGAATCAGAGTAATCGTAGTTCCCCTCAATAGGGAGGTTAGAAACTTCTTGACTGTGGTCAAGGTCTCAAGGGGAATAAACGCATCTTAAGGACACGCTTACGTGGAGTGTAGAAACTCCAAATCTCTACGTTGAAATGTTAAGTTGTAATTAGGGTTAAATTAGGGATTCCACGGCGGGAAACCCTAAAATGAGCGCGGCGGCTCTTTGACCTAATGCTAAGGGTAAAATTGTAATTTTGCCTGCGGCGAGGCATTTGTGAAAATTAGGGTTTGTAGTTTGTAGTTTTGAGGATTTGAAATTGAATGTGTGAAGTTTTACGGACTATTGGCGCGGCGGCCAAACAGTTAGACCTAACCTTCGGATGTGTGCAATGTGACAGAAATAATAGTAAACGCGTGAGATAATTGAATCATGCAAACAGAGAGATAATGTCATAATTTAAACCATGCAAGCAGAAATTTAAAGGCAGAATTTAAAGAGCGATTGTTAAGTTCGCGAGGTTACATGAGAGGAGCAGATACAATATGATAATGAAATTTGAATTGAACAATAATAAAATAAAATAAATAACGGTTCTAGTTATTATTTTAAAAAAAGATTTTAGTTATTATTTTAAATTTATCTAAAAAAAAGTTTTTCTTAAAAATAATAGGTTTTCATATTAATTTGGAAAAGATGTTAATGTTATTTATTTTAAAAAACAGATTTTTATATTATAACAAATTTTAATAAATTAATGATAACAATAATAATAATAATGGTAATAATAATGATAATAATGATAATAATAATAAATAATGATAATAATAATAATAATAATAATAATAATAATAATAATAATAATAATAATAATAATAATAATAATAATAATAAAGCAATAATGAATTTTAAATGTGCCAAATAACCCAACAATGTTGCTAACGCAGAAATGCGCTCATCGCAACCAGATCTAAATCGGACGAAACAAAATTTATCGCAAAGAAAAAGAAATTAAGCAAAAAATAGTATTATTGCTCACACAAAAATGCGATCATCGCAACCAGATCGAACTAACACAAATGTCACGCGTCATGCACACAAATGTGCAAACATCGTATCGACATAATTCGATCAAAAATCTTATATATATAAACTCTAACAATTTAAAAATTATATATATATAAACGTAACAGTAATAGATAAAGAAAAAAAAATAACGGTAATAGATGAAGAAAAAGAAATAACGGTAAAAGATGAAGAAAAAGAAACAACAGTAATAGATGAAGGAAAAGAAATAACGGTAAACGATGAAGAAAAAGAAACAATAGTAATGGATGAAGAAGAAAACTAAATAACGGCAAACGGCACTCACTCCTCTTAGGTTTTTTTCGTTCTCTCCCCCTTTTTTCCCAACAAGGCAACACATGTATATATAGGGAACAAATTAGGGTTAACACCAAATTGTCAATAATGTCCCTAAAGCCCATTTTAAAGCCCAAACTAAATAATTAGTTAAGAAAAAATAAAATTTAAATAATTTAAAATAATTAAAATAAACTTAAAATAAAAACTAATAATCCTATTGATTCCTAAAATAAAAAATATTATAAAAAGAACAAAATTTTTTTCAATATTTTTTATTTTATGATTTTTTGGATATTTTTATGAATAATTTAGAAAAAAGTGAAAAAAATAATATTTTAAAAAATGATTTAATTAAAATACGAAAATAATAATTAAAAACTATTTTTGTTATTTTTTTTAATGAAAGATAGAAAAATTTAGAGTAAAAATAATAAAAAACAAAAAAAAAGTGACAAAGGTGAGATTCGAACTCTCAACCTCTCACACTCATAACTCCTTACACATGTCCTCCTGCCAATTGTGCCATTTTTACTTTTTAGAAAAAAAATGCATGCCATATGATATTTACCTGCAAAAAGTCAAACGACCAACCTCTCTTTGATGTTGGCAAAAAAAAAATCATGAAGTTTGACTTTGGTTTGACCACAGTTGACCTCAGTTTGACCTTTTAACTGCATTGACTGCTTTTGACTTATCTGATCATCTGACTGAGCAAACTTTTGAGAAAAGTCTTGAAACTTGACATGGGGGTTCTTATACACATATAAGATGTTATGAAGCTCACTTGAAGTCTTGGAAGTCCATTTAGCCTGATTAAAGTCAAAACCCTAGTTTTGGATGCACTGCTTAGGAGGTGCATTGTCTGAGGGAATTGTCAACTCTTCTGACCAATTGTGAATTTTGTGAACCTTGTGAAGCTTCTTGGAACACAAAGTCTTGTATTGTGAGGGCAAATTTTGGGGTGCAACAGGAGGATGGTGGGATGAATTGTTGCTCAGGAGGAGTGTATGTGATTCATCCATACCACATGCATGGTATTGAGTTGCATGTTTGCATTATTGCATGTTGTGTTTGATGTTTGGACAGTAGGTCGTGGTTGATGCCTGTTGGGTGATATTTAGTATAATTACTACTTTTGATCATGTATCTTATTACTGATGATTTTTATCATGTTTCTCACCCCTTTGTTGTTGTGGTGGTCTGTGCTTCTTCGGAAGTACAGATAATCCAGGTACATAGCGAGCTTGGATAGTGGTGTGTAGGTCGAGTCTTAGGATGCTCTGATACGTAACACGGAACTTGGGTGTTTAATTTTATTATGTTGGATTTGTTTTATTCCTGTGACGTATCATATTTTGGTGAACCTTGTTAATGAATGACTTTATGTAATTTGGCGGTTGGCCGAGAATGTTGAATTAATGATTACTTCCGCTGTTTTATTCTGAAAACCATCTATTGATGTTGAATTACTTAAGGTGATATCCCACTTTTGAGGAGAAACTCTGATGTTTACTTGAATAAATTGTATTTTATTTTAATTTTGGGAAGTGGGGTGTTACAGTTGCTCTCTATATTTGTCCTCCTTATCCTTAGGGTCTGACCTATTTGTCTTTTCCGATCCTCCTACAAGGATATTGTCTATCATTCTATCTGGCACCTTATCTATCTCCTCAGTTCTCTTACTAATCATCTGGTTGTTCGTTCTTAGATTAACTAAGCTTTCCAATTCTGTCCCCCTTTGCAATGTTATAGCATTGGCGTGACCCTTTGGGTTTGGTAGTGGTTGGCTAGGAAAGACTCCAGATGGGGAAGCAGTGGCTGCTTGTTGTTGTGCCACTTGGGAGATCTGTGTCTCGAGCATTTTGTCATGTGTGGCCAAAGTGTCTACCTTACTTATTAGTTGTTTTACCAGTTCGTTGGTGTGTACATTTTGGTTTAAGAATTCCTTGTTTTGTTGAGTCTAGGAAGCGATGATGGTTTCCATCATTACTGTAGAAGCATACTTCAATCTCAAGGTTTTGATGATGTCAACAAGACTTAAGCTCAATCCATGTTTGCAAAAAGTCAAGCATTCAAATGGATCAAGATACTTACACTATATACCTGTGGGGGTATATGTACTAAGAAACTGCTTGCACTATATACCCGTGGGGGTATATACACTAAAGATAAAACCAGAAGCTTCTCTATTCTGAACTCTTCTCAAAAAGCAAGAGGTTCAAGCATATCATCAATGGAATGTTGTCATGCAAATCAAGCTTCATGTGCAAATGATCGTCAACTTTCAAGACTTGGACACAAGGCTTTGGTATATCAAAACTCACTCTTTTAATTGATATACAAGTGATCGCGACTTTCTATGTCTAATACAACCTAACTCCAAGTGCACAGTCTATCACGTAGTAATAATAGATATCGATCCCACAAGGACTCGTAATCAAACTAGTGTTCTCGGGAGTTACTATGTTTATCTAGGTAGATAATGTTTGAGGGAATAAGATTGTCACTAAAAGGGAACTAAGAATGTTAATTAAAGTATAATTAATTGAATCGATATGCAGTGATTATATTCTTCGGGGATTTGACAAGTTACCGGTGTATGAAATATTTTTCAGAGTTTATTTAAGCAGAAAATGGTGATCTGAAGACTCTCGCCTCACGATGGTTATTGACGCTAATCATAATTCTAAGGGCCAAACGTACGCTTTCGTGTCCCATTCGGGGTTAAAATTATTTTTTGGAAATCTCTAAGTTCTAATTCATTTTAAAGTGCTTTCGCTGTTATTAAAATGAATGACTAGTGTTTACTACCTGATCTTGCCGCAACTTTCGCTTGTTGGTTCGTACCTTAATTAATTTCCCACTTTCGTGGCAAAATTACTTTTAAATAAGTTCTCGCTTTCGCGAAGAAGTTTATTCAGTAAATTAATTTTAAACACTCAGACCATAAACAACTTTTGAAAAAGACAATTTTCAACCGGTTATTATCAAATCCCTTTCGAATTATTACTACATATCGATTACTTTAATTTAGCTAGACATGGATTTGGGAAAGGTAAAACATAAATGAAAACAATAAATAATAGCATGCATCATAATAAAAACTGGAATTACGATTGAAATGAGAAACCTATAAATATTCCAATTGACCTTTGGGCAGATCCTCCACAAATGTTGGCAGGATTCTGGTCTTTGTGCCAATTTGATCGTACAACGGAAATAAAAATTACAGAAGGAATGAAAGGAATGCAGAAAAAGAAAAGAGAAACAAATAAGAATATTAAAAACTGGAAAGGTTGCTCTGGTAATAAAATTGGGCAGCACTTTGTTGTATGAATGCGGCTCCCTTTCTGAGTCCCCCTTCTCCCCCTTTTATAGAGATGGAATTCTAACGGTTATAACTTGAAGAAGGTGGACTTTGAGGCAGAATTATCAGGGAGTAGTGGTCCACTATTTGGGACTTGGAACTGCTTCTTTCACGTGCATTTGAAGTGGGGCATTTTTGCCTGCATGACGGTCGTCACAAGGTGTGACGGTCGTCATGGAGCTGTGACGGTCGTCACAGCAGCAAAATCAGCATTCTGCGCTTTTCATGATGTTTTCATCCGGTTTTTGTCCATATTTCATCTGAGATTGCTTCTTTTCTTCATAATGCCTTGTTTAGACGTGATCGTCAAATACCTGCAAAACATCAGACAAATAACACGGAAACAACACGAGGCAGCTTCTTCGTTCGCAAAGTTGGGAAAAACCGAGATTCTTAGTAAGAACAAAACGAGTACCATGACGACACTGGACTACAAGTCTTCAGAGGTCTCCTTCTTATGCAAAATCGGTCCCAGTCATGCTACTGTAGCTTGGTGTCAAGGTTCTCGCGGCAAGTTCACCTTGTTTGTTCTAGCGCAATCACATTAAGCTCGTTGTCCATACACTTTCATGGCAAGTCGACCTGTTAGTGAATATGATCTCATTTCTGTTTTGATCTTCTTCATTGATCATAGGCTTGTATCATTGATTTTTCAATGAGTTTTCGTTCTGTTGGGCTAAATGCTCGGGTGAGGAGCACCTAACTTAGAAGGAAACATGTCTTTATAATTTTGGGCTATCTAGCTTTCTTTTCATGATTTTTCATCTTTTTGGAGATCATACACTTATTTGCATCGGTCGCTCGCTTAGAAGTGTTTTAGGATGGTGCTGACTGCTAGTATAAACTACTTGTGGCTGAGTTTGCGTAGACACTTGAGACTTTGGTACGCGTAGGTAGTGAAACCGACTCGCATAAACCGGAGATCTAAGGTGTCAGGATGGTACTGGTTTTGTTGGAATTATCGTCTCCTCGGAGTTTCAAAACTTGGTTTGAACTCGGGTGCATTCTCGTGATGCTTTTGCTTTTGAGGAACGAACGAAAAAAATTTGTTGTTTATGTCGAATAACGTGGGGATGTTTGCGTAACGGAAAAAGGATATATAAACGAGCTTTATTTGCTAAAAATAGAAAATGTTTGAATGGAAATTACGAAATTCAAAGTACAATGGAATGGGAAATAAACGCTCCGCTCCCACACTATCTCAATCAGTGTCCCCACTGATTTGGAAACATGCGAGAGGGAGATACAACGGAAATGAAAGTACATAGAAACTGAAAATATAGTAAACAAGTAAGGAAAATGGATAACTAATCACGTCCTCTGCCTCGGTCACGTCCGCGCTCGCGTCCTCTGGCTCTGACCAGGGCGACTCGGTCCTCATAACTCATAGCTCCGGTGTGGTAGACGGTGTCCCGAAGTCCTTCGACCTGCAAAGTCAGATTCGCCAAGTTCTCAGTAATGGTGGCTTGGCCGGTTTGAAGTTGTTGCATTTGGGTCCGATGCCAAGCTTCGAACTGCTCTGCTCGCTGATTCTGCTGCTGCATCATAGCGAGTATCTGGGCCTGCTGGTCGAGAGAGCGGCGGAGGTCCTCTTCTGAGTAGTCGGGCACTGGACGATGGCGGCGGCGGCGGGAGGATGTACCTTCGGAAGGAGGAGGTTGCGATGCCTCCGGTTGCTCTGGCCTGTCCAACTCAGCTTGGATTTCGTCATCAGAACCTTGGGTGTGGTCCTGAGTTGGAGCAGCGGCAGCAGAAGGGGCAGTGAGGTCAAATAACCAGTTGGTACGATCCTCTGGGTGTGTCCGGGTGCGTGATGGAAGGATGATGCTTCGGACGGTTTTGCCACGCACTACCGGGTGGTACTTGTCGTCGGCTCTGGAACGGATAAGGTGGGAGGCTCTGCAGTGGTCGGTGTCAAGCAACACTGAGGGGATGGCATGGAGGTGCTGGAGGCGGTCGCCTAGGTTCAGCCCAAGTGCAATGGCAGTGACAATCCCGCCAAAGTAAAATGGCTTGGAGCCGCGGTTGCAGTTGGCCTGAATGTGGGCCAGGAGGAACGGAGCGGCGTTGATAGGCTCGTTGTTGAAGACGCAGTGGAGGAAGAAGAGCTCTTTCGAGTTCACCTTATGGTTGTTGTCCCTGGCGAATATTGTGTTGCTCAATGCTCCGTGGAAGTACCGGATGGTCGGGTTATGGATATGCGTAGCGTGCAGAGAGTCCCAACCATCGGCATTGATGTCGGCCAACTGGTACCAGAGCGCGAAGGCTTCGTGCTGGAACTGATCGATGAGGCGGCGGTGAGCATTGTCGCCTCGAGGGAGTTGTAAGATGGCGGCAATCTGGTTCTGGTTCACCTGATAGTTTGTGCCGAACATCCGGAAGCATGCGGCACCGGAGTGTTGGCTGAGGTCGCCGCTGGAAGTGACGTAGGTAAAAAAACTCAGGAACTCGAGAGTAAGTTGTTCGTACGTCGGCAGTGGATTGGTGCATAGGTTCCAGATGCCGGCTCTTTGAAGCATCCAAGTGACGCCTTCAAGGAGTCCGAGCTCCGTGAGCGATGGAATGTGTGGATAATGAGTCGGTTGGAGCGACCGTTGATGGAATGCGATGTAGTTGGCCCGCTGTCTTTCTCCAGAGTCACCGTCGCTGAACACAATGTTGCTGATGTCTGGGGTTTCGGTATTTCTCGCCATTGTTGGAAGATTGAGGTGGTTCTGAGGATTGGGGTGCTTCTGCAAAGTGGGAAAAAATGACAGAAGTGTGGTAGGAAGTTGAGATGGGAGTTGAAATATATGGTGCAATGTGGGGAAGACGAAAAATTGGAGTGGGGTGGGAGTTCTGATGATTGGAAGTTGAAAGGAAGTGAGTGGGAGAGAAAACGCAACCCCTGTTATATCAGATAGCAGTTTTGGGTTTGTGACGGTCGTCATGTATATGTGACGGTCGTCACCCGCGTGACGCTCGTCAGGTTCCTGTGACGGTCGTCACAGCAGCAAAATCTGCAGAACGCAGAATTTTGCTCTGAGGGTGTTCTTGCAGTGACTTTTAGGCCTAGTATTGATATGGCAATGTATTATAGCAGCCAATAAACAAAGAATAACTTAAAAACAGAATAATTGAATAAAGACTATAATTGAAATAACAGGAAATTGAAATGATTGTATGTAGTACATAAAGAAATTAGCAATGCAAAAATCAAAACAATTGAAAACGGACGGAAAGTAGAAAAACTAAACTGAACTAAATCTAATGCTAAAACTAGTATCTAGTCTTTTCGTGCCTTCAACTCATCGAACTTCCGTGCGTAGTAGTCGAGCTGGTCACAGACTAAGTCCATGAAGACTACCAGTTCGCTGTGTATGCCTGCGATGTCATCTTTTACAGTAGTTAGAGCTGCATCAACGTTGTCCAATCGGAGTAGAACAATATCCATTTTGTCAGTGGTCTCCTCAAGGATAGGCTCGGGATAGGTGTTGTAGTGCGGAGGAGTCGTAGGGTCTACTTCAGCTTCTGATACATCATCCTCATAGTACATATAGTTGTGTGCCTCAGAGATGTGGTCACTGTCGTACATATAGTTCTGTGGTGTTGACTGAGGTGAAGGAGGTCCCATAGGCTCATCCAATTCATAAAGCCAGTTGTCCTTGTTGTGGATACTTGTCATCTGATGATTAGGCAGTGTGAATAGCTGGACAGGTTTTTCGTTGATGAGGTACTCATAAGGTCCAGGTCCCATAGTTCCTAAAATGCGCCTGTTAAAGCAGAACTGTATATTCATGGGTCAGATGGTGCCAAAACGAGTGCTTGCATTTAAGTGGAATCTAAGGCCAAGCTCGTGGGCAATCATTGTCACGAGGCCTCCTATAAGAATAGGTGACTGTGGTTCCTGAGTGAGGCGTCTGAAAGATCTCATCATGAAAGGCACTGCATTTACTGTACGTCCCTGGGAAGCACAGAACATGATGCATAACTCCTCTTTAGATATTGTGGTAATATTTTCTTCTTTCCCGAAAAGGGTGTGAGCTAGTATCTTATGGAAGTATCTGAAAGCTGGGTTATGAATATCATCATTATACATTCTGTCTGGTTCAGGGTGATAGTCGCATGTGACTCTACCCCAGAATTGGTCGAGTTCAAAATCAATATCGTCATCTTCTGCACTGATGAACACATGCGGTCCGCTAGGAAATCCTAGGAGGTTAGCTAGTGACATCTGGCTATGGGTTTGGTCCATTCCAAACATTCGAAAGGTAATCAGCTCTGTATTGGATCCAAAATCATAGTTGGGTAGGTATCTGAAGGAACTAAGGAATTCATAGGTGAGATCCTTATAGGTAGCAAAACGTGTTTTCAAAGCAGTGTTCTCCCAACCAAGTTGATTGAACAGGTATTGAATGCTATCCATATTTCCTAGTTTATCCATGGTAGACTTATCATAATACAGCGTTAAGGCGATTTCTCTTTCAGTTAGTGCTGCAAATCTTGCCTTTTGAGCTAGTCCTCGAAAATGAACCTTTGTGAAGTCGTACTCGGCCATACTCGCAGGTAAGTCGGAGAAAACAGAAGGAATGTTTTGAAGACTTTTAAAATCCTGAAAAGTTTAAAACAGAAGTTTGAAGTCAGGATTTTTAAAAACAAAAAGCGGTAAAAACAAAGGACAAAAAGAGAAAAATAATAAAAATAAAAATATGAAAACAAACGAAAGTAGAAAGTAGTAGTAATTATAAGTTTAGAATTTTTGTTAAATTTTCAAAGTAAAATTTTAAATAAAAATGAAATACAGTAACGAGGAAAAATGCGGGAAAAGTTGGGTTGCCTCCCAGTAAGAGCTGTTTTTAACGTCTAAAGCCTGACGATAGCTTGGTGACAAGCTATTCGGGTGTTTGAGCTGGAAGCTCAAGCAATGCTATACTGCAGACTTGAGGGTTGTTTTCGTTCTTATTATAATGTTTTAGACGTTGCCCGTTTACGATAAACAGTGCATTCGTCTTATCGATAATTTCAACAGCTCCACTCTGAAGTACTTTAGTCACTTCATAAGGTCCAGACCACCTAGATTTTAGTTTACCTGGGAAGAGCTTTAATCTTGAATTAAATAGCAATACGATGTCTCCCACACTGAATTGTTTCTTGACTGAACGTTTATCATCCCACTTTTTAGTTCGTTCTTTGTAGATACGGGCATTTTCGTAAGCGTCTAATAGAAGTTCTTCCAATTCGTGTAAGTTCAAGATTCGCTTTTCTCCTGCCTCGGTGTAGTTGAAATTGAGTGTCTTAATGGCCCAGAAGGCCTTATGCTCTAATTCTACAGGGAGATGGCAGGATTTACCGTAAACTAATTTGTAGGGTGTAGTACCTATTGGTGTCTTAAAAGCGGTCCTATAAGCCCAAAAAGCTTCATGTAGCTTTGATGACCAATCTTTCCTTGATGTAGCGACAGTCTTTTCCAATATCTGTTTTATTTCCCTGTTTGAGACCTCTACTTGTCCGCTAGTTTGCGGATGATAAGGTGTAGCTACTCGGTGTCGGACTCCATATTTAGAAAGAAGTTTATCAAATATTCGCGATATGAAGTGAGATCCGCCGTCACTAATGACGAGTCTGGGTACACCAAATCTAGGAAAGATTGTGTTTTTGAAGAGTTTGATTACTACTCGTGCGTCGTTTGTTGGAGCAGCAATGGCTTCTGTCCATTTAGACACATAGTCTACAGCGACGAGTATGTAGTTATTACCAAAAGAAGGTGGGAATGGTCCCATGAAATCTATTCCCCATACGTCAAAGATTTCTACCTCTAAGATTCCTTTCTGAGGCATTTCATCGCGTCGTGAGATGTTGCCAGTTTGTTGGCATCGATCACATTTTTGCACAGCGATGTGAACGTCTTTCCAGAGGGTAGGCCAGAATAAGCCGGCTTGGAGAATCTTAGCGCACGTCTTGGATGTACTAGCATGACCACCATACGGTACTGAATGGCATTGGCAAATGATATTTTCTATTTCTTCCTCTAGGACACAGCGACGGTATATGTTGTCGGCCCCTCTCTTGAAGAGTAGAGGTTCGTCCTAATAATAGTGTTTCAGATCATGGAAGAATTTCTTCTTTTGTTGATAAGTGAGATCCGGTGGAAGCACGCCTGCAGTGAGGTAATTAACGATGTCAGCATACCAAGGTAATGTGACTCGGGCATAGACGGCTTCTACAGCTTTTTCGAATTCTGGATCTTCCGAGATTGAGTTGGGTATGTCACTTTCTAATTTGGCTATCAGACGTTCGTACGGGAAATCATCGTTTATCGGTACTGGTTCATGTTTGATGCCTTCTATTCGAGATAAGTGATCTGCAACAACGTTCTCGGTTCCTTTCTTATCTTTAATTTCTAAGTCAAACTCTTGTAATAACAGGATCCATCTCAATAGTCTTGGTTTGGCATCCTTTTTTCTTACTAGGTACCTTATGGCAGCGTGGTCTGTGTATATGATAATTTTTGCTCCTACTAAGTAAGAACGGAATTTGTCAAGCGCGAATATAACTGCTAGAAGTTCCTTTTCTGTTGTAGCGTAGTTCATTTGGGCAGGATCTAAGATTCTACTGGCATAGTAGATGGCATGGAGTTTCTTGTCCTTCCTTTGTCCTAGAACTGCGCCTACGGCATAATCACTCGCATCGCACATGATTTCAAACGGTAGTCGCCAATCGGGTGGTTGCATAATCGGTGCGGTGATAAGGGCTGATTTTAATGTCTCGAATGCTTTTAAACAGTCGTTGTCGAAGACGAACTCAACATCTTTCATCAACAGGCCGGTTAAAGGTTTTGTGATTTTTGAAAAATCTTTTATAAATCTTCTGTAAAAACCGACATGTCCTAGAAAACTCCGTATTTCTCGTACGGATTTTGGAGGTTGGAAATCTTTTATAATCTCTATTTTAGCTTTGTCGACCTCAATTCCTTTATTTGATATGACATGTCCTAGAACTATTCCTTGTCGGACCATAAAATGGCATTTTTCCCAATTTAGGACGAGGTTCACTTTTACACAACGTTCTAATACCATTTCTAAGTTTTGTAGGCATCCCTCGAAACTTTGTCCACATACCGAGAAATCATCCATAAATACTTCCATTATGTCGTCTATGAAATCTGCGAAGATTGCCATCATGCATCTTTGGAAGGTTGCTGGAGCATTACAGAGTCCGAACGACATTCGGCGGTAAGCAAAAGTACCATAAGGACATGTGAATGTAGTTTTTTCTTGGTCATCAGGATGAATGGGAATTTGGAAAAATCCTGAATAACCATCTAGATAGCAGAAATATGAATGTTTGGCTAATCTTTCCAACATTTGGTTTATGAAGGGTAACGGGAAGTGATCTTTTCGTGTGGCCTTGTTAAGCTTTCTATAATTAATACACATCCTGCTTCCAGTCACGACTCTTTTTGTTATTGATTCGCCTTTTTCGTTTTTAACTACTGTGACTCCTCCTTTCTTCGGTATGACATGAACTGGGCTAACCCACTCACTATCGGAGATTGGATAGATGATTCCTGCATCTAGCAATTTCTTTACTTCATCTCTAACTACAGTGCTCAGGATGGGGTTCAATCTCCTCTGATGCTCTCTAGAGGTTTTAGAGTCTTCCTCTATTGTAATTCGATGCATACAGATTGAAGGGCTTATACCTTTTAGATCGCTTATGTTATAGCCTAACACGGTGGGGTACTTCTTTAGGACTTCTAATAGCTTTTTGGTTTCTGGTTGTCCTACGTCGGCGTTGACTATCACTGGTCTTTTTAGTTCATCGTCTAAAAATTCATATCTAAGGTTTTTGGGTAGTGTTTTAAGTTCTAAAGATGGGTTCTTCGGACCCGGCATATGGTTTGAGGTCAGTGCTAAGCTTTCGCTTAGGCTGTCGTCTTTATATGGTTTACGCCAATCATCGGCTTCAGAAATATCGGGTATTTGAATCTTTATTATTTCTGAATACGTGGTCTCTTCATTTTCAAGTTCTCTTATGCATTCGTCAATTTCGTCTCCTAAATAGCAGGTATCGTCTATGGCTGGTGCTTGTAAGAACTTGGTGAGAATGAACTCTATCTTTTCTTCTCCTACTTCGAATGTTAGCCTTCCTTTCTTCACGTCTATAATAGCTCCGGCTGTGGCTAGGAATGGTCTTCCTAGGATAATTGGGGTAACAGTGTCCTCCTTGATGTCCATGATTATGAAGTCGGTTGGGATGTAGAATTGCCCTATGCGTACTGGAACGTTTTCCAATATTCCGACAGGGTATTTTACTGATCGGTCAGCTAATTGTACGGACATTTTGGTTGGTCTGAGGTCTCCCAGATTCAGCTTTTTGCATATAGATAAAGGCATAACACTGATACTGGCTCCTAAATCGCATAGAGCTTTGTCTATTACGAACTTTCCTATGATGCAGGGTATGGAGAAACTACCTGGGTCTTTTAATTTAGGAGGCATGCGGTTTTGAATAATAGCGCTACACTCCGCAGTAAGTGTAACTGTTTCGTTATCCTCGATCTTTCTCTTATTCGACAGGATTTCTTTGAGAAATTTAGCGTATGACGGCATTTGAGTTATCGCTTCTGTAAAAGGAATAGTAATATTCAGCTGTTTAAGGAGCTCTACAAATTTCTTAAACTGTCCTGAAGTTTTGGAGTTTATTAATCTTTGAGGATAGGGGATAGGTGGTTTATATGGCGCTGGAGGTGCTTGAGTTTTTTCACTTGCGGTATCCTCCTTCTCGTTGTCTTCCTTCTTCTCTAACTCGGATTCCTTTTCTGCTTGTTCAGTTGGTTTTTGTTGCATGGCTGAGTTTTCGGTCCTCGGATCGATCGGTTCGTCCAATTCTTTTCCACTTCTTAGTATTACAGCATTTGCTTGGCCTTTTGGATTCTGTTCGGGTTGTCCAGGAAATGTGCCAGCGGGTGCGGCAGCAGAGGCTTGTTGTTGAGCCACTTGTGATATCTGTGTTTCTAACATTTTGTTGTGGGTGGCTAAAGCGTCTACTTTTCTGGTCAACTGTTTAATTTGCTCGCTAGTGTGTATGTTTTGATTCAGGAATTCTTTGTTTGTTTGAGCTTGAGTAGCTATGAATTTTTCCATCATCAATTCGAGGTTTGATTTCCTAGGTGCAGTCTGAGCATCAGCTGGTTTCTGATATCCTGGTGGAGCAGTAGGCATTTGCAATGCATTATCGCTTTTGTAAGAAAAGTTTGGATGATTTCGCCAACCTGGATTGTAAGTATTTGTGTAAGGATTTCCTTGAGCATAATTTACTTGGTCTGGTGGGATTCTGGCTAGCAATGGGCATTCGGGTGCATTATGAGTGGTGCTTCCGCATAACTCGCAATTTGGAGTTACGGCAGCGACGGTTGCAGTGGGGTTAACGGTCAGACTGTCAATCTTCTGTGCTAGAGCATCTACTTTAGCGTTGAACTTTTCAAGACTGCTGATCTCGTACATCCCACCTTTCGCTGTGGTTTTCTTTGTTGGAGTGCGTTCACCTTCCCATTGGCAGTGGTTCTGAGACATGTTTTCGATTAATTGATAGGCTTCGTCGTATGGCTTATCCATAAGTGCACCGCCCGCGGAAGCGTCTATTGTCAATCTGGTATTGTATAAAAGCCCATTATAAAAAGTATGGATTGTCACCCAGTCTTCTAGACCGTGGTGAGGACATGTTCTCATCATATCTTTGAATCATTCCCATGCTTCGTAAAGAGATTCAGTATCTTTTTGTCGAAATCCGTTGATTTGAGCTCTAAGCATAGCAGTTTTGCTTGGCGGAAAATATCTCGCTAAGAAGACGTTTTTCAATTGTTCCCACGTCGTAACGGAGTTGGATGGTAAAGATTGTAACCATGTCCACGCTCTGTCTCTAAGAGAGAATGGGAAAAGACGAAGTCTTATCGTGTCTGGAGTTACTCCATTTGCTTTCACCGTGTCTGCATATTGTACAAACTTTGTTAGATGTTCGTTCGGATCCTCAGTTGTGTTTCCTGAGAATTGGTTTTGTTTTACAGCTGACAGCAATGGTGGTTTCAGCTCAAAATCATTTTGGGTAATAGCTGGGGCAGCAATGCTACTCCTAGGCTCCATCTGAGAGGGTGTAGCGTAGGCCTTCAGCGGTTTGTTTGGAGGTCCTTCAGCCATGTTTGATTCTTCTTCGGATTTGGGAATGGGAGTGAGAGGATCGGGAATGTTATGTTTGAGTTAGTACTCAATGATTCGGCTTCTTAGATGTAAGAAGCGCTCTAGTTCTGAGACTGAAGGTTTCAAGATATCGCCTTGTGGGTGATTACTTGGCATACAATCGACAACACTAGTAAAGGAAAAATGAAAATAATTAACCTAGTCTATACGGCGTAACAGAAGGTTACAATATTGACTAAACGGGTCCCCGGCAACGGCGCCAAAAACTTGATCGCGACTTTCTATGTCTAATACAACCTATCTGCAAGTGCACAGTCTATCGCGTAGTAATAATAGATATCGATCCCACAGGGACTCGTAATCAAACTAGTGTTCTCGGGAGTTACTATGTTTAGCTAGGTAGATAATGTTTGAGGGAATAAGATTGTCACTAAAAGGGAACTAAGAATGTTAATTAAAGTATAATTAATTGAATCGATATGCAGTGATTATATTCTTTGGGGATTTGACAAGTTACCGGTGTATGAAATATTTTTCAGAGTTTATTTAAGCAGAAAATGGTGATCTGAAGACTCTCGCCTCACGATGGTTATTGACGCTAATCATAATTCTAAGGGCCAAACGTACGCTTTCGTGTCCCATTCGGGGTTAAAATTATTTTTTGGAAATCTCTAAGTTCTAATTCATTTTAAAGTGTTTTCGCTGTTATTAAAATGAATGACTAGTGTTTACTATCTGATCTTGCCGCAGCTTTCGCTTGTTGGTTCGTACCTTAATTAATTTCCCACTTTCGTGGCAAAATTACTCTTAAATAAGTTCTCGCTTTCGCGACGAAGTTTATTCAGTAAATTAATTTTAAACACTCAGACCATAAACAACTTTTGAAAAAGACAATTTTCAACCGGTTATTATCAAATCCCTTTCGAATTATTACTACATATCGATTACTTTAATTTAGCTAGACATGGATTTGGGAAAGGTAAAACATAAATGAAAATAATAAATAATAGCATGCATCATATTAAAAACTGGAATTACGATTGAAATGAGAAACCTGTAAATATTCCAATTGATCTTTGGGCAGATCCTCCACAAATGTTGGCAGGATTCTGGTCTTTGTGCCAATTTGATCGTACAACGGAAATAAAAATTACAGAAGGAATGAAAGGAATGCAGAAAAAGAAAAGAGAAACAAATAAGAATATTAAAAACTGGAAAGGTTGCTCTGGTAATAAAATTGGGCAGCACTTCGTTGTATGAATGCGGCTCCCTTTCTGAGTCCCCCTTCTCCCCCTTTTATAGAGATGGAATTCTAACGGTTATAACTTGAAGAAGGTGGACTTTGAGGCAGAATTATCAGGGAGTAGTGGTCCACTATTTGGGACTTGGAACTGCTTCTTTCACGTGCATTTGAAGTGGGGCGTTTTTGCCTGCATGACGGTCGTCACCCGTGTGACGGTCGTCATGGAGCTGTGACGGTCGTCACAGCAGCAAAATCAGCATTCTGCGCTTTTCATGATGTTTTCATCTGGTTTTCGTCCATATTTCATCTGAGATTGCTTCTTTTCTTCATAATGCCTTGTTTAGACGTGATCGTCAAATACCTGCAAAACATCAGACAAATAACACGGAAACAACTCGAAATCGGATCGAAAACAGTTAAACTTCAGTTGAATTATGCATCAAAATATATATACGATTTCGTGTTATCAAAAAGTGTTCAAAAAGTCTATCATATCAACATATTGCATTTGCATATTTTAAAATTAATTTGGAACTGGTATAACACTTTTAACTCAAGTATTTTTCTGAGTTTTCACAGTGTTAACCGATTAACCATATAGGTTAATCGGTTAACGGTCTCAATTTTTTTAAATTCTCAGGGCTAACGATACAATGTTAACCGATTAACCTATATGGTTAACCGATTAACACTGAATGGATTTTGAAAATTTGTTTCTTTCCAAATTCAAATCTTGAGTAATTGTTATACCTTTTCATTATTTGATTTATACACATTTGTACCTTTTTGAAATGGTGTTTTGACTCATATAAATTATGAATATTTCAAATTGAAAAACCTCCAATAATTTTCAAAATAATCATTCAATCAAATTCATAATTTTTCAAATACTTTCAAATATTTCAAAAAGTGTTCATACTGTTCATACCATTTCATATCCAGAATTTTTGAACACTTGTATTGATATTGAAAAGTGAATTTTGATCAAAAGGAGAAGATCAATTATTATATTGATATTATTATTGTATTACTCTCAAATCAAAGAATTACAAAATTATTTCTATTGTGACTTGTGATCCAGGATTGTTGGACACAAGGGTTAGTGCTTGCAAGAGGATTGTTCTTGCACACTAGTTGTTGAATAGTTGTTAGATAGTAGGCCTTACCGGTTGATGGTGTGATAGGTTGTACATTCTAAAACTATAGTGAAAAATCTCTTTCATATGGAAAGGGGAGTGGAGTACCTTCAGATTGTGAAGGGAACCACTATAAATCTCTGTGTCTATTTTCATTCTGCTTTTTACTGCTTTCATCATCAAGAATATAACCGAGTAAAATTCAAGAATCTCGAAAAACCAGAAAAAGTTTCTAAAGCCTAATTCACCCCCCTCCCTCTTAGGCATACTCTGAACTTACAATTGGCATCAGAGCAGGTTAAGGTAACCTGTTCCTAACGATTCAGTATGGCTTCCGCTAGCACCAACCCGGTTTTCAAAGACGGTGAAAGTAGTAATAAACCACCACTGTTTTCTGGAGAATATTTTAATTTTTTGAAAATCAGAATGAAGGCGCATCTTGAAGCCCAAGGAGAAGGTATATGGGAAGCAATCGAAGAAGGACCACACAATCCAGTAAATGTGGTTAATGGCGTTGGAACCGCAAAGTTGAAAAGCACGTATGATGAAGACGATAAGAAAAATATTCTTAATGAGAAGAAAGCTATCAACATACTCCAAAGCGCTCTCAGTATGGACGAATTCTTCCGTGTATCACAGTGTAAATCGGCAAAGGAGATTTGGGACACCCTTGTGGAAACGCATGAAGGAACCGCAGAAGTTAAAAGGTCGAGGCTCAACACGTTAAGTCAAAAATATGAGATGTTCTGTATGCAGCCCGGTGAATCTATTGTTGCCTTACAAAAGAGATTTGTTCATCTAACAAATCACTTGATTGCTCTCGGGAAGACCTTCACCAATGATGATCTCAACCTGAAAGTCCTAAGATCCTTAACAAGAGAATGGCAACCAAAAGTGACCGCTATTTCGGAAAAGAAGAGTCTCTCAATGATGACATCTGCATCCTTATTTGGCAAACTTCAAGAGTACGAATTAGAACTTGGAAGGCTCGAGAAGCACGAAAGTCAAGAAAAGAAGTCCAAAGGAATTGCCTTGAAGATTGACACAAAGGATGACAAAGACGACGAGACTTCCGAAGATGAAAATTTCATGCTTCTTGTAAAGAAGCTTGGTAAGTTTTTTAATAATAATAAAAATTCCTCTTTTCCTAAAAAGAATAGATATTTCAGGAAAAAGGATGCTTCCACATCGAATCAAGAAGTCACATGTTACGAATGTGAGAAGCAAGGCCACATAAAGCCGGATTGCCCGAAACTTGCAAAGAAAGGAGGATTCAAAGGCAAGAAGGATTTCAAGAATAAAAAGGCTTATGTTGCTTGGGACGATAATGAGATAAGTTCATCATCGGAATTGGAAAGCGATAAATGTGAAAATATGGATCTTATGGCGTCACATCACTCCGATGAAGAAATTGATGAGGTTAGTAGAAATTATTCAATTTATGACAATGATGCACAATAAGTCATAGATGAACTTCTAAAAGAGTGCAAGACTTTGTATAAAAGCATCTCATCCCAAAAGAAAAGAATTTCATCTTTAGAAGAACAAAATACTGCTTTTATAAAAAATATTGAAAATGAAAAACAAAAATTGATGGATGAAAAACAAAGTCTTGTATGCAAAAATTGTGAATCCTTATCCTTTCAAATTGTTCAACTTAAAAGAGTTTTAGAAAGATTAAAAAAAGGTCAAATTGGCTTGGAGGAAATTCTTAGGCACCAAAGATATCCTAATGGTAAAAGTGGATTAGGATATTCTAAGTTTTCCAAACCAAGCACAAATGAAACCATTTTTGTGAAAGCAAGTGAACAAGTTGTTAAAGAAAAGGCAAACAATTCTAAAACTATGCATCAAAGTCATAAAAAGAAAAGACTTATGAAGAAAAAGAATTATGTTCCTAGATATAGAAGTCATTTTCAACCTACTTATTTTTATTGTGGAATCAAAGGCCATACACCTAATGCTTGCTATGTGCGCAACATTGGTGTTGCTAAAGGGCATTATGTGTGGGTTGAAAAAGGTACTAACTATCAAGGATCCAAAGCAATTTGGGTACCTAACAATACTTGATTTTGTGTTGTAGGTATGCTTGAAGACAACTTCTAATCAATGGTATCTTGATAGCGGTTGTTCAAAGCATATGATGGGAGATATAAACAAATTTTCAAGTCTATCTTTAAAGGCCAAAGGATACGTTACTTACGGTGATGATAGTAAAGGAAAAATTCTTGGAGTTGGAACCGTTGGTGCACCACCATGTACAATCATCAAAGACGTCCTTTATGTGTAAGGCCTTAAACAGAACCTTCTTAGCATAAGTCAATTGTGTGACAAAAGGTTCCGAATCAACTTCACAAAAGATGAATGTTTGATAGAACATGAAGTCACCCATGACATCTTGCTAAAAGGTAAAAGATTTAATAATATTTTTATGATCTCATTTGATGACTCATCCTTGAAGGTAAAATGTCTAATGGCAAACAATAACGAGGCGTGGCTATGGCATAAAAGGTTTGCTCACATTCACATGGAGCATTTAAACAATTTGATAAAGCATGATCTAGTTGTTGGTCTTCTGAAGATAAAATTCATCAAGGATAAGTTATGCAACGCATGTCAAAAGGGGAAACAGACCAAGACAACTTTCAAATCCAAGCAAGTGATTTCTACATCAAGACCACTTCAATTATTGCATATGGATCTTTTTGGTCCATCGAGAACAAAAAGCTTCGGAGGTAGTAGTTATGCTTTAGTTATTGTTGATGATTTCTCTCGATACACATGGACATTGTTTTTAGTGCAGAAAAATGATGCTTTCAAAGCATTCAAGAAGTATACGAAGCAAATTCAAAACGAGAAGTCACTCATCATAGCCTCCATAAGAAGCGACCATGGTGGAGAATTCCAAAATTCAGATTTTGAAGATTTTTGCGAAGAGCATGGAATTTCTCACAACTTTTCCGCACCAAGGACTCCTCAACAAAACGGTGTCGTAGAATGGAAGAATAGGTCACTGGTGGAGCTTGCAAGAACAATGCTTAGCGACTCAAATCTTCCTAAATATTTCTGGGCAGATGCGGTTAGCACAGCTTGTTTCGTAAGCAACCGTGTCAATATTCGACCAATTCTCAAGAAGACTCCGTATGAGTTGTTCAAGGGTATGAAACCAAATATATCATTTTTTCACATATTCGGATGCAAATGTTTTGTTCTCAACAACAATAAGGACAATCTCGGTAAGTTTGATGAGAAGTCCGACAAAGGTATATTCCTTGGTTACTCTCTTTCTAGTAGAGCTTTTAGAATTTTTAATAAAAGAACTCTTACTATTGAAGAATCCATTCATGTTTCTTTTGATGAGACTAACCCCTCGAAAGAGGATAATATTATTGTGGATGATGATGATGATATAGTAAATTCTTCACAACAACAAAAAGAGACCTCAAAGGATCAAGCAATACCACAAGAAGATGTCACTCAAATCATTGAAGAACATCAAGATCTTCCGAAGGAATGGAGAACTCATAGGGATCACCCGATAGATAAAGTTATTGGTGATATTAGCCAAGGCGTTGCAACTCGACTAAATCTTAAGGATGCTTGTTTCAACATGGCTTTTGTGTCTCAAATTGAACCAACCAAGATTGGTGAAGCCGTAGGCGAAGACCAATGGATTATAGAGATACAAGAAGAACTCAACCAATTCGAAAGGAATCAAGTTTGGAGTCTTGTACCAAGACCGGACAACAAGCACATCATAGGAACGAGATGGGTGTTCAAGAACAAACTTGAAGAGAATGGGATCATAGTTCGTAACAAAGCAAGATTGGTCGCACAAGGCTACAACCAGGAGGAAGGAATTGATTTTGATGAAACGTTCGCTCCGGTAGCAAGTTTAGAAGCAATTAGATTATTACTTGCTTATGCTTGTTCAATGAATTTTCAACTTTTCCAAATGGACGTCAAAATCTCATTTTTGAACGGATACATCAACGAAGAAGTCTATGTCAAACAACCCCCGGGCTTTGAAGACTTCAAGCACCCTTCATATGTATACAAATTGAAGAAGGCTCTCTATGGTCTAAAGCAAGCACCAAGGGCATGGTATGATCGTCTCAGCACTTTCCTATGTGATAAAGGTTTTGAAAAAGGAAAGGTAGACAAAATTTTATTCATTAAAAAGATAAAGGGTAACACCTTACTTGTTCAAGTCTATGTGGATGACATCATCTTCGGATCAACAAATAAAGATCTATGTGAAGAATTTGCTTCGGTGATGCAAGGCGAGTTTGAAATGTCTATGATGGGAAAGATGAACTATTTCCTTGGACTACAAATCAAGCAAACAAAGGATGGCATCTTCCTCAACCAATCCAAGTATTGCAAGGAACTGTTGAAGAAATTCGATATGGATAATTGCAAAATGATGTCCACTCGTATGGGATCCAGAATGTACATTGATCAAGATGAATCCGGTACTTCAATTGATATCACAAAGTATCGAGGTATGATCGATTCATTACTATATTTGACGGCAAACCGTCCTGACATTATGTTCAGCGTTTGTCTGTGTGCACGCTTTCAAGCAAGTTCGAAGGAATCACATCTCACCGCCGTGAAGAGAATTATAAAGTATCTCAAAGGGACAACGAACGTCGGATTATGGTATCCAAAAGGTAGTACTTGTTCTTTAATTGGTTATTCTAACGCTGATTATGCAGGATGTAAGACCGATAGAAAAAGCACAAGTGGTACGTGTCACATTCTCGGGAATGCACTAGTGTCGTGGGCATGTAAGAAGTAAGCGTGTGTAGCACTCAGTACATCCGAAGCGGAATATATTGCAGCAGGAAGTTGTTGTGCACAAATTCTGTGGCTCAAGCAACAACTCCTCGATTATGGTGTAGATCTCGGTTGCATTCCTCTTCGATGTGATAACACAAGTGCCATCAATATTACAAAGAACTCGGTCATGCATTCAAGGACAAAGCATATAGATATCCGGCATCACTTCCTTCGAGATCACATACTTAATGGAGATGTAGATGTTACTTTCATCGATACACACAATCAACTCGCCGGCATCTTCACCAAACCATTGGCGAAAGAACCGTTCTTCAACATTTGACGAGAACTTGGGATTCTCGATGAAGGTGACATCTGACCTTTTCTCTGGTTTATGTATGCATAATATATGTTTTCCAATCTGTGTGCATTCTGTTTTAAGCATTTTTCTAAAATTCGCGTGTGTTAACCGATTAACCTATATGGTTAACCGATTAACACTGTTAGTTTTTCAATTCTGATTTAATTTTTAATGTGTTAACCGATTAACCTATATGGTTAACCGATTAACACTGATACTTTTATTTTGGAAATTAAATTTTTAATGTGTTAACCGATTAACCTATATGGTTAACCGATTAACACTGTTAGTTTTTCAATTCTGATTTAATTTTTAATGTGTTAACCGATTAACCTATATGGTTAACCGATTAACACTAATACTTTTATTTTGGAAATTAAATTTTTAATGTGTTAACCGATTAACCTATATGGTTCACCGATTAACACTATTAAAATGGTCAAAAATCAGAGACGAAAAATTAATTCAAAATTTGGAAATTGTGTGTGTTAAACGTGTTTTTATGTGTTGTTTTTATTATTTTTCTTTCAGATTATGTTTAAGTTGTTAAGTTATTAATTTCATTTGTAACCGTACAATGTTTGTTGCATTTTTTCTATTGCTGCATTTTTTCAGTATGCCTTGCTTGATTACGTATTACTTGAATGAATGCTTTCATATATGCCGATATCTCTTATTATGGTTTGAAAGCTCCTTCCATTTTGCTAATGACAAAGAGGGAGAAGAGCTTTTGTTTTCTAATATCTTCCTGTGCAGAACTTTGCCTTTGTTTAGATAGGGGTAGTTGCTAGACATAGGGGGAAAAGCAAGTCTAGAACAGAACGAAACATCGTCAAAGATATCGCACAGACTCATTTGATTGTCATCATCAAAAAGGGGGAGAATGTAGAAGCATACTTCAATCTCAAGGTTTTAATGATGTCAACAAGACTTAAGCACATTCCATGTTTGCAAAAAGTCAAGCTTTCAAATGGATCAAGATACTTACACTATATACCTGTGGGTGTATATGTACTAAGAAGCTGCTTGCACTATATACTCGTGGGGGTATATACACTAAAGATAAAACCAGAAGCTTCTCTATTCTGAACTCTTCTCAAAAAGCAAGAGGTGCAAGCATATCATCAATGGAATGTTGTCATACAAATCAAGCTTCATGTGCAAATAATCGTCAACTTTCAAGACTTGGACACAAGGCTTTGGTATATCAAAACTCACTCTTTTAATTGATATACAAGTGTTCAAAAAGTCTATCATATCAACATATTGCATTTGCATATTTTAAAATTAATTTGGAACTGGTATAACACTTTTAACTCAAGTATTTTTATGAGTTTTCACAGTGTTAACCAATTAACCATATAGGTTAATCGGTTAACGGTCTCAATTTTTTTAAATTCTTAGGGCTAACGATACAGTGTTAACCGATTAACCTATATGGTTAACCGATTAACACTGAACGAATTTTGAAAAATTGTTTCTTTCCAAATTCAAATCTTGTGTAATTGTTATACCTTTTCATTATTTGATTTATACACATTTGTACCTTTTTGAAATGGTGTTTTGACTCATATAAATTTTGAATATTTCAAATTGAAAAACCTCCAATAATTTTCAAAATAATCATTCAATCAAATTCACTATTTTTCAAATACTTTCAAATATTTCAAAAAGTGTTCATACTGTTCATACCATTTCATATCTAGAATTTTTGAACACTTGTATTGATATTGAAAAGTGAATTTTGATCAAAAGGAGAAGATCAATCATTGTATTGATATTATTATTGCATTACTCTCAAATCAAAGAATTACAGAATTATTTCTATTGTGACTTGTGATCCAGGATTGTTGGACACAAGGGTTAGTGCTTGCAAGAGGATTGTTCTTGCACACTAGTTGTTGAATAGTTGTTAGATAGTAGGCCTCACCGGTTGATGGTGTGATAGGTTGTACATTCTAAAACTATAGTGAAAAATCTCTTTCATGTGGAAAGGGGAGTGGAGTACCTTCGGATTGTGAAGGGAACCACTATAAATCTCTGTGTCTATTTTCATTATGCTTTTTACCGCTTTCATCATCAAGAATATAACCGAGTAAAATTCAAGAATCTCGAAAAACCGGAAAAAGTTTCTAAAGCCTAATTCACCCCCCCCCCCCCCCCTCTTAGGCATACTCTGAACTTACAATTACTTCAAGATTGGACTTTTTGGGTGCTTGAGGAGCAGCAGGTGCTGCTTTTTGATAACCAGGAGGGATATCAGGTGCTTGGCACGCAGCAAATAACTCATTGTTGTTCTTATAAGAAAGGTTATGATGGTTTCTCTAGTCAGGGTTGTAGGTATTTGAGTATGGGATTCCTTGGGCATGATTTAATTGGTCAGATGGGATTCCAGCTAACAAGTGACATTCGGGAGTGTTGTGCCCAAGGGCTCCACAAAGCTCACAGTTATGGGTCACAACAGCCACTATAGATGTTGGAGTTACGGTCAAACTCTCAATATTTTGAATAAAGGCATCTACTTTAGCATTGACATGGTCTATGCCATTAACTTCATACATTTCGCCCCTCGTCTGGGATTTTCCTACAGGATTTCGCTCACCTCCCCATTGGTAGTTATTCTGCACCATGTTCTCTATGAGTTGATAGGTGTTTTGGTAGGGTTTATCCATTAGGGCGCCGCCAGTTGCAGCGTCTAAGGTTAATTTAGTGTTGTACAGAAGATTGTCGCTTCCGCGAAAATAAGGTGCCGGCAAAACAAAAGAGTCGCCACCTTTCGTTATTTATCCCTCAGAACGGGAAAGGAAACGATCGGAAAAACCTGACGAAAAGATATAAGACAAGGTCATCGCAACCGTTGTTTGGGTTCGGGAGTCGGTTACGCAAGGGGAAGGTATTAGCACCCCTCACGTCCGTCGTACTCGACGGGATCCATGCTTGTTGTGTTTACTGGACGAGTTGGTTTATCTATCAACCTATCAAGGCTGGCTTAAATAGAAAAGAAAATGACTCGGCAAAGCGTCGCGCTTTATGCCTACGTATTCTCATCAGAGAATGAGAAATCAGAGTCAACGTAGTTCGACCTACGACGGGTTACGGGGAAGGTGGCTCGCCAATACATCAGTATTGTGCCTACATACTCTCAACGGGTTTGAGAGATCAGAGCTTACGTAGTTCGGGATAATACGGTATACGGGAATTCAGATTCATCTGTTTTATCGAGTAGGGTTAAACAGCAGTTCCAGCAGTTAGGGACAAAGCCTGTTTGCGGTGGCGCTGAAGTTTAACGACACTCTTTTCTTCAGAAAAGCTTCCTTTGAGTTACGGGCCCGCGGGGCAAAAAGGTTTGAAGTTTGTTTTCTGTCTTTTACGGAAGAAGTGTTTTTTATTGTGTTTGCAATTTCAATCGCACTAAAGACTATGACCTGAGAGTGAATGTGTCACCTGTCACCCAAAGGGTACCATACTAAACATCCAGACTGTTGAAAAGAAGCTCTCCAACAATCCTTTCTCAGATAGCTTAAGGCTCGTAACGTACGAAAGAAATCATTCATGATTACTATATCTTAAGCTGTTTTGAGATGAGAAGAGAACATGCTCAACTAGAGGGAGACTATCAAGTCCTACTATTGTCATGCCAAGGATTCATCCTATGGTTGAGGTTTGAAACAGGGAATTCCTAGAAATTATCATGCATAGGTTTCAACCTAAAGTTCTATCATCACTTCCTTATCAAAGGAAATGAGAGTCCTAAGGGATCATATCAATGATACACAGAAACAGATAAAGCATCAGCTTAAACAGTAAACAATACGACTGTAAAATGCATGCAATGCAAGTGAGGGAGGAAATGTGTGTGGGGCAGCAGCCTCCACAAGCTCATCTCGACCTCAAGCCAGATATGAATAACAGTAATCATACTGAAGAGATAACATGCTATCAAGCAAAATACAGTAAACTGCAATCATACAGATAAAATGGAATGCTATCAAGCAAAATAAACCACATGGGCAAGGGAGCAGGGCTCTAGCGAATACCCGCAAGCAAAGCCATACAGTAACAATACAAGCAGAGGGAGCAACTCAACCTCTAGTGCAATCATGCTCCTAGATTAAAGTCAGTCTGATCATGGACTTATTCTAATGCATCAAGCAAGTCAAACAAGGTACATCAATACAGAAAAGAAAACAGACAAGAAAGAAAGCAGATCAACCCCTCTCTTAATTCCAAGCTTCATCTCTTCTAACAGCAACCCAGTCTTCAAACTTCAATCACCCTTCAAGGCTACCATCCTCAATGACAAGTATCAACTTGCTTCTCCAGGGTTTTAATCCATCCAACATAAGTATCAACTTATTATCTCTTCTCCAAGCTTCATCTCCTCAGTCAATTCCACCCTCAGGCTTCACTCCTAACTGCAAGTATCAAATGGATTCCTTCAGGCTCTCAATGCATCAGTGTAAGTGTCAACTCATCCTTTATTCCTCAGCTTCAGCTTTACACTCAATCTCAATTGAATCTTCAAGTATCAACTCAGTCTTCAAGCTTCAGCTCTCTTTGCTTTACCTGTATCAACTTGGTCTTCTCCTCTTACAAGCTTCATCTCCTCAGAGTAGTCTTTAATCACATGGGAGTGTCAACTTCATCCTTCAATTCTTTCTCAAACCTCAGCTCTTCATTCAATCTTTACTAGGTCTTCAAGTATCAACCTGTTCTTCTTGTTCTTCAAGCTTCAGATACAATGGCAATGCTCGAGGAATCATCCTCTACCACACTCTTCAATGAAGTCCTCATCTTCAAACTTAAGCCCAACATCTCTCAAGATACTCAAACCAGAAGATAATTGATGGAACATGATGAGGGGAAATGATAAACAAGCTTACTAACAACCAAAGGAAGCCTGTAAGGGTTCATCATTATGAGAGACTGGTTCCCTCAAAGTTCTACTCCCCAGATAAAGCCACTCATCCTTCCAAAGGAGGGATGTGAATATCTGAGAAGGACTTTTAGTCATTGGGAGGAATGGAAGCACAAGATGCTTTCCATGTTTGTGAAAGAAATCATTCTAACTACAAGGCTCTCCCTATGTCCTATCTCCTAATCTTCATCAGACACCTTCAGGCACCAACACATCCAAAGCTCCAAGCCACTTCAAGCAACTTCAAGCATCCTCCTCTTGTCTTCAACTTGTCTTCAATCTCAACCAAAGGCAAACCAAGCACAAACCCTAATCTAAGGGAACTAAGGAAGTTAAACTAATTGAATTAGTAAATTAGGATCACCTAAAACCTAGTACTAAAGTTAGTCCTAACTAAAATACTAAAACCAATTGTAAAATCCTACAAAAATGACTATGGGAACCTAGGTCAATCATGACAATACCATATTAGTTTCAAAGATCAAACCATCAAATTAGACCTAGAACTAAATTCTACACTACAAGGTATCAAACCTAAAACCCTAAAAGGGAGGCACCTAAATATCAATCTAGAAAGCACACCTATTTTCATCACAAAAATGTGAGAAAAATTCTATGGGAGCATACATGTCTAACCTAATCACACACAAAAAATTAGATTCAAAAACATCACCAAGAGATCAAACAAAAATCCACCAAAATATGCATCAAACATAATCATTTTAATATCAATTAAAATATAAAATTACAATAAAATCAGAAAATGCATGAACTAAAAATATTTTTTCTCTAAAAAATAATAGACTCAATCATGAGTAATATGAAAAAAGAATGGGTTTAATTGGATTAATTTTCAATTAATTATGATTTTTACAAGAATCATGAATAAAATGGAAAAATGAAGAAAATCCAATTAAAATAAACAAGAACACGGTGCAACTAGCAATCAGACTCAGTTCAAAATCTGGGTTGGGCCATCAGGGGGGTGCGAATAGCGCTTAATTCACTAAGCCCAAAACACTGAATAAATGAAACGCATCGTTTCATCATCAGAAATCCTTCATAATTCAACTTTAAAACGTGGCCCTTGGATCAGCTCCCAGTCACAGGTCAAAACAAGATCTGATGGTGATAACTTCATCTTCTCCATTTCAAACGCCTGAACTTCGCGCCCAGCTCCGGCCACCGCCGGTGGAGCTCCGATCATCTCCCTCAACCCTAATTCGCCCTAGAGGCCTCCAATCCAAGAGGTCAAAACATGAAACTCATTCCAAATCTTGCCACGAATTCAACCATACCCATAGTTTCTTCTGAAACCTCAAGAATCATCATCTCTCAATCTCAACCGAAAATGGCAATTCTCCTAATTTGTCTCTAATTGATCAATTAACTATCTGGAATCCATCCTAGGCTATTCTACAATCAATCTAGCACATTAATTCAACCTAATTCTACCTAAATCATGCTAGGGGAAGAGAGTTACCAACCTGAGAATCTTGGTTGAACAGATGCACAAATCCTCCAAATCAAGCTCTCTACTCTTCTGGACACGATCAAGGAACCTTCTTCTTGCTTCTGTATGCAAAAGAATCAATGGAAAGTGCTTGAATCTTGAAACACGATGATGAGTTGCAGGTGCTGAAAATCACTTGTTCATACACGATCTAGCCACCAATTCTTCTTGAAAATGATCTGAAATCACTCCTTGACATCCATGGAAGAAAGATCAATCAAGAAAATGGAAGGAAATTGAGGAATTTGGTGAAACCGATTTCAATTACAATCCAAGAAAACTCAATCTCAAGCTATGCTCAATCCTTCAATGCTCACCAACCTCTTCAATGGATCCACTCTACTCCTTATATAGATGAAGTTTGGATGATCTAGAACCCTCTAGATCCTTCCAATGAGATTTTCCACTTCTCATGTCATGAGATTTTCAATCATGTATCATGCCATGCTCAATTCTGTTTGCAGCTTGAAATTCATCTCAATCTCTTTCAATTTCTCCCCTAGTGACATTTTGGGAGGGTTTAGCTTGCCAAGTTCCTTGCTCATGCCTTGATTTTGAGTTTTGCAAATGTTGCTTAATATGCAAGTAAGTGCTTTTCAAAGCAAGTCCACAATTTAGACCTCAAATCAAAAATATGGCTAAACCAATGTTTTTAAAATGTTTTCTAGAGTCAAAATGATATATTACATGCCATGATTTGGATGTGTAGGTTGAAAATATCAATTTCCAACTTTGATTCATTTAACTTATGCCCTTATTTTAGGTCATTTTTGCAACTTTGAGCTACAAGCATTTCCAACATCTCATGACCTCCTTGCTAGCCTTAAAACATCATTTTGAACAAGTGTGATGTTGAATATTTTTCCATTTGAAGCTTGGAAATAGGAGTTATGGCCTTATGCTTGAAATGACCTGTAATCTCCAAATGACCAAAATGCCCTTGACTTGTCAAAGCCATAACTTGAGTTCTACAAATCCTATCAAGGACTTCTAGTACTCTCTAGAAAGCTAAGAGAATAAGGAACAACATTCATGTTGACCAGAAGTTCATAGGAACCATCCTTCTCGGGAAAAAGTTTGATGCAAGTTGGGTAACTTTCAAGGCCCCAGATTCACATACCTCAGATGACCTGTAACTTGTCAAAGTCATAACTTGAGTTCTAAAAATCCTCTCAAGGACTTCTAGTACTCAAATTAAATCTAAGAACAAGCTCTACAACATTCATGTTGGGGGAAAGATGAGATGATCATCACATCTTGAGCTAAACTTCCTTGAAGATAGGGGTCAAACTAGGGGATTTTACACTGTCAAGCCCTAGAAACCCTAGCTTGGAACTTCTCAAACTCTTCAATCATGATGAGTTGACCTTGGAATCATCCTTATAGCATCTCAATGCATCAATCCATGATCACATGGCTCTTGGTTTAGGTCTCAACCCTCTCCAAATCATCAGTTGACCTAGGGTTGACCCAATCAAACCCTAATTACACCAGTCATGGCTAGGTCTCTTTAATCTTGTACCATGACCTGTCTAGGCTTCATGATGGCTTTCAAGACATCTCATAAGCTCTCTCAAGGCTTCAAGTCCACATTCTTGGCTTCAGAATCATCTGAGGAGCTTCCCCACAACTCTCAAGTTATGAGGCACACACACTCTTGGTTTCAACCACTCATTCTGAGAATCTTCTGACTCCTCTGACAAAGATATCAACCCTTGAACACTTGAATAAGCTTATTAGCTAACCTCACAATCTTGTGTAGCTCTTGATTGGTACTCATACCTCTTGATCTCCTGCATACATGTCAATGAAATGCAAATGATAATGCTAATGTGAATGAAATGAAACACAAGCTAGGTAAAGAAATGTTGGTCAAATTTTGGGGTGCAATAGCTGCCCCTATTCAAACGGCTTGAACCTGAATGGGTGAGGAGCGAACGACTCTCAACCAATCAGGGTGCGAGACGGTTGAATACCGACAAACCCGGAAATTTGCCAACTGCACAAGTACACGGTACTCTGATGGGAGCAAATCTTCGAAAGCTGAAATATTAGCTGCACGGCAACTAGCTGGAGAATTGGTCACACGGTAGCCGGTAATACATGGTCGATCACAGTGTCAGGCATCGGTTCCTCGGGACTCATCAGGTCAATAATCAAGTTAATCATGCCATCGGGCATTCGAAGAAATCTTTGGGCGTCAGCCAGACTTCATCAGTAAGTCGAGAATAGAATTCTCGGTCAATCATGAACCAATTGGGGATATCCAAACTTTTGCCATCAGACACTCTGCATCAGCTGAGGGAACTGCTTCGTTAACATGGTTGGACTTCAATCATCAAGTCTTCGAGGGAAGTTTCGACTTCGCTGTTCAGAAACCTGCTGGGGATGACACATCTCCGCTGGGGATTCTGGAGAACTATCAAGTAACTCTGTTTCGGGGATCCAGAAATCCTTCTGGGGGATTCATCTCTGCTGACGAAATCAAGAATCATCTTAGACCAACAACTCCATGGGGACTTCAAGAATCATCCTGAACCCATAATTCTGTTGGAGATTTCAGGAATCGTCCTGAGCAAACACTCTGTCGGGAACTCTAAGCGTCAACTTGAGCACCCAACTCTGGCGACTGCACTGGGGAGTTTAATAATCATCTTAAACGAGCGCCTTCGCTGGGGAAATCAAGAATCATCTTAAGCAAACGACTTTGGAGGGGAGAATTCAAGAATCATCTCGAGCAAGCGGCTCTACGGAGGAACACCTGCAAAAAAAGAACGGTAACGACCTAGCTCATGTTTAGTATGTATATGCTTGACTATGGCGCAATGCTCCACACGGTGGAAATGCTACGCGTTTAGGTTAAATGCTATGCAATCATGCAAAATGATGCGATCCCGTCAGCAAAATAAATGTTGAAGGGAGAATCCTCCTGTCGAGGAGAAAGAACCACTCTGGTGGGGGAAGGAATCATCCTGCCATGGAGAAAAGGTCACGCCAATCTCAATCGGACTCCGCGTGGGGAAGCAAACTTCAGTTGACTGCTGCAGGGGAACGAAGCTCTACGAGAACCTGGACCTGCTGAGGAAAGCGATGTCAATCGCGGAAACAAACTGCACGGCATTCGCAACCAACCTTCCTGGAGATGACGACTCCGGCGGGGAAATACAACATCAGCTATTCAACACTCTACTGGGGAAAACCAATCATGGCCTGAGCGGCTTCCAAGGACTCGGCTCTCTTGGGGATCTGCAAACTCGGCTGGAGAAGAAGGAATCATCCTGCTTACAGGGAAGAGTACGACTCTGTGGGGAATCCCAATTCTGTCGGAGACTTCAGTCTGGAACTATCAATTGCCACATACTTCAGTATGACTTAGCTGGGGAGATGACATTCCTTCAGGATGTACTTGACTGGGGAGAGAATCTTCTCTGCCTGGGGAGACATATCAATGCCTTACGATCTCACGTTCAGACTCTGCGGGGAGAGACTGCTGAACCTTGCTGGAGAAGGAGGAATCATCCTGCTTGGGGACGCATACGGCGTACTGCGTGGAATATGCTACACCTGTAACAACACAAACAAACAGACAAGATACCCTTCTCAAAGGGACCTATCAAGGTTATCATCTTGTGGCAATGTTTAAGTAATTCATTGTTTCAACAATCAGTGGCCTAGGCCAGTAAGTTTATGTATGCGCATTTTGTCAAAAACATCGGCGTTCTTTTTCGCAAACAAAACAGATAAATGCTAAACAGACAAACAGAATTGCTGAATAGTATACATCTTATTGATAACGAACCCCTGAATGGGTAAAAATGTTTTACAACAGATGCAAGCTCCTGGAATGAGGAAGTCGCGCAAAAATAAAACATAAATATACATCAGTATATACAAATGTCGGCAACAAGGCGTAGACGAACACCATGAGTTGATCCCTCTATGACCCACTCGACTTCGATACTTCTCTGAGGCTTCAGCTTCAGAAGAGATTGATTCAGATAAACGGCTCTCAGGTCTTCCAAACCACTAAACAATGAAAGTCCACACGCGGAACACAGTCATTTGCTTTTTCAAATCCCTAACTTTTGCGTGAACCTCCCTTTGCGGGTTTTCAGTTCACCGGGATACCCTTTTTTGCCAAAGTCGCCCATCCGGGTTTTCGACTTTGCGGGTGTACATTTTTTCAATTTATATCCCTAATTTTTGCTCGAACCTTTTTTCCTTTTTTATGGTTCGCCGGGATGCCCCTTTTTTGCCTGGATGCTCTTTTTCTTTCCAGCGGGTCTCTTTTAAGCAAAGTATTTTTTAACTGCGTCCGCGTTCACCGGGGATGCAAAATCTTCGCCATCCATCGTGGATAACAACAAAGCTCCTCCCGAGAAGACCTTGCTGACGACGTACGGACCTTCGTAATTGGGAGTCCACTTGCCCCGGTGATCGGAGTGTGGAGGAAGAATCTTCTTCAGGACGAGATCACCCGTCTGAAAGCTTCTAACGCACCTTCTTATCATAAGCTTTCTTCATTCGGCTTTGGTATAAACGACCATATGCAATCGATGCCAATCTCTTCTCGTCCATCAGGCTGAGTTGGTTCAGTCGGTTCTTAATCCATTCTGCCTCGTCGAGTTTTACGTCAACCAAAACTCGCAAAGAAGGGATCTCCACTTCTAACGGTAGGACAACTTCCATACCGTACACTAAGGAGAAAGGAGTTGCCCCAGTTGATGTACGTACCGTCGTACGATAACTGTGCAGTGCAAATGGCAACATCTCGTGCCAATCTTTGTAGGTCACAACCATCTTCTGAACAATCTTCTTTATGTTCTTATTGGCCGCTTCAACGGCGCCATTCATCTTCGGCCGGTAAGGAGATAAGTTGTGGTGTTCAATCTTGAAACTCTGGCACAACTCCTTCATCATCTTGTTATTCAGATTCGAACCATTATCAGTAATGATCCGCTCGGGAATTCCGTAACGACAGATGATGTCCCTCTTTATGAATTTAGCCACCACCTGCTTGGTCACATTAGCATATGAGGCTGCCTCCACCCACTTGGTGAAGTAGTCGATAGCTACTAGAATGAAGTGATGACCATTAGATGCAGTGGGCTCGATCTTGCATATCATGTTGATGCCCCACATGGAGAACGGCCACGGGGAGGACATGACATTCAACGGGCACGGCGGCACATGAACTTTATCAGCATAAATCTGGCATTTATGACATCTCTTCGCGAATTTAAAGCAATCCGATTCCATCGTCAGCCAGTAATATCCTGCTCTCAGGATTTTTCTCGTCATAACATGCCCGCCGGCGTGCGTACCAAATGTGCCTTCATGGACCTCTTCCATGAGCATACTCGCTTCTTTCTCATCTACACATCTGAGTAGCACGAGATCGTGATTTCTTTTATATAAAACTCCATCAGGATTGAGATAAAAATTTCCAAACAGCCTCCTCAGAGTCTTCTTATCCTGGGTTGACGCACCCGCGGGATACTCCTTAGTCATAAGGAAAGTCTGGATGTCATGGAACCATGGCTTGCCGTCGGCGGCTTCCTCGATCGCAAAAATGAACGCAGGTCTATCAAGACGGGAAAGGACAATTCTTGGAGCTTCATTCCAAAAATTGACTTTATACATCGAAGCCAACCTGGCTAAGGCATCAGCCATCTGATTTTCGGCCCTGGGCACATGATGGAGTTCCACTCGATCAAAGAACGGAAGTAGCCTTCTGGCATAGTTCATGTACAACACCAAATTCGATTGACGAGTCTCCCACTCCCCTTTAATCTAGTTGATCACAAGCGCCGAGTCACTATATACGTCTAGGTTCTTGATTCTCAAATCAATTGCTTCTTCTAGACCCATGATGCATGCTTCGTACTCCGCTTCATTATTGGTGACTAGAAACGTCAGTCTCGCAGTGAACGGGATGTGGGATCCGTGGGGAGTCGTGATGATTGCCCAATGCCACTTCCATAGGAATTAACCGCCCCGTCAAATATCAATTTCCACTGGGATTTCCTACCTGGCCCCTCGTCGGGCAACGGTTCATCGCAATCCTTCGCTTTGAGAAACATGATATCCTCATCAGGGAATTAAAATTTCATCGGCTGGTAATCCTCGATCGGCTGTTCGGCAAGGTAATCAGACAATACGCTTCCCTTGATGGCCTTCTGGGAAACATACTGAATGTCATATTCAGTCAACACCATTTGCCATCTGGTAATCCTGCCCGAATTGCTTCTCGAAGACGTACTTGATCGGATCCATCTTCGAAATTAGCATGGTTGTGTGATTGAGCATGTACTGTCGTAAACGTTTGGCAGCCCAGGCTAGTGCACAACACGTCTTCTCCAGCATCGAGTAACGAGATTCACAGTCAGTGAACTTTTTACTCAAGTAGTAAATGGCATGCTCCTTTCTGCTCGTCTCGTCGTGCTGACCGAGAACACACCCCATACTATTCTCAAGAACTGTCAAGTACATGATTAATGGCCGTCCAGCCACTGGGGGTATCAATATTGGAGGTTCCTGTAGATACTGCTTTATCTTGTCGAATGCTTTCTGGCAATCCTCATTCCAGATAATCGCCTGATCTTTCTTTAGTAGTTTGAACATCGGTTCACACGTGGCCGTGAGCTGAGAAATAAACCTTGCAATGTAGTTTATTCTGCCCAAGAAACCACGAACTTCTTTTTCTGTTTTTGGCACTGACATTTCTTGTATCGCTTTTATCTTCGCAGGATCGACCTCGATGCCTCTTTCGCTCACGATAAACCCCAGTAACTTTCCGGATCGTACTCCGAAAGTACACTTGTTAGGATTCAGCCTCAACCTGAACTTCCTAAGCCTCTCAAAAAGCTTCAGCAAATTGACCAGATGTCCCTCCTTCGTTTGGGACTTCGCAATCATGTCATCAACATAGACTTCAATCTCATGATGAATCATGTCATGAAACAAAGTAACCATTGCTCGTTGGTAAGTGGCCCCTGCGTTCTTCAGACCGAAAGGCATTACCTTGTAGCAAAATGTTCCCCATGGAGTGATAAACGTAGTTTTCTCCATGTCCTCCGGCGCCATTTTGATCTGATTGTAACCGGAGAAGCCATTCATGAACGAAAACACGGAGGACTGAGTTGTATTGTCGACCAACACATCAATATGAGGCAGCGGGAAATCATCTTTAGGGCTCGCCCTATTCAAATCCCGATAATCGACGCACATGCGTACCTTACCGTCCTTCTTCGGTACAGGCACTATGTTGGCGACCCACGGAGGGTAAGTAGTGACCGCTAAGAAGCCAGCATCAAGCTGTTTCTGCACTTCTTCTTTGATCTTAACGGCCATATCTGGTCTTGTCCTCCTGAGCTTCTGCTTGACGGGAGGACAATCTTCTCGCAGTGGCAAGTGGTGGACCGTGATGTCAGTGTCAAGTCCGGGCATATCTTCGTATGACCAAGCAAAGACGTCACTATACTCTCTTAGCATCTCGACCAATCTCTGCTTGACATCGCTCTGCAATGTAGCCCCTATCCTGACGTTTCTGACGAGTTCTTCAGAACCCAGATTCACAATCTCGATCTCCTCTTCATGAGGCAGAATAATTTTCTCCTCTTGTTTCAACAAGCGGGCCAACTCTTCAGGAAGGTCTTCGTCTTCATCAATCTCTTCTTCGGCTTGATAGATCGGGCAATCGAAGTCGAAGTGAGTCGTAGAAGGCCCAGAGTCGATGTCATCTGTTATATGGATCCTGCAATAACAAGGGTTAAGCTTAAGACAAGGATATGCAGGTTAGCACAAACCCCATTGCCATTTTATTGTTTTTCAAAACAAATATAAAATAGGAATAACAGAGATCACAATATTTGAATACGAAGAAAAACGCCTTTTGATTTATTAACAAAATGCATGTACATAATCCAACAAGGCCCTGACAATAAAACCTCTATGCCCCGGGTAGGACATAGGGTTGTACAATGATTGGAAAAAGTAAATCATTACTCTTAGCTTGTCATCTGGATGATATCCTTGACGGACCAGTTGGTAAGGCCCTCGCCTGGCTTGCTTGGCTGGATCCAAGAGTCGAGGTCACAGTCGCTATCTCTGCTGTCTTCAAACACCGCGCTGATGCTTTCAAATATCACCCCGCCACTGGTAAACTGGATCGGCCCTTTACCTCGCGACGCACTGCTAGAAGAAGAAGAAGCTTCAGCTCCAGGAGAATATCCCAACCCAAACTTGTCTTGCTTGTTAGGTATCTCCAAAATTCGCCCCCAGCCTGGGGCAGATCCGGCTTGGACAATAGCCCAGGCTTCCTTGAATGAAGAGAGAGTCATCTCTGGCTTTTCAGTGACTGCAGGAGCTACGTCCTTGCCTTTGATAGCTTTGAACGCTTGGCAAAGAGTTTCATGGATTTCCCTATCCATCTCAACATACTTGAAGGATGACAAATGGCTCACCATTATGTCTTCCTCGCCACACACAGTTACGATGCTACCTCCGACAGCATACTTGAGTTTCTGGTGCAACGTGGAGGTCACGGCTCCAGCAGCATGGATCCACGGCCGGCCCAATAGACAGTTGTAGGCGGGCATGATGTCCATAATGTAAAAGATTGCGTCGAACGTTTCCGGCCCGACTTGGATTGGCAGGGTCACCTCCCCGAAAACATGGCGTTTGGTTCCATCGAACGCCTTCACAACCAGATCACTGGGTGTGCAAATCACTCCACGAGTATCTAACTTCATTAATGCCTTCTTCGGAAGAACATTGAATGAAGAAACCGTGTCCACCAACACGTGCGACATAATCGTTCCCCTACACTCTATCGAGATGTGGAGGGCACTATTGTGGTTCCTCCCTTTCAGCGTCAGCTCTAAATCAGTGAACCCTAACCCATTTCCAGCATTTACATGGGCTACGACCTCTTCTAGCTGGTTTACCGATATTTCCTGCGGTACATATGCGGCGTTCAACACCTTCAGCAGCGCGTTGCGGTGTGCTTCAGAACACAGCAACAGATTCAGGATAGAAATCTTTGAGGGTGTTTGATGGAGATGATCCAAAATCTTGTAGTCACTCTTTTTAATCAATCGCATAAACTCTTCGGCGTCTTTAACAAGTAAGTCTTTTTCTGCCCCACGCGGGATTTCTTCAACGACTTTACTTTTACCTTTATCGGCTGCATCAGCTCTGTCCGCCTTGTCCGCCACGACCTCAGGTTGTGCAAACACCTTTCCGCTGCGAGTAATACCACTGATCCCTGCAAGGTTCTTCACAGACGCCCCAAACGGTTCTAGCTCCAACTTCTGTCCGTTGCAGTAGACTTCAGCCCCATAATGCCATGGGACAGCATTAGTGCTTTCGAACGGTATTGGCCCAGCTTTGGTGATGGTAATTGTGGGCGGCCTGGGTGCAGAAATAGTTATCGTCTGGCGAGGGATGGTGATGGTGGCAACCTCATCACCTTGCTTCAGCACTACCTCTCCCGATCCACTTTCGGCCCTCCGGCTAAACTGCAGGATCCCTTCAGTCATCAGACTTTGAATTCCCTCTACCAACTGTTCGCATCCATCAGGACTTGTCGCACAGCCCATACACAGCTCCCCGCAACCTGGAAAGAAACCTTTTTTCATCAACTTAACTTTAACGAAGCTAAGTGGCGTCTTCAGATCTCTGACGTCAGTCAACACATCCAAGTTCTCATCTTCGATAATGGCATTTACTCCACCTCCCCTATGATTCGGCATAGGATTCTTCGTGACATTTGGCACATTATCCGAGAAGTTGATGATCTTAGCGTCCACCATGTCCTGCACCTTATGCTTGAAGGCTTTGCAATTCTATTGTGTGGCCTGGTGCCCCTGAGTGAAACTCACAAGTTGCATTAGCGTCATAACCTGGCGGAGGTGCCCCTGTCAAGGGAGCCAAGGTTCTCTTCTAGATCAATTGTAACTGAAGCAAAGCCTGCAATAGTTGCGCGTACGACATGGGCGGTGTCTCGAGGTGACGGCTCGACAGAGGTGCTCGATTCTGATACTTTCTGTACCCTTGTTGATTCGATTGTTGCTGCTGCTGCTGCTGCTGTGGCTGTTGAACTGCCAGGATAGTTATGCTGGCCACCTGTTGGTGAGGGCCTTTACCCTTCCTTTGAGCGTTGGTCACAGCGCTCGTTTCTCCTTCTCGTCTTTTTCCACTATAAGGTTTCTTTCCGCCTCCTCCAGCTGAGGACGACTCACCTTGAATTTTCCCGAGCTTGATCCCATTTTCGATGTGCTCACCCGTGATAATGAGATCTGAGAAGGTTTCGGACATGTCGCTGACCAATTTCTCATAGTAAACCCCTGGGAGGGTGGCGGCGAACATCTGCACGAGCTCACGTTCAACCATCGGCGGCTGAACCCTAGCTGCCAACTCACGCCACCGCTGGGCGTACTCCTTAAACCCTTCATTGTTCCTTTGCGACAGATTCTGCAGTTGGACTCGGTTCGGGGCCAAGTCGCTATTATATTGGTAGTGGTGCACAAATGCTTCAGCAAGGTCCTTCCACGTGCGCACACTGGTAGGCTCCAGACTCATGTACCATTCAAGGGAGGGCCCGGATAGACTGTCTTGAAAGAAGTGCATCAGCAACTTCTCGCCCTCAGAATGAGCTGACATCTTCCGGTAGTATGATCTCAGATGGACGCGAGGGCAAGTGGTGCCCTTATACTTTTCAAAGTCAGGTACCTTGAACTTGGGAGGCACCTTAAAATCAGCAATCAGTCCCAACTTGGACATATCAACGCCCAGGGTGTTCTGGTTCTTGATATTTCTCATCTTATCCTCGAGTGCTTTGAACCTTAGCCGTGCTTCAGCAGTCAGCTCCCCTTCAGCACCTCTCTGAGAGAACACATCGTCTTGGCGGTCTTCTAACCACGGCTGAGGCCCGAACAGATTCCCAACACCTGCATTGCTGTTGCCCAGCCCAACATTGACATTAGCTTCCAGACTCCCATTACCGACGCCCGTCGTATTACCATTGAGTCCCATGTTAGCTATCACATTGTCGTTGGCACTGTCGTTCCCCCCGGTCACGGGGACGCCATTCTGAGGAGTCTCAACTGGTGGAGGAGTTGGCACAGTCCCACCATGGAGTACGCCATTGCTATCGACCCTTGAAATCAGAGGCCGAACCAAGGTTCTGAGCTGATCCTGGCCATTGGCGACCGCTTGCATGAGCTCCATGAAGCGGTCCATTCTTTCGCGGAGTTCTTGAACATCAATTTGCACTTGCTCCATGATTCTGGTTTGATTTGCTCTGGTCGGATAGTGGTGAATAGGTCTCTGATCAATCCTGGAACAACCTGAAACAACCTGGAAACACAAAAGGGTTAGGGAAAAAAGACAAAGTGCTCGTTATGCAAATGCTTCATGCAAATGCAAACGTGTGTCTGTGCGTTAGGGAGATCTCCCCCGATCCTAGTGCCTGAGTGCCAGTGCTGATAATAAGAAGTCCGAGTCCAATCATGGAAATAACAATCTCATATATAAATAAAGCCCATCAAGGCAGTACACAACATCAGTGAGTACAAGCAGAATCAATAGCATGACCTCGACCAACAAGCCTGGTGATGGTCAGCATACAACAATGATCAAAACAAAAGGAATACAAACAGTCAAGCACGGCCACGGGCGCGATACTCTTATAACAACTCCTTCGGTTCTAGATGATCAGGCAGAGCGAGTAACCCCTCGACGAGTAACTTCCTCTGCACAATGGTGTACTGAAGACCTTCGACTGAATCTTCCCATGCTCCTTCGCCGAAACAATCTTCTAACTTCTGCTTCTTGGATTCAAACGTCAGTTTGCGCTCCTTCAGGTTAGCGAGAGCTCTATTGAGCTGGCCTTCAGCGGCATATCTGCGAGCGGTTTCCTCATCAAACCTATCCTCACTAGCCTTCATGTGGGCTTCCAGCTTGGAGATTTGTTGCGTCAGCTTATCCTCCCGCTCTTTCCTGGTGGCTAGGGAGGCCTTCCAGTGCTGGTTGAACTTGGATATCCTCCGATATGCTTCGTCCAAGTGCTGCTTCTTCGTAGCCAGTACGTCGTTGACAGCTTTGAAGTCTTGGCCCATGCGTTCACGCTCGGCTATCTGCTTAGTCAAGTCTGTTCCTAGCTGGTTCACCAGCTTTATCTGCCTCTTGAAGGAATGAACGGCTTCGTTCCTCTCGCTTCGGAGTTGCGCCAATTCTTTCTCCAGTTCTTCATTTGCCCTCTTCAATTCATCTCGCTCAGCCAACACCTGATTATGTTGCTGAATGGGCACGGTAGTAGGCTCCCCAATCATTGGAGGGCTTTCTGGCTTGGCAGGAAGAAACGGCATCCCTATAGCATTGGCTCTGGCTCTGATCCAAGTCACATACGGAGGGTAGGCTTGATTATTGCTTCTCCCCAGCAATGGTTTTCCCCTCTTACTGATGCCATTCCAGGCGCGCTGAAGCTTAGATAACAGATCTCCTTCTAGAAGACCAGTGAGGTACAGAGATTCCTGCACCTCTTCATCCTTCGGCGGAGCTCTCAAAGCATACGCGAACTGTCGGACCAGCAAAGATGGATTGTAGTTTATACAGCCTTTCCTGCCTATCAAAGGCACGTTCGGAAACCCGCTGCAGCTGAAGATAATCTCGGTACCCAACCTATCTCTGTCAAACCAGTCAATATCCGCCGCTGATAGACTCATCAAACGCTCGGACCACTCAGTTGTGGCTGCAGACGAAACAAAGGGACCCCTCTTGGGCAGATGACTATCAAGCCATTTATAAAGTAGGGGTACGCAGCACGAGACATTCTTACCCCTTCTGTTCTTGTTTTTGTAGTGGACGGAATGGTAGACATCTCCTATCAAGGTAGGGACTGGATTCCTTGAAGCAAAGATGCGAAACGCATCGAAGTCTACAAAGTCGGGCATATTGGGGAACAGAATGATGCCATATATGCACAGAGCGAGAATGGCGTTGAACACGACCCAACATCCGTCTTTGGCGCACTGCTGAGCCTTTCCCACTAAGAATTGCAAGGAGAAACCGGGAACCTTGTTCCAATTAGACAATACCAACTCGGAGGCATCCAGATGAAGTGACGGAGCTAGACTAGCCAGATCAGGCTCAGCGTCCATATGAACAAAAGGCATATGCCTCTTGATAGGCACACCTAACAAATCAGCATATTCCTCTAGCCTGGGTGCGAGAACAAAATCCTGGAAAGTAAAGCATCTCAACGGAGGATCGTAGTACTGCAGCAGAGCGTGCAACCCATTCAACTCAAACGCAGAAGGTTTACGAACCAAACTGAGCAATTTGCCGTAAGACTTTCTGAACTCATCTCTCACAGAATCATCTGCTAAAGCAACCAAACTAGTCAGCTGAACCACATCAGGGGTAGGGAGCTTGTAAGCCACGGTCTTCCTCAGAGAACCCACAACAATACAATAGGAGGCAAGAAATCCTGGATCGAGGAAAACGGTACCTGCAACACAGACACACGTTAATGAAATGCAAATGAGTATGCAAAGCAATGTAAAATGCAATCATGCGGCAGGAGATCAAGGCAACTGTGCTGTGGAGATTCTGTATCAACAAAACCATAATCTTGCTCTATCAAGAACAACCACTATATCTGATAAGAAGAAAACCCTAGTATCGGACCACAAATCTGCTCTGTCAAGAACATACACACACATAGGACCATAAATCTGCTCTGTCAAGAACATACACACATATAGGACCATAAATCTGCTATGTCAAGAACAAACATCTGATGACCAAAACTCTGCTCTGTCAAGAACAACCATACATCTGCTGATGAGATCCTCAGACCCCAATCATAAATCTGCTCTGTCAAGAACACACATATATATCTCTGAATATAAGGTCCTCTGATACAGGACCAAAAATCTGCTCTGTCAAGAACACACATCTGATGATAAGATCCTTTGATCCCAATCAAAAATCTGCTCTATCAAGAACAAATACGCATCTGATGATAAGATCCTCTGATCAAAACCTGTTCTATCAAGAACAAATACACATCTCTGAAGATAAGGTCCTCTGATACAGGACCAAAGCTATGCTCTGTCAAGAACAATCATATATCTGATGATGAGAACCTCTGATACCAACAAAACTGATTCACTGTCAAGAAAACCAGGTAGTCTGAAGGTCAAAGTTTCCTGCAATAAACCCAACCCTGCTCACAGGTATGGACCTAAACTGACTCAAGTTCGGCATCCTATGCGTTCATCAGCGTCACAGACATTCAAGAGGGGTGATACGATACCCAGAAGGTGTGGCATCACCAACTCATGAAGCGGCCTCACTCGGCTGAATCACAAATGATCGGTCCCCATAGTCGACAATCCTCCAAACCAACAACCCCCTCAACCCAAAGGGTTGAAAAAGAAGCCAATCGGGAGAACCTCGTCTGAGCGTGGATTTCATGAGACACTAGTGCCTTCCAAGAAAGCACGCGCCCACTAATTTCTACAACTAATGCTATGTTCACTCAAGCCTGGGTCTGACTTCTCACTCATCAGAATGCCCCTCCCACAACAGCACAGATAATCATATCATACTGGAAATAAAGTGCGGGAAATAAAATGCGATAAATAAACACAACCCAACAAGTAATCATACAAGCGCTAGGATTGACTCTCGCAGGGGACGTCGGATCCCCAAACTGACTCGCATTCGGGACGTTGGATCCCAGGAAACTATCAAGTCCCCAGCAGAGTCGCCAGCTGTCGCTTCCGCGAAAATAAGGTGTCGGAAAAACATAAGAGTCGCCACCTTTCATTATTTATCCCTCAGAACGGGAAAGGAAACGATCGGAAAAACCTGACGAAAAGGTATAAGACAAGGTCATCGCAACCGTTGTCTGGGTTTGGGAGTCGGTTACGCAAGGGGAAGGTATTAGCACCCCTCACGTCCGTCGTACTCGACGGGATCCACGCTTGTTGTGTTTACTGGACGAGTTGGTTTATCTATCTACCTATCAAGGTTGGCTTAAACAGAAAAGAAAATGACTCGGCAAAGCGTCGCACTTTATGCCTACGTATTCTCATCAGAGAATAAGAAATCAGAGTCAACGTAGTTCGACCTACGACGGGTTACGGGGAAGGTGGCTCGCCAATACATCAGTATTGTGCCTACGTACTCTCAACGGGTTTGAGAGATCAGAGCTTACGTAGTTCGGGATAATACGGTTTACGGGAATTCAGATTCATCTGTTTTATCGAGTAGGGTTAAACAGCAGTTCCAGCAGTTACGGACAAAACCTGTTTGCAGTGGCGCTGAAGTTTAACGACACTCTTTTCTTCAGAAAAGCTTCCTTTGAGTTACGGGCCCGCGGGGCAAAAAGGTTTAAAGTTTGTTTTCTGTCTTTTACGGAAGAAGTATTTTTTATTGTGTTTGCAATTTCAATCGCACTAAAGACTATGACCTGAGAGTGAATGCGTCGCCTGTCACCCAAAGGGTACCATACTAAACATCCAGACTGTTAAAAAGAAGCTCTCCAACAATCCTTTCTCAGATAGCTTAAGGCTCGTAACGTACGAAATAAATCATTCATGATTACTGTATCTTAAGCTGTTTTGAGATGAGAAGAGAACATACTCAACTAGAGGGAGACTATCAAGTCCTACTGTTGTCATGCCAAGGATTCATCCTATGGTTGAGGTTTGAAACAGGGAACTCCTAGAAATTATCATGCATAGGTTTCAACCTAAAGTTCTATCATCACTTCCTTATCAAAGGAAATGAGAGTCATAAGGGATCATATCAATGATACACAGAAACAGATAAAGCATCAGCTTAAACAGTAAACAATACGACTGTAAAATGCATGCAATGCAAGTGAGGGAGGAAATGTGTGTGGGGCAGAAGCCTCTACAAGCTCATCTCGACCTCAAGCCAGATATGAATAACAGTAATCATACTGAAGAGATAACATGCTATCAAGCAAAATACAGTAAACTGCAATCATACAGATAAAATGGAATGCTATCAAGCAAAATAAACCACATGGGCAAGGGAGTAGGGCTCTACCGAATACCCGCAAGCAAAGCCATACAGTAACAATACAAGCAGAGGGAGCAACTCAACCTCTAGTGCAATCATGCTCCTAGATTAAAGTCAGTATGATCATGGACTTATTCTAATGCATCAAGCAAGTCAAACAAGGTACATCAATACAGAAAAGAAAACAGACAAGAAAGTGTTAGAACACAGATTGGTTCTTAATAATAACTCTTTGTTTTGATGATAACTGTTAGGAAATTTATATTTAAGAATTATATACTCTAAAATTTGTTTGAGAGTTTTACTGCAGATTGAAATAATATTAACTCTCTAGAAGCAAATCTGTTTTGAATACAAGAAGTTATTCTGACTCTGAAGCGCCAGATGCACCTTACAGAAGAATCTGCTTGCTCCTTACAGAAGATCCTGAGCGTAGTCTCCAGAAGGATCTGAAGCAAGAAGCTCCAGAACATTCTGAGTCAGAAGCATCTGAAGATAGCCAGAAGCATCTGAAGATAATCAGAAGCATCTGAAGCTAAAGCATCTGAAGTATAGAAGAATATTGATTGAAGAGTTTCTCAAAGCATTTATCTACAGAAGTTTCTGAAAGTACCAACGCTGCCAAGTACTGAAGTTCTGTGTCAAAATGCTCTGATGATCAACACGCTAGAAGCACACATGCTGCAGAAGACTCTGATACAGCATAGTTCTGAATCTCATTAGAAGACTCTGATCCATTCAGACTCTGAAGAACTTGCTGAAAACTGAAGAAGCAATTTTCAAGAATATATCCGTTGGAGTTGTTCAACGTCTCTTTCCTCATTTGTGCTAGACACACTTACACAGACAAAAAGGATTTTTCTGTGCCATCTACTTCTAGGAAAGGTCAGTTGATGTGAAGACAAAAAGGCTCAGACCTTTTTGGGACTCTCTTTTCAACGTTCAGCTTGCATGATTCAGCTGCCTATAAAAGGAGAACTTCACTACATTCTTCAGTTACACACTTTGCTGAAAAGAAATCAATATATTCTAAAGCTCTCATTCATTCTTATTCTTCTAAGAATTTATTGTACTCTAACTTAAGAGAAAAATCACTGTTGTGATAAAAGCTTTTTAGAAGCATTAAATCTCTTGTATTTAATTTACATTGATTGTAAAGGATATTCCTTAAGAGGATTCAGTTATAATCAGTAGCTCTTGAGAAGACTAAGAACTGTTGTTCTTAGGTGATACTATTGTAATCAGTTTGATTTAATAGTGGATTAAGTCCTTGTTGAGAAAGGCAAATCACTCTAGGAAGGGTGGACTGGAGTAGTTGTTAAACGAACCAGGATAAAAATAATTGTGTGATTATTTTCAAGTCTTAATTTTCTATACTTATTCAACCCCCCTTTCTAAGTATTATCTCACCTTCAGTTGGCATCAGAGCTCCGGTTCTGAGTGTGCTACCACTTAACAGTGTCAGTAAAGATCCAGAGAGATATACTTTGATTTTTATATTTATTTGTTATCATGGCTGATAATTCAATGTCCAATATTAACAATAAATATGAAGAGAGGGATAGGATCAGCACCAAACCCCCACTGTTTGATGGAGAAAAATTTGATTACTGGAAAGACAGAATTGAGAGTTTTTTCCTAGGATATGATGCTGATCTATGGGATCTTGTCATAGATGGATATGTACATCCCACAGATGGGGATGGCAAAAAGATTGACAGAAAATCTATGACAGATTCTCAGAAGAAAGACTTCAGAAATCACCATAAAGCCAGAACCATATTACTGAATGCTATTTCTCATACAGAGTATGAGAAAATTACAAACAGGGAGACAGCTTTTGATATGTTTGAATCCCTAAAGATGACACATGAGGGAAATTCTCAAGTTAAGGAGACAAAAGCTCTGGCTTTGATCCAGAAGTATGAGGCTTTCAAAATGGAAGACTCTGAATCTGTTGAAGCCATGTTCTCCAGATTCCAGATACTCACTGCTGGGCTGAAAGTTCTGGACAAGGGATATTCTACATCAGATCATGTAAAGAAAATCATCAGAAGTCTGCCTATCAGATGGAGACCAATGGTGACTGCCCTGAAGATGGCCAAAGATCTGAACAAGATCTCTCTAGAAGAACTCATCAGCTCACTAAGGAGCCATGAGATTGAGCTTGAGGAAGATGAACCTCAGAAGAAAGTTAAAGGTAAATCTGTAGCATTAAAATCTAACAAAACTGCTAAAGCTTTGCAGGACATTCAAGAAAGCTCTGAAGAATCTTCTTCTGAAGAAGAAGATGAGTTATCCATGCTGTCCAGAAGAATTAACAAACTCTGGAAGCACAAGGGAAAGAAGTTCAACAACTTTAGAAGATCTGACAACAGAAAGGAATCTTCTAGTCACAGAAGATCTGCCAAGAAAGAAGTTGTGTGCTATGAGTGCAAAGAACCTGGGCACTACAAAAATGACTGCCCCAAACTTCTAAAAGAAAAACCTAAGAAGAAGTTCAACAAAAAGAAGAAGGTTCTGATGGCAACATGGGATGACTCAGATGAGTGTGAATCATCTTCTGAATCAGAAGAAGAATGTGCAAACGTTGCACTGATGGCCAGGACAGAGGATCAAGAGGAAGGTACCTCAGGATATGAATCAGAATCTGAATCTGATGATGATGCAGAAGAGGTAATGGCTAAACTTACCAAAGAAGAACTCATTAAAGTTTTAACAGAAGTTCTTAAAAGTTATAACAACATCAAACTCAAATACAAGAAGCTGAAAAGCAATCTTGAATCTGAAATTGATCTTCTGAAAACTGAACTTGTTGAGCAAAAAGAAATAAATTTGAAAATCAAAAATGACTTTGAAAGAACTCAACAAGAATCTGAATCTGAGACTAAGTCATGTGAAAATATTTTAGAAAAATATGACTCTAGCTTTCAGAGATTTCTCACTAAGAGCATAGACAGAAGCAAGATGGCTTCCATGATCTATGGTGTTAGTGGAAACAACAGAAGAGGCATTGGATATGAGTCTTCATCTGGAAGCAATCCAAAACCTGTTGACAAACTTTTCATCAGGAAGACACCTCTGTATTCTCAATTCAAATTTGGTCACTTGAATGACATTAAACACACAAGCTCTGAGAAGAGTACTTATGTGTTTAAACCTAAGGCAAGTCAGAATAAACATTATGTTGCAAAACAGAAGTTTAGACAAACCTACAAACCAACTAACCCCAAAGGACCCAAGAAGATCTGGGTACCTAAAAACAAAATAATTCCTGTTGCAGATGTTCTTAGCAGCAAGGTCAGGACACCAATCATGGTACCTGGACTCTGGATGCTCACGACACATGACAGGAGAAAAGTCTATGTTCCAAAGCCTGGAACTTAGATCTGGAGGTGACGTGAAGTTTGGAGGGAACCATAAGGGCAAGATCATTGGATCTGGCACTATTGGAAATGGTTGATAACTCTGCAGATAGGGAAGTAGTCTTTATTGACTCTGAAGTACCAGAAGTAGACAAACTTCAAGTGAAGGAACCAGAAGCAACTCCAGATGCTACTCCCTTAACTTCTCAGATGAATAATCTAAAAATTTCTGAAGAGTCAACTATCAGAGGATCATCATCCAGAATTAAAGCTTCTCATCCAGAGGATGTCATTATTGGAAAGAAGGATGATCCTATCAGAACAAGATCATTTCTAAGATCATCTGAAGCATCACTCTTTGGACTAGTGTCAGAAATTGAACCATCTTCTGTTGAAGAAGCTCTGCAAGACAATGATTGGATTATTGCCATGCAAGAAGAGCTAAACCAATTCAGCAGAAATGATGTTTGGGATCTAGTTCAAAGACCTCAAGGATTCAATATTATTGGTACAAAATGGGTCTTCAGAAATAAGCTAAATGAGAAAGGAGAAGTTGAGAGGAATAAGGCAAGGTTGGTTGCTCAAGGATACAGTCAGCAAGAAGGTATTGATTACACTGAGACATATGCTCCAGTGGCAAGGTTAGAATCTATACGCCTTCTTATTTCCTTTGCTGCACAGAATAACATCACTCTGTATCAGATGGATGTTAAAAGTTCCTTTCTTAATGGTATTATAGAAGAAGAAGTTTATGTCCACCAACCTCCTGGTTTTGAAAATGAAAAATTTCCAGATCATGTTTTCAAATTAAAGAAATCTCTATATGGATTAAAACAAGCTCCCAGAGCTTGGTATGAGAGATTGAGTAATTTTCTTCTGGAGAAGAACTTCATCAGAGGCAAAGTGGATACTACTTTATTCTGTAAAACTATAAAGAAAGATCTTCTAATTTGCCAAATTTATGTAGATGATATTATTTTTGGATCAACAAATATTATGCTTGGAAAGGAGTTTGCTACATGTATGCAGGCAGAATTTGAAATGAGCATGATGGGAGAACTCAGATTCTTTTTAGGAATCCAAGTTAATCAAACTCCAGAATGCACCTACATACATCAGACAAAGTATGTTAAAGAACTTCTGAAGAAATTCAACATGTCTGACAGCAAGCTGGCAAAGACTCCAATGCACCCTACTAGCTCACTTGGCAAAGAAGAGGTAAGTAAGAAAGTAGACCAGAAGCTCTACAGAGGTATGATTGGTTCTCTTCTTTATCTTACTGCTTCTAGACCTGACATATTATTCAGTGTTTGTCTGTGTGCTAGATTCCAATCAGATCCTAGAGAATCACACTTGACAGTTGTCAAGAGGATTCTAAGGTACCTGAAAGGTACTTCTAATGTGGGTTTGTGTTACAGAAAATCTGATGATTTCAAATTAGTTGGATTCTGTGATGCTGACTATGCTGGAGACAGAGTGGAAAGAAAAAGTACTTCTGGAAGTTGTCAATTTCTAGGAAGAAATCTAATCTCCTGGTACAACAAGAAGCAACCCACAATTGCACTTTCAACCACAGAGGCTGAATACATTGCTGCTGCTGGATGTAGCACGCAGATGCTCTGGATGAAAAGTCAACTAGAAGATTATCAAATTTTTGAGAGTAACATTTCTATCTTTTGTGATAATACTTCTGCTATATGTTTGTCCAAGAATCCCATTTTACATTCTAAGGCAAAACATATAGAAATTAAGCATCATTTCATCAGAGACTATGTTCAGAAGGGAATCATAAATTTAGCCTTTGTTGATACAGATCATCAATGGGCAGATATTTTTACAAAACCCCTTGTTGAAGATAGATTCAATTTTATTCTGAAAAATATTGGTATGGACTTTTGTCCAGAATGATATTTAACAGAAGCAAATTGTTACAGATGCAAAAATGCTTAATTCATCTGAAGTATTTCTTCTGTTTATTTATTCTATTCTGATCAATATTTCTGATGTGAAACTCTGAACTAACCATCTTTAGAAGATCTGAACGTTGGCTAACGTTTCATTTCATGAGAGAATTCAGAACAGCATGCAAGCAAACACGTGTCACACAAAATCTGAAGAGGTGGCGTGTACATAACTGAAGAGACGTTTAAGGTGAAATTTGAATAGTAAATATCTTGGTTTTCCCCCCAAAATTGTCAGAAGCATTTATTATTTGAAATGATTTTATTCTCTTCATTTAATGCTGCTTAAACGTGTGTTTTTTTTTGACTTTTGATGTGCCTGAGTGATTAGTATAAATACTTGTTGTGTATTCACTTTCACACTTTTCACTCTCAGAATTTACATGTGTTTTCATCTCTTGTTCTCTCTGCTAAAAACTCAAAACCTAAGTGTTTGAAAAAGAAATCTTCAATGGCGTCTTCTTCATCAACAACTGCTCAGTTTCAATCTACAATGGCTGCTGTGACTTCAGATAACTTAGGTGCTGCTCCATATTCTCCTCCCAAGAGAACTCTTCTCACACCTATTGATAAACTAGAAGTGTTGTGTGAATCCATGGTTGAATTTGATTCTCTGGCTGACAATGGGTTTGATTTTCGCTCCATTGTTAGAGCTCAAGGTTGGGTGAAATACTTTGATAGACTGTTTGGACCAGTTTACCCTCTACTTGTTAAGGAATTCTGGATTCATGCATCTGTGTATCCCAAGTTTATTTTATCATCTGTGCTGGGAAAGGAGATCATCATCACAGAGGATCTGATAAGAAGATTGATTGGTTATGAAGAAACAGATGGTGTTTCCCACCTGCCAGCTGGGCGTGTGGATATGGATGAAGTTTATGAGGAAGTTATGACTGCTGGACAAGCCTCTAACAGATTCAAAGATCTGAAGCCTGATTAAAGATCTGGGCCAAGATCTTCATGGGATGCATACATCACAGGAAGTCAACAAATTCCCCAGATTATGTCAATAATGAACAGATCTATTTTATGTACTGCCTTAGTCAGAGCAACAAGGTAGATCTTACTTACATTTTGTTCATGCATCTGTAGAATCACATCAATGCATCTAGAGAATCTGTAAAGGAAAAAGGCCAGAAGATCAGGACTTGGATTCCTTTTGGAAGGTTACTATCAGATCTTCTCACTGAAAATGGTTTAGTGGCTGCTCTGTATGATGTTGGGGTTACAGAGGAATTGGAGTTCATTATGGGAAAGCCTCTGAACGCTAAAAGTCTTCTGAGACTCAAGATTGTAGATGAACTCACTACTGCTCCAAAGAGATTAAATATGTCTGATTTGAATAAGAGGGTTCCAGTATCTGACTTTCCTCTATTCTTTGCTGAAGAACCTAGACATATAGTACTGATGTATATAAAGGAATGCAAAAAGGAAGGAGTACCTGTTCCAGCCAATGTGTTTCAACTTGTCAAACAACCACTACCAAATGCAGGAGAAGAAGAAGAAGTACCACTTCAGAGGAAAAGGTCTCAGACTGCAGCAGAATCTGAACCTGTCCAGAAGAAGGCTAAGATTGCTGAGAAACCCAAGAATCTCTTAAAGAGAAAGGATTCTGAAGAAGCTGCCTCTGCATCTGCTAAGAGGATTAAACTCAAAGGTACTAAGACTTCTGTTATTTCTAAAAATGTTGTTATTAATGATTCAAATATTAAGTCTGTTCCCAAACCACCTGTCACTCAAACAACTTCTGTTGCTGCCCCTAGTTCTGTCTCACCTCAAAAACAAAACACTGCTTCTGTATCAAAACCACCTCAACCCAAAATACACATCAAACACTTCACTCCACGTCCATCACCATCAGCTTCACAACCAACAGAACCACAACAAACAGAACCACAACCATCAGAACTACAACAAACTTCTGATAAACAAAACTCTGATCAACCACAAACAGAAAATAAACCAAACCAAACCACAGAACATCCAGAAAACGAAACCACAAAAGATCAACCAGAAAAAGACTCTGTCATACCACCATCAAACATTCCATCTTCTGAACCTGTTGCACCTGTTACTTCTGAACCCACAAAAGTAACTTCTGCTCCTATTTCATCTGAACCACCTTCTCAACAATCTGATATTCCTTCAGAACCTTCTCATATCCCTGAGACAGAAGTTCTTGACATCACTCCATTAAAAACAGTGTTTCAAGTTTCTTCTACCTCTTGTACACCTACAACATCCTCCAACTCATCAGAATCAGAAATTCATCCAGATTTTCTAATTAATCCATCTGACAAATACCCTGTACATGAACCTGAACCTGAATCAACCTTACCTGCTAAAACTCCCATTTCAGACCCTTTGCCTCCACCTGCACCATCATCTGAGATGATTGTTCCCACTTCCATTCCATCATCATCTGGTATATCTTGTGCCCAAGTGTCTTCTCTTTATCATAATTTATCTTATGGTTTCAAACTAAAAGATTTTTATGATAGAGTTGAACCTTCTGAACCTCTGAAACCTCTGAAACCAAAACTCAGACAGGCCCTTCCATCTGTAATCCTTTCATATATTCAATCTATGAACAATGAAGGATCCTTAGCAACTATATCTGCTACATCTGGTAAAGCTGTTGTTTCAGCTCTGCAACCTGCATCTGATAACAAAGTTGCATCTGATAAACCATCAACCTCTGCTTTCATACCATATTCTAATGCACCCTTTGATGTTGTTTACCCACGCACAAGACCACAACCTAAACTGCTTAATGCTTTAAACAGATCCTTACCTCAAAAACCAGAAATTCCTTTCATTCCATATTATCCCCCTCCTCTGATTTCCATCTCAAAATCACTGATACCACCAACTCCCAAACCTAAACAGATGACTCTGGAAACCTTGCTTAAACCACCACCCAGACTTAATATTGATCATTTATTTCAAACGTTTTTGCAAGAAATACAGATGTCTTTAGGTACTGTTCAGAAGAGATGTTCTGAAACTATGGATGCACATGAAACTGACATCATCTGGAAAGGATTTATCAATAGATTCAACACTATTGCTTCCAATCTGAAGAACGTCTGTTCTGATGATGCAAAGCTAAGAGCTGAAAGAACTCAATTCTGGATTGTCAACAAGACTGAACCTCTGCTTTGTTTGGATGCTCCTCCTCCTCCTCCACCAGAACCAACTGCCAATGCATTGACTATGACTCTGGTAGAACCCTCTTCAGGATCTCCAGAACCTATGGCAATTGACTCTGTTCAGGCTGCAGAACCTCCATCTTCTTCATCAGAGATAAAAACAGAACATCCAGATTTTGGAGACAAGATTGCTGCTCTGGAGGCTGTTCAATCTGAAATAAAATCTTGGATGGCGAAGCAAGACAAGAAATCTGAGGACATGTCAGAGTGGATGTCAAAACAAGATGAGAAGAATGAGACAATGACTAAGTGGATGTCAAAGCAAGAGCAATCTTCATCTGAGATCACAGACCTATTGAAGATGCTTTTGTCAAAACACTCTTAGATTTTTTTTCATTCTAATGTTTGTGCATCTGTTGTTTTGCATCTGAATTTTATTGTTATATCTTCTGATATTTTCCAATGTACTCTTGCTCTGTTTTGTTAAATGAATCAGTTTGTTTTTCTCCATTGATTTATCTATTTATTGTTCCTTTTATTTGTCTTTATTAAAAGTTTTTACTTTTTGCTTATGACAAAAAAGGGGGAGAAAATAAAGATCTGAACTATTTAATATAATTTCACTAGAATGAATCTTCATACATATCTACTCTTTCTAATATCTAAATTGACTATTTCAGAACATTTGATAAGAACACTCTATAAAAGAATCTCTGAGTTTCTCAGATCATTTGCTTTTTTATCAAACTCTGAATCTTATATCTGCAAGATATTCTGACCCTTAATTATTACAAAGACAAACAAGATCTGACTCTGAAGATTACTCAAGATAAAAAGGGAAGTCTCTATTCCTTTTTCATATTTAACTCAGGGGGAGATTCATCATCTCAGGGGGAGTTATAATTCTTTATGTTCAATTAAATAAAATTTTTGATACTTTTTGTCATCATCAAAAAGGGGGAGTTATAACAATCTCATATATAAATAAAGCCCATCAAGGCAGTACACAACATCAGTGAGTACAAGCAGAATCAATAGCATGACCTCGACCAACAAGCCTGGTGATGGTCAGCATACAACAATGATCAAAACAAAAGGAATACAAACAGTCAAGCACGGCCACGGGCGCAATACTCTTATAACAACTCCTTCGGTTCTGGATGATCAGGCAGAGCGAGTAACCCCTCGACGAGTAACTTCCTCTGCACAATGGTGTACTGAAGACCTTCGACTGAATCTTCCCATGCTCCTTCGCCGAAACAATCTTCTAACTTCCGCTTCTTGGATTTAAACGTCAGTTTGCGCTCCTTCAGGTTAGCGAGAGCTCTATTGAGCTGGCCTTTAGCGGCATATCTGCGAGCGGTTTCCTCATCAAACCTATCCTCACTAGCCTTCACGTGGGCTTCCAGCTTGGAGATCTGTTGCGTCAGCTTATCCTCCCGCTCTTTCTTGGTGGCTAGGGAGGCCTTCCAGTGCTGGTTGAACTTGGATATCCTCCGATATGCTTCGTCCAAGTGCTGCTTCTTCGTAGCCAGTACGTCGTTGACAGCTTTGAAGTCTTGACCCATGCGTTCACGCTCGGCTATCTGCTTAGTCAAGTCTGTTCCTAGCTGGTTCACCAGCTCTATCTGCCTCTTGAAGGAATGAACGGCTTCGTTCCTCTCGCTTCGGAGCTGCGCCAATTCTTTCTCCAGTTCTTCATTTGCCCTCTTCAATTCATCTCGCTCAGCCAACACCTGATTATGTTGCTGAATGGGCACGGTAGTAGGCTCCCCAATCATTGGAGGGCTTTCTGGCTTGGCAGGAAGAAACGGCATCCCTATAGCATTGGCTCTGGCTCTGATCCAAGTCACATACGGAGGGTAGGCTTGATTATTGCTTCTCCCCAGCAATGGTTTTCCCCTCTTACTGATGCCATTCCAGGCGCGCTGAAGCTTAGATAACAGATCCTCTTCTAGAAGACCAGTGAGGTACAGAGATTCCTGCACCTCTTCATCCTTCGGCGGAGCTCTCAAAGCATACGCGAACTATCGGACCAGCAAAGATGGATTGTAGTTTATACAGCCTTTCCTGCCTATCAAAGGCACGTTCGGAAACCCGCTGCAGCTGAAGATAATCTCGGTACCCAACCTATCTCTGTCAAACTAGTCAATATCCGCCGCTGATAGACTCATCAAACGCTCGGACCACTCAGTTGTGGCTGCAGACGAAACAAAGGGACCCCTCTTGGGCAGATGACTATCAAGCCATTTATAAAGTAGGGGTACGCAGCACGAGACATTCTTACCCCTTCTGTTCTCGTTTTTGTAGTGGACGGAATGGTAGACATCTCCTATCAAGGTAGGGACTGGATTCCCTGAAGCAAAGATGCGAAACGCATCGAAGTCTACAAAGTCGGGCATATTGGGGAACAGAATGATGCCATATATGCACAGAGCGAGAATGGCGTTGAACACGACCCAACATCCGTCTTTGGCGCACTGCTGAGCCTTTCCCACTAAGAATTGCAAGGAGAAACCGGGAACCTTGTTCCAATTAGACAATACCAACTCGGAGGCATCCAGATGAAGTGACGGAGCTAGACTAACCAGATCAGGCTCAGCGTCCATATGAACAAAAGGCATATGCCTCTTGATAGGCACACCTAACAAATCAGCATATTCCTCTAGCCTGGGTGCGAGAACAAAATCCTGGAAAGTAAAGCATCTCAATGGAGGATCGTAGTACTGCAGCAGAGCGTGCAACCCATTCAACTCAAACGTAGAAGGTTTACGAACCAAACTGAGCAATTTGCCGTAAGACTTTCTGAACTCATCTCTCACAGAATCATCTGCTAAAGCAACCAAACTAGTCAGCTGAACCACATCAGGGGCAGGGAGCTTGTAAGCCACGGTCTTCCTCAGAGAACCCATAACAATACAATAGGAGGCAAGAAATCCTGGATCGAGGAAAACGGTACCTGCAACACAGACACACGTTAATGAAATGCAAATGAGTATGCAAAGCAATGTAAAATGCAATCATGCGACAGGAGATCAAGGCAACTGTGTTGTGAAGATTCTGTATCAACAAAACCATAATCTTGCTCTATCAAGAACAACCACTATATCTGATAAGAAGAAAACCCTGGTATCGGACCACAAATCTGCTCTGTCAAGAACATACACACATATAGGATCATAAATCTGCTCTGTCAAGAACATACACACATATAGGACCATAAATCTGCTCTGTCAAGAACAAACATCTGATGACCAAAACTCTGCTCTGTCAAGAACAACCATACATCTGCTGATGAGATCCTCAGACCCCAATCATAAATCTGCTCTGTCAAGAACACACATATATATCTCTGAATATAAGGTCCTCTGATACAGGACCAAAAATCTGCTCTGTCAAGAACACACATCTGATGATAAGATCCTTTGATCCCAATCAAAAATCTGCTGTATCAAGAACAAATACGCATCTGATGATAAGATCCTCTGATCAAAACCTGTTCTATCAAGAACAAATACACATCTCTGAAGATAAGGTCCTCTGATACAGGACCAAAGCTATGCTCTGTCAAGAACAATCATATATCTGATGATGAGAACCTCTGATACCAACAAAACTGATTCACTGTCAAGAAAACCAGGTAGTCTGAAGGTCAAAGTTTCCTGCAATAAACCCAACCCTGCTCACAGGTATGAACCTAAACTGACTCAAGTTCGGCATCCTATGCGTTCATCAGCGTCACAGACATTCAAGAGGGGTGATACGATACCCAGAAGGTGTGGCATCACCAACTCATGAAGCGGCCTCACTCGGCTGAATCACAAATGATCGGTCCCCATAGTCGACAATCCTCCAAACCAACAACCCCCTCAACCCAAAGGGTTGAAAAAGAAGCCAATCGGGAGAACCTCGTCTGAGCGTGGATTTCATGAGACACTAGTGCCTGCCAAGAAAGCACGCGCCCACTAATTTCCACAACTAATGCTATGTTCACTCAAGCCTGGGTCTGGCTTCTCACTCATCAGAATGCCCCTCCCACAACAGCACAGATAATCATATCATACTGGAAATAAAGTGCGGGAAATAAAATGCGATAAATAAACACAACCCAACAAGTAATCATACAAGCGCTAGGATTGACTCTCGCAGGGGACGTCGGATCCCCAAACTGACTCGCATTCGGGACGTTGGATCCCAGGAAACTATCAAGTCCCCAGCAGAGTCGCCAGCTGTCGCTTCCGCGAAAATAAGGTGCCGGCAAAATAGAAGAGTCGCCACCTTTCATTATTTATCCCTCAGAACGGGAAAGGAAACGATCGGAAAAACCTGACGAAAAGGTATAAGACAAGGTCATCGCAACCGTTGTCTAGGTTTGGGAGTCGGTTACGCAAGGGGAAGGTATTAGCACCCCTCACGTCCGTCGTACTCGACGGGATCCACGCTTGTTGTGTTTACTGGACGAGTTGGTTTATCTATCTACCTATCAAGGCTGGCTTAAACAGAAAAGAAAATGACTCGGCAAAGCGTCGCACTTTATGCCTACGTATTCTCATCAGAGAATAAGAAATCAGAGTCAACGTAGTTCGACCTACGACGGGTTACGGGGAAGGTGGCTCGCCAATACATCAGTATTGTGCCTACATACTCTCAACGGGTTTGAGAGATCAGAGCTTACGTAGTTCGGGATAATACGGTTTACGGGAATTCAGATTCATCTGTTTTATCGAGTAGGGTTAAACAGCAGTTCCAGCAGTTAGGGACAAAGCCTGTTTGCAGTGGCGCTGAAGTTTAACGACACTCTTTTCTTCAGAAAAGCTTCCTTTGAGTTACGGGCCCGCGGGGCAAAAAGGTTTGAAGTTTGTTTTCTGTCTTTTACGGAAGAAGTATTTTTTATTGTGTTTGCAATTTCAATCGCACTAAAGACTATGACCTGAGAGTGAATGCGTCGCCTGTCACCCAAAGGGTACCATACTAAACATCCAGACTGTTAAAAAGAAGCTCTCCAACAATCCTTTCTCAGATAGCTTAAGGCTCGTAACGTACGAAATAAATCATTCATGATTACTGTATCTTAAGCTGTTTTGAGATGAGAAGAGAACATACTCAACTAGAGGGAGACTATCAAGTCCTACTGTTGTCATGCCAAGGATTCATCCTATGGTTGAGGTTTGAAACAGGGAACTCCTAGAAATTATCATGCATAGGTTTCAACCTAAAGTTCTATCATCACTTCCTTATCAAAGGAAATGAGAGTCATAAGGGATCATATCAATGATACACAGAAACAGATAAAGCATCAGCTTAAACAGTAAACAATACGACTGTAAAATGCATGCAATGCAAGTGAGGGAGGAAATGTGTGTGGGGCAGAAGCCTCTACAAGCTCATCTCGACCTCAAGCCAGATATGAATAACAGTAATCATACTGAAGAGATAACATGCTATCAAGCAAAATACAGTAAACTGCAATCATACAGATAAAATGGAATGCTATCAAGCAAAATAAACCACATGGGCAAGGGAGTAGGGCTCTACCGAATACCCGCAAGCAAAGCCATACAGTAACAATACAAGCAGAGGGAGCAACTCAACCTCTAGTGCAATCATGCTCCTAGATTAAAGTCAGTATGATCATGGACTTATTCTAATGCATCAAGCAAGTCAAACAAGGTACATCAATACAGAAAAGAAAACAGACAAGAAAGTGTTAGAACAAAGATTGGTTCTTAATAATAACTCTTTGTTTTGATGATAACTGTTAGGAAATTTATATTTAAGAATTATATACTCTAAAATTTGTTTGAGAGTTTTACTGCAGATTGAAATAATATTAACTCTCTAGAAGCAAATCTGTTTTGAATACAAGAAGTTATTCTGACTCTGAAGCGCCAGATGCACCTTACAGAAGAATCTGCTTGCTCCTTACAGAAGATCCTGAGCGTAGTCTCCAGAAGGATCTGAAGCAAGAAGCTCCAGAACATTCTGAGTCAGAAGCATCTGAAGATAGCCAGAAGCATCTGAAGATAATCAGAAGCATCTGAAGCTGAAGCATCTGAAGTATAGAAGAATATTGATTGAAGAGTTTCTCAAAGCATTTATCTACAGAAGTTTCTGAAAGTACCAACGCTGCCAAGTACTGAAGTTCTGTGTCAAAATGCTCTGATGATCAACACGCTAGAAGCACACATGCTGCAGAAGACTCTGATACAGCATAGTTCTGAATCTCATTAGAAGACTCTGATCCATTCAGACTCTGAAGAACTTGCTGAAAACTGAAGAAGCAATTTTCAAGAATATATCCGTTGGAGTTGTTCAACGTCTCTTTCCTCATTTGTGCTAGACACACTTACACAGACAAAAAGGATTTTTCTGTGCCATCTACTTCTAGGAAAGGTCAGTTGATGTGAAGACAAAAAGGCTTAGACCTTTTTGGGACTCTCTTTTCAACGTTCAGCTTGCATGATTCAGCTGCCTATAAAAGGAGAACTTCACTACATTCTTCAGTTACACACTTTGCTGAAAAGAAATCAATATATTCTAAAGCTCTCATTCATTCTTATTCTTCTAAGAATTTATTGTACTCTAACTTAAGAGAAAAATCACTGTTGTGATAAAAGCTTTTTAGAAGCATTAAATCTCTTGTATTTAATTTACATTGATTGTAAAGGATATTCCTTAAGAGGATTCAGTTATAATCAGTAGCTCTTGAGAAGACTAAGAACTGTTGTTCTTAGGTGATACTATTGTAATCAGTTTGATTTAATAGTGGATTAAGTCCTTGTTGAGAAAGGCAAATCACTCTAGGAAGGGTGGACTGGAGTAGTTGTTAAACGAACCAGGATAAAAATAATTGTGTGATTATTTTCAAGTCTTAATTTTCTATACTTATTCAACCCCCCTTTCTAAGTATTATCTCACCTTCAGTTGGCATCAGAGCTCCGGTTCTGAGTGTGCTACCACTTAACAGTGTCAGTAAAGATCCAGAGAGATATACTTTGATTTTTATATTTATTTGTTATCATGGCTGATAATTCAATGTCCAATATTAACAATAAATATGAAGAGAGGGATAGGATCAGCACCAAACCCCCAATGTTTGATGGAGAAAAATTTGATTACTGGAAAGACAGAATTGAGAGTTTTTTCCTAGGATATGATGCTGATCTATGGGATCTTGTCATAGATGGATATGTACATCCCACAGATGGGGATGGCAAAAAGATTGACAGAAAATCTATGACAGATTCTCAGAAGAAAGACTTCAGAAATCACCATAAAGCCAGAACCATATTACTGAATGCTATTTCTCATACAGAGTATGAGAAAATTACAAACAGGGAGACAGCTTTTGATATGTTTGAATCCCTAAAGATGACACATGAGGGAAATTCTCAAGTTAAGGAGACAAAAGCTCTGGCTTTGATCCAGAAGTATGAGGCTTTCAAAATGGAAGACTCTGAATCTGTTGAAGCCATGTTCTCCAGATTCCAGATACTCACTGCTGGGCTGAAAGTTCTGGACAAGGGATATTCTACATCAAATCATGTAAAGAAAATCATCAGAAGTCTGCCTATCAGATGGAGACCAATGGTGACTGCCCTGAAGATGGCCAAAGATCTGAACAAGATCTCTCTAGAAGAACTCATCAGCTCACTAAGGAGCCATGAGATTGAGCTTGAGGAAGATGAACCTCAGAAGAAAGTTAAAGGTAAATCTGTAGCATTAAAATCTAACAAAACTGCTAAAGCTTTGCAGGACATTCAAGAAAGCTCTGAAGAAGAAGATGAGTTATCCATGTTGTCCAGAAGAATTAACAAACTCTGGAAGCACAAGGGAAAGAAGTTCAACAACTTTAGAAGATCTGACAACAGAAAGGAATCTTCTAGTCACAGAAGATCTGCCAAGAAAGAAGTTGTATGCTATGAGTGCAAAGAACCTGGGCACTACAAAAATGACTGCCCCAAACTTCTAAAAGAAAAACCTAAGAAGAAGTTCAACAAAAAGAAGAAGGTTCTGATGGCAACATGGGATGACTCAGATGAGTGTGAATCATCTTCTGAATCAGAAGAAGAATGTGCAAACGTTGCACTGATGGCCAGGACAGAGGATCAAGAGGAAGGTACCTCAGGATATGAATCAGAATCTGAATCTGATGATGATGCAGAAGAGGTAATGGCTAAACTTACCAAAGAAGAACTCATTAAAGTTTTAACAGAAGTTCTTAAAAGTTATAACAACATCAAACTCAAATACAAGAAGCTGAAAAGCAATCTTGAATCTGAAATTGATCTTCTGAAAACTGAACTTGTTGAGCAAAAAGAAATAAATTTGAAAATCAAAAATGACTTTGAAAGAACTCAACAAGAATCTGAATCTGAGACTAAGTCATGTGAAAATATTTTAGAAAAATATGACTCTAGCTTTCAGAGATTTCTCACTAAGAGCATAGACAGAAGCAAGATGGCTTCCATGATCTATGGTGTTAGTGGAAACAACAGAAGAGGCATTGGATATGAGTCTTCATCTGGAAGCAATCCAAAACCTGTTGACAAACTTTTCATCAGGAAGACACCTCTGTATTCTCAATTCAAATTTGGTCACTTGAATGACATTAAACACACAAGCTCTGAGAAGAGTACTTATGTGTTTAAACCTAAGGCAAGTCAGAATAAACATTATGTTGCAAAACAGAAGTTTAGACAAACCTACAAACCAACTAACCCCAAAGGACCCAAGAAGATCTGGGTACCTAAAAACAAAATAATTCCTGTTGCAGATGTTCTTAGCAGCAAGGTCAGGACACCAATCATGGTACCTGGACTCTGGATGCTCACGACACATGACAGGAGAAAAGTCTATGTTCCAAAGCCTGGAACTTAGATCTGGAGGTGACGTGAAGTTTGGAGGGAACCATAAGGGCAAGATCATTGGATCTGGCACTATTGGAAATGGTTGATAACTCTGCAGATAGGGAAGTAGTCTTTATTGACTCTGAAGTACCAGAAGTAGACAAACTTCAAGTGAAGGAACCAGAAGCAACTCCAGATGCTACTCCCTTAACTTCTCAGATGAATAATCTAAAAATTTCTGAAGAGTCAACTATCAGAGGATCATCATCCAGAATTAAAGCTTCTCATCCAGAGGATGTCATTATTGGAAAGAAGGATGATCCTATCAGAACAAGATCATTTCTAAGATCATCTGAAGCATCACTCTTTGGACTAGTGTCAGAAATTGAACCATCTTCTGTTGAAGAAGCTCTGCAAGACAATGATTGGATTATTGCCATGCAAGAAGAGCTAAACCAATTCAGCAGAAATGATGTTTGGGATCTAGTTCAAAGACCTCAAGGATTCAATATTATTGGTACAAAATGGGTCTTCAGAAATAAGCTAAATGAGAAAGGAGAAGTTGAGAGGAATAAGGCAAGGTTGGTTGCTCAAGGATACAGTCAGCAAGAAGGTATTGATTACACTGAGACATATGCTCCAGTGGCAAGGTTAGAATCTATACGCCTTCTTATTTCCTTTGCTGCACAGAATAACATCACTCTGTATCAGATGGATGTTAAAAGTTCCTTTCTTAATGGTATTATAGAAGAAGAAGTTTATGTCCACCAACCTCCTGGTTTTGAAAATGAAAAATTTCCAGATCATGTTTTCAAATTAAAGAAATCTCTATATGGATTAAAACAAGCTCCCAGAGCTTGGTATGAGAGATTGAGTAATTTTCTTCTGGAGAAGAACTTCATCAGAGGCAAAGTGGATACTACTTTATTCTGTAAAACTATAAAGAAAAATCTTCTAATTTGCCAAATTTATGTAGATGATATTATTTTTGGATCAACAAATATTATGCTTGGAAAGGAGTTTGCTACATGTATGCAGGCAGAATTTGAAATGAGCATGATGGGAGAACTCAGATTCTTTTTAGGAATCCAAGTTAATCAAACTCCAGAATGCACCTACATACATCAGACAAAGTATGTTAAAGAACTTCTGAAGAAATTCAACATGTCTGACAGCAAGCTGGCAAAGACTCCAATGCATCCTACTAGCTCACTTGGCAAAGAAGAGGTAAGTAAGAAAGTAGACCAGAAGCTCTACAGAGGTATGATTGGTTCTCTTCTTTATCTTACTGCTTCTAGACCTGACATATTATTCAGTGTTTGTCTGTGTGCTAGATTCCAATCAGATCCTAGAGAATCACACTTGACAGTTGTCAAGAGGATTCTAAGGTACCTGAAAGGTACTTCTAATGTGGGTTTGTGTTACAAAAAATCTGATGATTTCAAATTAGTTGGATTCTGTGATGCTGACTATGCTGGAGACAGAGTGGAAAGAAAAAGTACTTCTGGAAGTTGTCAATTTCTAGGAAGAAATCTAATCTCCTGGTACAACAAGAAGCAACCCACAATTGCACTTTCAACCACAGAGGCTGAATACATTGCTGCTGCTGGATGTAGCACGCAGATGCTCTGGATGAAAAGTCAACTAGAAGATTATCAAATTTTTGAGAGTAACATTTCTATCTTTTGTGATAATACTTCTGCTATATGTTTGTCCAAGAATCCCATTTTACATTCTAAGGCAAAACATATAGAAATTAAGCATCATTTCATCAGAGACTATGTTCAAAAGGGAATCATAAATTTAGCCTTTGTTGATACAGATCATCAATGGGCAGATATTTTTACAAAACCCCTTGTTGAAGATAGATTCAATTTTATTCTGAAAAATATTGGTATGGACTTTTGTCCAGAATGATATTTAACAGAAGCAAATTGTTACAGATGCAAAAATGCTTAATTCATCTGAAGTATTTCTTCTGTTTATTTATTCTATTCTGATCAATATTTCTGATGTGAAACTCTGAACTAACCATCTTTAGAAGATCTGAACGTTGGCTAACGTTTCATTTCATGAGAGAATTCAGAACAGCATGCAAGCAAACACGTGTCACACAAAATCTGAAGAGGTGGCGTGTACATAACTGAAGAGACGTTTAAGGTGAAATTTGAATAGTAAATATCTTGGTTTTCCCCCCAAAATTGTCAGAAGCATTTATTATTTGAAATGATTTTATTCTCTTCATTTAATGCTGCTCAAACGTGTGTTTTTTTTTCTGACTTTTGATGTGCCTGAGTGATTAGTATAAATACTTGTTGTGTATTCACTTTCACACTTTTCACTCTCAGAATTTACATGTGTTTTCATCTCTTGTTCTCTCTGCTAAAAACTCAAAACCTAAGTGTTTGAAAAAGAAATCTTCAATGGCGTCTTCTTCATCAACAACTGCTCAGTTTCAATCTACAATGGCTGCTGTGACTTCAGATAACTTAGGTGCTGCTCCATATTCTCCTCCCAAGAGAACTCTTCTCACACCTATTGATAAACTAGAAGTGTTGTGTGAATCCATGGTTGAATTTGATTCTCTGGCTGACAATGGGTTTGATTTTCGCTCCATTGTTAGAGCTCAAGGTTGGGTGAAATACTTTGATAGACTGTTTGGACCAGTTTACCCTCTACTTGTTAAGGAATTCTGGATTCATGCATCTGTGTATCCCAAGTTTATTTTATCATCTGTGCTGGGAAAGGAGATCATCATCACAGAGGATCTGATAAGAAGATTGATTGGTTATGAAGAAACAGATGGTGTTTCCCACCTGCCAGCTGGGCGTGTGGATATGGATGAAGTTTATGAGGAAGTTATGACTGCTGGACAAGCCTCTAACAGATTCAAAGATCTGAAGCCTGATTACAAGATCTGGGCCAAGATCTTCATGGGATGCATACATCACAGGAAGTCAACAAATTCCCCAGATTATGTCAATAATGAACAGATCTATTTTATGTACTGCCTTAGTCAGAGCAACAAGGTAGATCTTACTTACATTTTGTTCATGCATCTGTGGAATCACATCAATGCATCTAGAGAATCTGTAAAGGAAAAAGGCCAGAAGATCAGGACTTGGATTCCTTTTGGAAGGTTACTATCAGATCTTCTCACTGAAAATGGTTTAGTGGCTGCTCTGTATGATGCTGGGGTTACAGAGGAATTGGAGTTCATTATGGGAAAGCCTCTGAACGCTAAAAGTCTTCTGAGACTCAAGATTGTAGATGAACTCACTACTGCTCCAAAGAGATTAAATATGTCTGATTTGAATAAGAGGGTTCCAGTATCTGACTTTCCTCTATTCTTTGCTGAAGAACCTAGACATATAGTACTGATGTATATAAAGGAATGCAAAAAGGAAGGAGTACCTGTTCCAGCCAATGTGTTTCAACTTGTCAAACAACCACTACCAAATGCAGGAGAAGAAGAAGAAGTACCACTTCAGAGGAAAAGGTCTCAGACTGCAGCAGAATCTGAACCTGTCCAGAAGAAGGCTAAGATTGCTGAGAAACCCAAGAATCTCTTAAAGAGAAAGGATTCTGAAGAAGCTGCCTCTGCATCTGCTAAGAGGATTAAACTCAAAGGTACTAAGACTTCTGTTATTTCTAAAAATGTTGTTATTAATGATTCAACTATTAAGTCTGTTCCCAAACCACCTGTCACTCAAACAACTTCTGTTGCTGCCCCTAGTTCTGTCTCACCTCAAAAACAAAACACTGCTTCTGTATCAAAACCACCTCAACCCAAAATACACATCAAACACTTCACTCCACGTCCATCACCATCAGCTTCACAACCAACAGAACCACAACAAACAGAACCACAACCATCAGAACTACAACAAACTTCTGATAAACAAAACTCTGATCAACCACAAACAGAAAATAAACCAAACCAAACCACAGAACATCCAGAAAACGAAACCACAAAAGATCAACCAGAAAAAGACTCTGTCATACCACCATCAAACATTCCATCTTCTGAACCTGTTGCACCTGTTACTTCTGAACCCACAAAAGTAACTTCTGCTCCTATTTCATCTGAACCACCTTCTCAACAATCTGATATTCCTTCAGAACCTTCTCATATCCCTGAGACAGAAGTTCTTGACATCACTCCATTAAAAACAGTGTTTCAAGTTTCTTCTACCTCTTGTACACCTACAACATCCTCCAACTCATCAGAATCAGAAATTCATCCAGATTTTCTAATTAATCCATCTGACAAATACCCTGTACATGAACCTGAACCTGAATCAACCTTACCTGCTAAAACTCCCATTTCAGACCCTTTGCCTCCACCTGCACCATCATCTGAGATGATTGTTCCCACTTCCATTCCATCATCATCTGGTATATCTTGTGCCCAAGTGTCTTCTCTTTATCATAATTTATCTTATGGTTTCAAACTAAAAGATTTTTATGATAGAGTTGAACCTTCTGAACCTCTGAAACCTCTGAAACCAAAACTCAGACAGGCCCTTCCATCTGTAATCCTTTCATATATTCAATCTATGAACAATGAAGGATCCTTAGCAACTATATCTGCTACATCTGGTAAAGCTGTTGTTTCAGCTCTGCAACCTGCATCTGATAACAAAGTTGCATCTGATAAACCATCAACCTCTGCTTTCATACCATATTCTAATGCACCCTTTGATGTTGTTTACCCACGCACAAGACCACAACCTAAACTGCTTAATGCTTTAAACAGATCCTTACCTCAAAAACCAGAAATTCCTTTCATTCCATATTATCCCCCTCCTCTGATTTCCATCTCAAAATCACTGATACCACCAACTCCCAAACCTAAACAGATGACTCTGGAAACCTTGCTTAAACCACCACCCAGACTTAATATTGATCATTTATTTCAAACGTTTTTGCAAGAAATACAGATGTCTTTAGGTACTGTTCAGAAGAGATGTTCTGAAACTATGGATGCACATGAAACTGACATCATCTGGAAAGGATTTATCAATAGATTCAACACTATTGCTTCCAATCTGAAGAACGTCTGTTCTGATGATGCAAAGCTAAGAGCTGAAAGAACTCAATTCTGGATTGTCAACAAGACTGAACCTCTGCTTTGTTTGGATGCTCCTCCTCCTCCTCCACCAGAACCAACTGCCAATGCATTGACTATGACTCTGGTAGAACCCTCTTCAGTATCTCCAGAACCTATGGCAATTGACTCTGTTCAGGCTGCAGAACCTCCATCTTCTTCATCAGAGATAAAAACAGAACATCCAGATTTTGGAGACAAGATTGCTGCTCTGGAGGCTGGTCAATCTGAAATAAAATCTTGGATGGCGAAGCAAGACAAGAAATCTGAGGACATGTCAGAGTGGATGTCAAAACAAGATGAGAAGAATGAGACAATGACTAAGTGGATGTCAAAGCAAGAGCAATCTTCATCTGAGATCACAGACCTATTGAAGATGCTTTTGTCAAAACACTCTTAGATTTTTTTTCATTCTAATGTTTGTGCATCTGTTGTTTTGCATCTGAATTTTATTGTTATATCTTCTGATATTTTCCAATGTACTCTTGCTCTGTTTTGTTAAATGAATCAGTTTGTTTTTCTCCATTGATTTATCTATTTATTGTTCCTTTTATTTGTCTTTATTAAAAGTTTTTACTTTTTGCTTATGACAAAAAAGGGGGAGAAAATAAAGATCTGAACTATTTAATATAATTTCACTAGAATGAATCTTCATACATATCTACTCTTTCTAATATCTAAATTGACTATTTCAGAACATTTGATAAGAACACTCTATAAAAGAATCTTTGAGTTTCTCAGATCATTTGCTTTTTTATCAAACTCTGAATCTTATATCTGCAAGATATTCTGACCCTTAATTATTACAAAGACAAACAAGATCTGACTCTGAAGATTACTCAAGATAAAAAGGGAAGTCTCTATTCCTTTTTCATATTTAACTCAGGGGGAGATTCATCATCTCAGGGGGAGTTATAATTCTTTATGTTCAATTAAATAAAATTTTTGATACTTTTTGTCATCATCAAAAAGGGGGAGTTATAACAATCTCATATATAAATAAAGCCCATCAAGGCAGTACACAACATCAGTGAGTACAAGCAGAATCAATAGCATGACCTCGACCAACAAGCCTGGTGATGGTCAGCATACAACAATGATCAAAACAAAAGGAATACAAACAGTCAAGCACGGCCACGGGCGCAATACTCTTATAACAACTCCTTCGGTTCTGGATGATCAGGCAGAGCGAGTAACCCCTCGACGAGTAACTTCCTCTGCACAATGGTGTACTGAAGACCTTCGACTGAATCTTCCCATGCTCCTTCGCCGAAACAATCTTCTAACTTCCGCTTCTTGGATTCAAACGTCAGTTTGCGCTCCTTCAGGTTAGCGAGAGCTCTATTGAGCTGGCCTTCAGCGGCATATCTGCGAGCGGTTTCCTCATCAAACCTATCCTCACTAGCCTTCACGTGGGCTTCCAGCTTGGAGATCTGTTGCGTCAGCTTATCCTCCCGCTCTTTCCTGGTGGCTAGGGAGGCCTTCCAGTGCTGGTTGAACTTGGATATCCTCCGATATGCTTCGTCCAAGTGCTGCTTCTTCGTAGCCAGTACGTCGTTGACAGATTTGAAGTCTTGACCCATGCGTTCACGCTCGGCTATCTGCTTAGTCAAGTCTGTTCCTAGCTGGTTCACCAGCTCTATCTGCCTCTTGAAGGAATGAACGGCTTCGTTCCTCTCGCTTCGGAGTTGCGCCAATTCTTTCTCCAGTTCTTCATTTGCCCTCTTCAATTCATCTCGCTCAGCCAACACCTGATTATGTTGCTGAATGGGCACGGTAGTAGGCTCCCCAATCATTGGAGGGCTTTCTGGCTTGGCAGGAAGAAACGGCATCCCTATAGCATTGGCTCTGGCTCTGATCCAAGTCACATACGGAGGGTAGGCTTGATTATTGCTTCTCCCCAGCAATGGTTTTTCCCTCTTACTGATGTCATTCCAGGCGCGCTGAAGCTTAGATAACAGATCCTCTTCTAGAAGACCAGTGAGGTACAGAGATTCCTGCACCTCTTCATCCTTCGGCGGAGCTCTCAAAGCATACGCGAACTGTCGGACCAGCAAAGATGGATTGTAGTTTATACAGCCTTTCCTGCCTATCAAAGGCACGTTCGGAAACCCGCTGCAGCTGAAGATAATCTCGGTACCCAACCTATCTCTGTCAAACTAGTCAATATCCGCCGCTGATAGACTCATCAAACGCTCGGACCACTCAGTTGTGGCTGCAGACGAAACAAAGGGACCCCTCTTGGGCAGATGACTATCAAGCCATTTATAAAGTAGGGGTACGCATCACGAGACATTCTTACCCCTTCTGTTCTCGTTTTGTTAGTGGACGGAATGGTAGACATCTCCTATCAAGGTAGGGACTGGATTCCCTGAAGCAAAGATGCGAAACGCATCGAAGTCTACAAAGTCGGGCATATTGGGGAACAGAATGATGCCATATATGCACAGAGCGAGAATGGCGTTGAACACGACCCAACATCCGTCTTTGGCGCACTGCTGAGCCTTTCCCACTAAGAATTGCAAGGAGAAACCGGGAACCTTGTTCCAATTAGACAATACCAACTCGGAGGCATCCAGATGAAGTGACGGAGCTAGACTAGCCAGATCAGGCTCAGCGTCCATATGAACAAAAGGCATATGCCTCTTGATAGGCACACCTAACAAATCAGCATATTCCTCTAGCCTGGGTGCGAGAACAAAATCCTGGAAAGTAAAGCATCTCAATGGAGGATCGTAGTACTGCAGCAGAGCGTGCAACCCATTCAACTCAAACGTAGAAGGTTTACGAACCAAACTGAGCAATTTGCCGTAAGACTTTCTGAACTCATCTCTCACAGAATCATCTGCTAAAGCAACCAAACTAGTCAGCTGAACCACATCAGGGGCAGGGAGCTTGTAAGCCACGGTCTTCCTCAGAGAACCCATAACAATACAATAGGAGGCAAGAAATCCTGGATCGAGGAAAACGGTACCTGCAACACAGACACACGTTAATGAAATGCAAATGAGTATGCAAAGCAATGTAAAATGCAATCATGCGGCAGGAGATCAAGGCAACTGTGTTGTGGAGATTCTGTATCAACAAAACCATAATCTTGCTCTATCAAGAACAACCACTATATCTGATAAGAAGAAAACCCTGGTATCGGACCACAAATCTGCTCTGTCAAGAACATACACACATATAGGATCATAAATCTGCTCTGTCAAGAACATACACACATATAGGACCATAAATCTGCTCTGTCAAGAACAAACATCTGATGACCAAAACTCTGCTCTGTCAAGAACAACCATACATCTGCTGATGAGATCCTCAGACCCCAATCATAAATCTGCTCTGTCAAGAACACACATATATATCTCTGAATATAAGGTCCTCTGATACAGGACCAAAAATCTGCTCTGTCAAGAACACACATCTGATGATAAGATCCTTTGATCCCAATCAAAAATCTGCTGTATCAAGAACAAATACGCATCTGATGATAAGATCCTTTGATCAAAACCTGTTCTATCAAGAACAAATACACATCTCTGAAGATAAGGTCCTCTGATACAGGACCAAAGCTATGCTCTGTCAAGAACAATCATATATCTGATGATGAGAACCTCTGATACCAACAAAACTGATTCACTGTCAAGAAAACCAGGTAGTCTGAAGGTCAAAGTTTCCTGCAATAAACCCAACCCTGCTCACAGGTATGGACCTAAACTGACTCAAGTTCGGCATCCTATGCGTTCATCAGCGTCACAGACATTCAAGAGGGGTGATACGATACCCAGAAGGTGTGGCATCACCAACTCATGAAGCGGCCTCACTCGGCTGAATCACAAATGATCGGTCCCCATAGTCGACAATCCTCCAAACCAACAACCCCCTCAACCCAAAGGGTTGAAAAAGAAGCCAATCGGGAGAACCTCGTCTGAGCGTGGATTTCATGAGACACTAGTGCCTGCCAAGAAAGCACGCGCCCACTAATTTCCACAACTAATGCTATGTTCACTCAAGCCTGGGTCTGGCTTCTCACTCATCAGAATGCCCCTCCCACAACAGCACAGATAATCATATCATACTGGAAATAAAGTGCGGGAAATAAAATGCGATAAATAAACACAACCCAACAAGTAATCATACAAGCGCTAGGATTGACTCTCGCAGGGGACGTCGGATCCCCAAACTGACTCGCATTCGGGACGTTGGATCCCAGGAAACTATCAAGTCCCCAGCAGAGTCGCCAGCTGTCGCTTCCGCGAAAATAAGGTGCCGGCAAAATAGAAGAGTCGCCACCTTTCATTATTTATCCCTCAGAACGGGAAAGGAAACGATCGGAAAAACCTGACGAAAAGGTATAAGACAAGGTCATCGCAACCGTTGTCTAGGTTTGGGAGTCGGTTACGCAAGGGGAAGGTATTAGCACCCCTCACGTCCGTCGTACTCGACGGGATCCACGCTTGTTGTGTTTACTGGACGAGTTGGTTTATCTATCTACCTATCAAGGCTGGCTTAAACAGAAAAGAAAATGACTCGGCAAAGCGTCGCGCTTTATGCCTACGTATTCTCATCAGAGAATAAGAAATCAGAGTCAACGTAGTTCGACCTACGACGGGTTACGGGGAAGGTGGCTCGCCAATACATCAGTATTGTGCCTACGTACTCTCAACGGGTTTGAGAGATCAGAGCTTACGTAGTTCGGGATAATACGGTTTACGGGAATTCAGACTCATCTGTTTTATCGAGTAGGGTTAAACAGCAGTTCCAGCAGTTAGGGACAAAGCCTGTTTGCAGTGGCGCTGAAGTTTAACGACACTCTTTTCTTTAGAAAAGCTTCCTTTGAGTTACGGGCCCGCGGGGCAAAAAGGTTTGAAGTTTGTTTTCTGTCTTTTACGGAAGAATTATTTTTTATTGTGTTTGCAATTTCAATCGCACAAAAGGCTATGACCTGAGAGTGAATGCGTCGCCTGTCACCCAAAGGGTACCATACTAAACATCCAGACTGTTGAAAAGAAGCTCTCCAACAATCCTTTCTCAGATAGCTTAAGGCTCGTAACGTACGAAATAAATCATTCATGATTACTGTATCTTAAGCTGTTTTGAGATGAGAAGAGAACAGACTCAACTAGAGGGAGACTATCAAGTCCTACTGTTGTCATGCCAAGGATTCATCCTATGGTTGAGGTTTGAAACAGGGAACTCCTAGAAATTATCATGCATAGGTTTCAACCTAAAGTTTTGTCATCACTTCCTTATCAAAGGAAATGAGAGTCATAAGGGATCATATCAATGATACACAGAAACAGATAAAGCATCAGCTTAAACAATAAACAATACGACTGTAAAATGCATGCAATGCAAGTGAGGGAGGAAATGTGTGTGGGGCAGCAGCCTCTACAAGCTCATCTCGACCTCAAGCCAGATATGAATAACAGTAATCATACTGAAGAGATAACATGCTATCAAGCAAAATACAGTAAACTGCAATCATACAGATAAAATGGAATGCTATCAAGCAAAATAAACCACATGGGCAAGGGAGTAGGGCTCTACCGAATACCCGCAAGCAAAGCCATACAGTAACAATACAAGCAGAGGGAGCAACTCAACCTCTAGTGCAATCATGCTCCTAGATTAAAGTCAGTCTGATCATGGACTTATTCTAATGCATCAAGCAAGTCAAACAAGGTACATCAATACAGAAAAGAAAACAGACAAGAAAGTGTTAGAACAAAGATTGGTTCTTAATAATAACTCTTTATTTTGATGATAACTGTTAGGAAATTTATATTTAAGAATTATATACTCTAAAATTTGTTTGAGAGTTTTACTGCAGATTGAAATAATATTAACTCTCTAGAAGCAAATATGTTTTGAATACAAGAAGTTATTCTGACTCTGAAGCGCCAGATGCACCTTACAGAAGAATCTGCTTGCTCCTTACAGAAGATCCTGAGCGTAGTCTCCAGAAGGATCTGAAGCAAGAAGCTCCAGAACATTCTGAGTCAGAAGCATCTGAAGATAGCCAGAAGCATCTGAAGATAATCAGAAGCATCTGAAGCTGAAGCATCTGAAGTATAGAAGAATATTGATTGAAGAGTTTCTCAAAGCATTTATCTACAGAAGTTTCTGAAAGTACCAACGCTGCCAAGTACTGAAGTTCTGTGTCAAAATGCTCTGATGATCAACACGCTAGAAGCACACATGCTGCAGAAGACTCTGATACAGCATAGTTCTGAATCTCATTAGAAGACTCTGATCCATTCAGACTCTGAAGAACTTGCTGAAAACTGAAGAAGCAATTTTCAAGAATATATCCGTTGGAGTTGTTCAACGTCTCTTTCCTCATTTGTGCTAGACACACTTACACAGACAAAAAGGATTTTTCTGTGCCATCTACTTCTAGGAAAGGTCAGTTGATGTGAAGATAAAAAGGCTCAGACCTTTTTGGGACTCTCTTTTCAACGTTCAGCTTGCATGATTCAGCTGCCTATAAAAGGAGAACTTTACTACATTCTTCAGTTACACACTTTGCTGAAAAGAAATCAATATATTCTAAAGCTCTCATTCATTCTTATTCTTCTAAGAATTTATTGTACTTTAACTTAAGAGAAAAATCACTGTTGTGATAAAAGCTTTTTAGAAGCATTAAATCTCTTGTATTTAATTTACATTGATTGTAAAGGATATTCCTTAAGAGGATTCAGTTAGAATCAGTAGCTCTTGAGAAGACTAAGAACTGTTGTTCTTAGGTGATACTATTGTAATCAGTTTGATTTAATAGTGGATTAAGTCCTTGTTGAGAAAGGCAATCACTCTAGGAAGGGTGGACTGGAGTAGTTGTTAAACGAACCAGGATAAAAATAATTTTGTGATTATTTTCAAGTCTTAATTTTCTATACTTATTCAACCCCCCTTCTAAGTATTATCTCACCTTCAGAAAGAAAGCAGATCAACCCCTCTCTTAATTCCAAGCTTCAGCTCTTCTAACAACAACCCAGTCTTCAGGCTTCAATCACCCTTCAAGGCTACCATCCTCAATGACAAGTATGAACTTGCTTCTCCAGGGTTTTAATCCATCCAACATAAGTATCAACTTATTCTCTCTTCTCCAAGCTTCAGCTCCTCAGTCAATTCCACCCTCAGGCTTCACTCCTAACTGCAAGTATCAAATGGATTCCTTCAGGCTCTCAATGCATCAGTGTAAGTGTCAACTCATCCTTTATTCCTCAGCTTCAACTTTACACTCAATCTCAATTGAATCTTCAAGTATCAACTCAGTCTTCAAGCTTCAGCTCTCTTTGCTTTACCAGTATCAACTTGGTCTTCTCCTTTTACAAGCTTCAGCTCCTCAGAGTAGTCTTTAATCACATGGGAGTGTCAACTTCATCCTTCAATTCTTTCTCAAGCCTCAGCTCTTCATTCAATCTTTACTGGGTCTTCAAGTATCAACCTGTTCTTCTTGCTCTTCAAGCTTCAGCTACAATGACAATGCTCAAGGAATCATCCTCTACCACACTCTTCAATGAAGTCCTCATCTTCAAACTTAAGCCCAACATCTCTTAAGATACTCAAACCAGAAGATAATTGATGGAACATGATGAGGGGAAATGATAAACAAGCTTACTAACAACCAAAGGAAGCCTGTAAGGGTTCATCATTATGAGAGACTGGTTCCCTCAAAGTTCTACTCCCCAGATAAAGCCACTCATCCTTCCAAAGGAGAGATGTGAATATCTGAGAAGGACTTTTAGTCATTGGGAGGAATGGAAGCACAAGATGCTTTCCATGTTTGTGAAAGAAATCATTCTAACTACAAGGCTCTCCCTATGTCCTATCTCCTAATCTTCATCAGACACCTTCAGGCACCAACACATCCAAAGCTCCAAGCCACTTCAAGCAACTTCAAGCATCCTCCTCTTGTCTTCAACTTGTCTTCAATCTCAACCAAAGGCAAACCAAGCACAAACCCTAATCTAAGGGAACTAAGGAAGTTAAACTAATTGAATTAGTAAATTAGGATCACCTAAAACCTAGTACTAAAGTTAGTCCTAACTAAAATACTAAAACCAATTGTAAAATCCTACAAAAATGACTATGGGAACCTAGGTCAATCATGACTATACCATATTAGTTTCAAAGATCAAACCATCAAATTAGACCTAGAACTAAATTCTACACTACAAGGTATCAAACCTAAAACCCTAAAAGGGAGGCACCTAAATATCAATCTAGAAAGCACACCTATTTTCATCACAAAAATGTGAGAAAAATGCTATGGGAGCATACATGTCTAACCTAATCACACACACAAAATTAGGCTCAAAAACATCACCAAGAGATCAAACAAAAATCCACCAAAATATGCATCAAACATAATCATTTTAATATCAATTAAAATATAAAATTCCAATAAAATCAGAAAATGCATGAACTAAAAATATTTTTTCTCTAAAAAATAATAGACTCAATCATGAGTAATATGCAAAAAGAATGGGTTTAATTGGATTAATTTTCAATTAATTATGATTTTTACAAGAATCATGAATAAAATGGAAAAATGAAGAAAATCCAATTAAAATAAACAAGAACACGGTGCAACTAGCAATCAGACTCAGTTCAAAATCTGGGTTGGGCCATCAGGGGGGTGCGAATAGCACTTAATTCACTAAGCCCAAAACACTGAATAAATGAAACGCATCGTTTCATCATCAGAAATCCTTCATAATTCAACTTTAAAACGTGGCCCTTGGATCAGCTCCCAGTCACAGGTCAAAACAAGATCTGATGGTGATAACTTCATCTTCTCCATTTCAAACGCCTGAACTTCGCGCCCAGCTCCGGCCACCGCCGGTGGAGCTCCGATCATCTCCCTCAACCCTAATTCGCCCTAGAGGCCTCCAATCCAAGAGGTCAAAACATGAAACTCATTCCAAATCTTGCCACGAATTCAACCATACCCATAGTTTCTTATGAAACCTCAAGAATCATCATCTCCCAATCTCAACCGAAAATGGCAATTCTCCTAATTTGTCTCTAATTGATCAATTAACTATCTGGAATCCATCCTAGGCCATTCTACAATCAATCTAGCACCTTAATTCAACCTAATTCTACCTAAATCATGCTAGGGGAAGAGAGTTACCAACCTGAGAATCTTGGTTGAACAGATGCACAAATCTTCCAAATCAAGCTCTCTACTCTTCTGGACACGATCAAGGAACCTTCTTCTTGCTTCTGTATGCAAAAGAATCAATGGAAAGTGCTTGAATGTTGAAACACGATGATGAGTTGCAGGTGCTGAAAATCACTTGTTCATACACGATCTAGCCCCCAATTCTTCTTGAAATGATCTGAAATCACTCCTTGACATCCATGGAAGTAGGATCAATCAAGAAAATGGAAGGAAATTGAGGAATTTGGTGAAACCGATTTCAATTATAATCCAAGAAAACTCAATCTCAAGCTATGCTCAATCCTTCAATGCTCACCAACCTCTTAAATGGATCCACACTACTCCTTATATAGATGAAGTTTGGATGATCTAGAACCCTCTAGATCCTTCCAATGAGATTTTCCACTTCTCATGTCATGAGATTTTCAATCATGTATCATGCCATGCTCAATTCTGTTTGCAGCTTGAAATTCATCTCAATCTCTTTCAATTTCTCCCCTAGTGACATTTTGGGAGGGTTTAGCTTGCCAAGTTCCTTGCTCATGCCTTGATTTTGAGTTTTGCAAATGTTGCTTAATATGCAAGTAAGTGTTTTTCAAAGCAAGTCCACAATTTAGACCTCAAATAAAAAATGTGGCTAAACCAATGTTTTTAAAATGTTTTCTAGAGTCAAAATGATATATTACATGCCATGTTTTGGATGTGTAGGTTGAAAATATCAATTTCCAACTTTGATTCATTTAACTTATGCCCTTATTTTAGGTCATTTTTGCAACTTTGAGCTAAAAGCATTTCCAACATCTCATGACCTTCTTACTAGCCTTAAAACATCATTTTGAACAAGTTTGATGTTGAAGATTTTTCCATTTGAAGCTTGGAAATAGGAGTTATGGCCTTATGCTTGAAATGACCTGTAATCTCCAAATGACCAAAATGCCCTTGACTTGTCAAAGTCATAACTTGAGTTATACAAATCCTATCAAGGACTTCTAGTACTCTCTAGAAAGCTAAGAGAATAAGGAACAACATTCATGTTGACCATAAGTTCATAGGAATCATCCTTCTTGGGCAAAAGTTTGATGCAAGTTGGGTAACTTTCAAGGCCCCAAATTCACATACCTCAGATGACCTGTAACTTGTCAAAGTCATAACTTGAGTTCTACAAATCCTCTCAAGGACTTCTAGTACTCAAATTAAATCTAAGAACAAGCTCTACAACATTCATGTTAGGGGAAAGATGATATGACCATCACATCTTGAGCTAAATTGCCTTGAAGTTAGGGGTCAAACTAGGGGATTTTACACTGTCAAGCCCTAGAAACCCTAGCTTGGAACTTCTCAAACTCTTCAATCATGATGAGTTGACCTTGGAATCATCCTTATAGCATCTCAATGCATCAATCCATGATCACATGGCTCTTGGTTTAGGTCTCAACCCTCTCCAAATCATCAGTTGACCTAGGGTTGACCCAGTCAAACCCTAATTACACCACTCATGGCTAGGTCTCTTTAATCTTGTACCATGACCTGTCTAGGCTTCATGATGGCTTTCAAGACATCTCATAAGCTCTCTCAAGGCTTCAAGTCCATATTCTTGGCTTCAGAATCACTGAGGAGCTTCCCCACAACTCTCAAGTTATGAGGCACACACACTCTTGGTTTCAACCACTCATTCTGAGAATCTTCTGACTCCTCTGACAAAGATATCAACCCTTGAACACTTGAATAAGCTTATTAGCTAACCTCAAAATCTTGTGTAGCTCTTGATTGATACTCATACCTCTTGATCTCCTGCATACATGTCAATGAAATACAAATGATAATGCTATTGTGAATGAAATGAAACACAAGCTAGGTAAAGAAATGTTGGTCAAATTTTGGGGTGCAACAAAGACCATTGTAGAAGGTGCGGATAATCATCCATTGTTCAAGTCCATGATGTGGACAGAGTCTCGTCATATCCTTTTATCTTTCCCATGCTTCGAAAAGCGATTCCTCATCTTCCGGTTTAAATCTGTTAATCTGGCTTCTTAGCATAGTTGTCTTGCTAGGTGGGAAGTATTGAGCTAAGAAAGATTTCTTCAATTCATTCCAGGTGGTGATGAAGTTAAATGGTAGAGACTGGAGCCAAGTTGTAGCTCAATCTCTCAAAGAAAAAGGGAAAAGACACAGTCATATGGCTTATAAATTAACACCATTAGCTTTCAATGTGTCTGCGTACTGCATAAACACTGACAGATGAAGGTTCAAGTCCTCTGTAGGGCTACTAGAGAACTGTTTCTACTGCACAATTTGCAACAGAGCAGGTTTCAACTTGAAATTGTTCGCCTCGATGGTGGGGGATGCAATGCTCGAGTGTGGCTTCTCTTGAGATGAAGCATCATAGTCCTTGAGAGGACGGTTTTAATTTTTAGTCATATCTGGTTCTTGGATATTTGGGTTTGGGATGTTATATTCTAAGCGATATTCTCTAATTCAGCGTCTGGGGATAACAAAACGCTTGATTTCGTAGTTCGATTGCTCTAAATCTTCTCCTTGTGAGCGAGTGCTTGGCATACAACCGATATATTAGAGAGAGAAATTTGCCTTAGTCTATACTAGGCAACAACGGAGTTACGATATTGACTAAATTGGTCCCTGACAACGGCGCCAAAAACATGATGGGTGATATTCTGCAAGTATATAGAATCAATCGTAGTTTTAAAAGAGATCAAACTCACAGAGACCAACAATCAACCTTATCGTTATCTATCGATGCTATGTAAATCAAAAGTCATGAATCTTTTGAATAGGGGGAAATTAAATTTAAAATTAAAATTAGAATTAAAATTAGAATTAAAATTAGAATATATCTCAAAAACAATATCAAATAAGAGAGACCGGAATGTGGCTTCTAGTGTACCTCTGGGACTCAATAAGTCCTTGTGTATGTTATGTTTTAAAATACTTTTCGGCAGAAAATATCAGTTTAAAAACATTAGTCTCACACTGTCGTGCTATTGACCCGTGTCATATTTTGAAACCACAAATGTTTTGTTGTCGTTCACCCAATTACAGTCACCGAACAGTTTTTGAAAACCAACAAGTCCTAATTAATCCTAAAGCGTTGTCGCTGTTTTTAGAAGTTAACATTTGATTTCTACTATCTGGCACTAGTCTCACACTGTCGTGCTATTGACCTGAGCCTTAGTGTTTTTGCTCTCGCGTAAAACATTTTGTTCTTAATACTAAAAATCGAAACCAGAAAATAATCTTATATAAAAGTTACGCCGATTCACTTTTCCGAGTCCTGTCGGAACGACGGTCCTCACATACCGGACTCAATAAATTTAGCTAGACATAACATGCATACAACTCATGTTATTATTATTAGACATAAAATTCATAAACATGATAGAGATGATATATAAGTCAGTTATACTTAGATTTAGCAACACAAGCATACAAGCACAGGTTCAAGTGCACAATTACTAACTAATAATGAAAGCGTATAAAACTTACGAGAATTGAAACAATGCAGGAAAATAAATGTGAAAGACTTGAGTAAAGGAAAACTTCTTGAATAACTATGGCGGCAAGATTAACTTCAATGGTCCAAGTAATACAAATAGTTTTAAATAGCAGTGTATTAACCCCTCGATGTGAATGATTAGTCTTTTTACGGTAAAGTATATGCCTAAACAAAAATTAGGAAACTTAGATACCTAAAATTCTCAAAACCTAAGCTATATATAGTAAAATGCCTTGAAACTGAATTGCAATTTGTGGGCAGGGAAGTTGAGAAGATCATGGGAAGAGTTGGAAAAGAATTTGTCGGACAGTTGTTGACTTTCTGGGTGCGCGCATCGTGGCGAACGCCACAGGTCATGGCGAATGCCACCCTCCTGAAAAGTAAAAAGACTTGGTCAACAAGCCCATGGTGAACGCCACCAAGCCATTGCGAACTCCATGAGCACAGTTTTCATCCTTTATAGGCTTTCCTTTGTGATTTTTGGACTTTTTCTCCACTTTTGCTCATTTTTGCTCATATTCTCTTACATCAACCTCAACTTAGCATAAACCTGCAACACATGAAGACTAACAGCATAACACCATATAAAAGTATAAAACATATGAAATATACATGCGAATCGAGTTAAAAATAATTGTGTGTTTCAGTGTTATCAATTATCAATTATTTACAATAATATAACATTCTTTTTTTATGTGGACTGACATAATATTATTTTTAACGCTAAATTAACAAGCCACGTCCATTAGGTCAATTTTGATATCAATCTTATGCTTCAATCAACACTTGAAAAAGTCATGATAATCATGCTAGTTACTATAACAAATAGTAGAACTTATGAGCATCAAAGCAAAGAACAGGCATATGCTTGCACACACACAACCTCTTTTCCCAACAAAAGACTACAAAAGGAACATTTTTTTCATAAACAAAAAGGAATGTAATAACAAAGTGACATTTTATTTTATATAGATAAATAAGTAGCAAATGGTTAATTTGTAGTAAAAGTAGAGCTCCACCTTCTTCTTTTGTTACCAATCTTGGAACTTGTTTTGAATCTTAATTTTATTCTGAAAAGACATATAATAGGAATGTATATAGCCTTAAACATTTATGGTAGGGTGGAGTGCCTTTAATTATGCGCCATGTTCCTTAAGATTCTTCCAACAAACTTAAAATATAGAAACCATGACGGAAAGAAAAAGGAATCACAACCCATAAACAGAAAATTGAATTTTGAGTTCATGCAATTAAGGAAGATTCTCTACGCAAGTCTTTCAACACAAATTTCTCCACGTCCATGCTACTATATAAATTGTCATATTCTCTTAAAAATAATTTATATTTATTACCTTATATGCTAAAGAACATGGTAAATGTGGAGTTTCAAAAGCATTTCTTAGAATTTCTTTCCTTTTATATAATGTATATGATTTGTTTTAGTAGTATTGTATGTAGTTTAATGAATGGCCAGAGGGTGACAACTTGCAATAAATGGACCCTACATACTGTATTTAGATTTTAGACACATAATGCTTTTTCTGAGCTGGGAACAAAACTTGGTTTTATTGGTTGGAAAATTCATTCATCAGGTTTACAGCCAATCAAGAACTGATTCCAAGTGACACGTCATGGGCATCAATTCAGTGTTTATTGGAACAGTTATATGCTTAAAAAATGTAAACATACTAAATTATTATTATAATAATAAACAAAGTATATATAGTATTAAACAAATTATTTTTTAAAAGTATTCTATATTCATGGTTATAAATAAATATGAACATAATTAATTAATAATCAATTGAATATAGTTAATCATATTTTTGAGAGGTGGGGCCTCTACATTGTTTGATTTTAAGGGTTTTCGAGTTGTTTTAGGGTTTGGGTTTTGAAAAATAGACATCATCAATATTGACCGTCAATTTTAGTGATTAGGATAATTTAAAAAATGTGAAGTAAAATTATTTTTATATTAGGAACGTTTGACGGTTAATCATTAAATGTTTTTAATTATTAGTTTGGTAAAAAAAGTGGTTTTAAGTCTATACTTCGAATCTTATCAATTATTTGATTGATTAGAAGCGAGATCTGCTTAAGTGGCTAAATAGTTAGAGTGTGTTGGGTGATTAGCTGTTCTCTTTTTATACTTTGGCCTTAGTGTATTTTTTTCATTTTTCTATCGGTGTTTGATATTGTCTTCTTCTAATCTGCTCTTTCTGAAAGTTTGTCCGGTTGAAAGTTGTTTTTTCTGTGTGTCTTAATTTTTTATTGTTCTTTTGATGTGTTTGTTTGATTTTCTTTTGTTTGTCGCTTTTTCTTTTAACTTTTCTATTTATTTCTAGCTTGTCTGTTTTCAAAAGTTATAGTCCTTACATATTTTTAATGTTCTTAGACATTCTTAAATTTTGTATTAATTTTTTTTCTTCTAATTAATATATGACTTCTTCTTTGCTATTAAGAAAACAAAATGTATGTTTAGATAACTAAAAAATATTTATACTTTGAACATGAATAAATGTCAACTAAAAATTATGATTAATTACATTAAATAAATTATTAGTGAATTTTGTGAGACAACTCTTTTTTATAAACATTTTGCTATATCATTAATATAATTAATTAGATACTTACATTTTATTAACCATTTAAGTTATACTATATATTTAAAAGTTAAATTTTAAATTTTGTCTTAATCATACAATCGTTTAAATATAGGATTAAATATGTTTGTGGTTCTTTTAAATATTTTAAATTTCATTTTTAATTTTTCGAAATTTCTTTTTCAAAGAACGATCCTCTTAAAATTTTGCATCCTCACTTTTGGTCTCTTCTGCAATTTAGCAACGATTTTTACAACTTAATGATTGAATTAATGACGGATTTTACAACTTAACGACCGAATTAGCAACGATTTCTTACTTAAGGACTAAATTAGTGACATTTTTAACGATAGTTTTAGTATTAAGGACCAATAATATAGATACAATTTTTTGAAGAATCGTTCTTTAAAAAAAAATATTTTAAAAAACTAAAAACCAAAATTTAAAAATTTAAAAAGACCAAAAATATACTACTAATTAAAAATTCATTTTCTAACTGGTGTTGGAGTAAACTATATATGTTAAAAGAAATCAATCTCTTAAATTAAGAATACGTTTTACTTCATGAATAATCTCCACAATAGTGTGTAATATATCCTATTTAAGAAGAAAGTCATATGATATTCAGCTATAACTTCTCAATAAAAAAATCATTCTTTAAAAAAAAAATCAATTTCATAAGTTTTCATCTATTTGTTATAAATTTTTAACAATAAAAATATTTTAAAAATATAACTGTTTCAAATGTGATTCATTTTTGAATAAAAAATTATTTTTGAAAAATTATTTTAATAAATGTAATTGTTTCAAATTAAATAAATGATTATCTTAAAAATTATTTATGATAAAAACATAAAATAATTTTGGATCAATATTCATTAATGTATCAAAAAATAATTTAAAAGGAAAACTCTTACTATTTTAATTTAAAAAAAATTATAATAATAAGCTATTAAAAAATGTTATATATTATATTTTACATCAAATTTATTAGTGCTTTTATAATATTAATAAAATATATAACTTATAATTTAAATATCCAAAAACCTATCTCAATTAAACTGTATAAATTTTTTTTGGATCAAATTAATTTTTTTAATTGATTATCTAAAACTAAAGCGAACCATGAATTAGTTTATATTTAAATTAGATAAATTTTTGTCTGAAAACTGATCCAAACTGCAAACATGCCAATAACTTATATTTTTCTTTAAAAGTCTCTAAAAAATGTATAAATTATATAACTTCAAAGTCACTTTTCTTATAATCTATTACAAATGGTTCATTAAACTTATTAAAATGTTGCTAGAATTATTCCCATTTCCCACGTGTACGTGTAGGGGAAAGAGAGAAAGAGGAAACTGGGTTGGATTTGTCATGTAACATGATTTCAGCAAAAACATTCCTAAGAGACTAGCTAGTTGAAGTTAACCATATCAAGAATCAAAAGTGGTGGAAACACCTCAACCTTATATATTATTTTATTTTTACTTTTTTACACTCCATTCACAAGTATATAATCTCTATATTTAATTAAACTATCTGTTTCAATTAATATAACCTAAAAGATACTTTTAAGCCAATATAAATATGGACCTTAACATAACTCATTTTCTCAACAACAACAACAAGAATTATCTGAGTTGTACTCTTAAGTTCCACTAACCTTTCTTTTCTCTTTTCCACTCTTTTCTAAAATGGCAAGAATGGCTCAAGAACCACTCATTGTTGGTAGAGTGATAGGTGAAGTTCTTGATTCCTTTACCACAAGCATGAAAATGACTGTAAGTTACAACAAGAAACAAGTCTTCAATGGCCATGAGTTTTTCCCTTCCACCATCAACACCAAACCCAAAGTTGAGATTGATGGTCCTGACATGAGATCCTTCTACACACTGGTATATATATCTATGTATATCTATATATCTCAAATTCTCTTTATTTAACAAAAATAAACATGAACAGTTAATTCAATGTTTTTGTTATTTGACCTAATATGTTTATATTATTGTCTTCCATTTATGTTTTTAGGTGATGACAGACCCTGATGTTCCTGGCCCTAGTGATCCTTATCTCAGAGAACACTTGCACTGGTAAATATAATATAATCAAATTATAGCTATAAATTAATTTTCTTTGATTCAATTTTTATTTATTTATTGCAGGATTGTGACAGATATTCCAGGAACAACAGATGCTACATTCGGTAGGTTATTTTATTGGTTGAAAAATGTATATATATGGATATATAGATATAGATGATGAGAGAGAATGACATATTGAAATTTTTTATAGGGAAAGAGATAGTTAGCTATGAAATTCCAAAGCCAAATATAGGAATACACAGGTTTGTGTTTGTTCTATTCAAACAAAAAGCCAGAGATTCAGTGCGAACAACACCCTCTTCAAGAGACCATTTCAACACTCGTAACTTTGCTTCACAGAACGATCTTGGTCTTCCTGTTGCTGCTGTTTACTTCAATGCTCAGAGAGAAACCGCTGCAAGAAGACGCTAGTTTAATTAAATAGTTTATTAATTATAATAAATAAAGTGATTATTAGTAATATATAGTATGCATGCTATAAACCTAGTTTGGTCTGTTTTTCACGTACTTGTGTTGCAGAAAGGGAATCATTTTCTGTGTGTTGTTAGTTACTGTCCATTGGATATATATATTATTGTACTGTGTCTTTCTTATGTGTCGTGTCGTCTGTGTATCAAAGTAGTAATCTTTTATCTTGTTATATTATACATTTCAAGAAATAAGAGAGGTTGATGTTTTCTTTTTATTATTATATACTTTGGTTAGGGTTTGGTTTATATATAGTTATTGGTTTTCAGTAACTATATTATATATATGCAAGTTTTACAAGTGATTAACAAACTGGAAAAAGAATTAAATATATAGTTATGGGATTACTGTCATAATGGGAGAGTGATTAACAATATAGATAAATAACTATAGAAAGATTATTTCTCCTAAAAAAAAAACAAATATCATGTGTATTAAGTTAATGGAAAATAGAAGGTTGAAATTACATTCTATATTTGTACATGCTCTCTCGTTTAGGAAAGTAAAACTAAGTGGTTGGGATTAAGTTTTGATGAGTTTTAACTTTGAATCAATTTGCAATTTCAATAATGTATAGTGTACATGTAGTTGAAAAATTGATATGTGTGATCAAAAATTCAATATATGTAGTACAAATTCAACAAGTTTTCAACTAATTTTTTTTATTTTTATAATCAAATATATTCTATGGAGTATTAGAGAAACTCTAATCCATTTACAAGATGATATCACTTATTAAAACTATTAATTACAGAAAATCAGTTGGATTTTTAAACCAATCATAATAATTACAATAAGGTTTAATCTCCTTCTAAAAAACATACACCGCTCTAAAAAAATAATGATCCTATCAACAATTATATAGGATCCCCGATTGCATTATAACATATGCTTTATAAAAAAAAAAAATTCTCCCTAAATATGGAGGGTTATTCTTCCTTAATGTTGCTAAATTAGAGAAATAGATTTTTTATTATAAAAAATTTCTCCCTAAAAATAAAGGATTATATTTCTTTAATTGACTTTGAAAAACAATTAAATGTCTTTGAAAAATTGAACATCATAACAAGTTTGATTTAATTAAAAAAAGAAAATCGATAAGCGGCGACTCAATATCAAAAACTTTTAATTTATAATAAATAATTTAACTAAATAAATGATTAAAATTCTTTTTTTAAAAGCAAATCGCATATATAAAAATTAAAAATGAAAAGCGAAATATCAGACACAAAAAATACCAAAACGCCACATTAAAAAAATAATCAAACTCTAATAAAATATAAGCCAACTATAAAAACAATACAACACTAAAAAAATAAATACTATTAAACATAGTAAAATAGAGCTATAGTTTTCTAACTAAGGACCTATAAGACAAACAAATTTATCATGTAAATTGGGATCTTAAAGCGGAGAAGAACACATATTTATGAGCGTGAGAGGGTTTAATTGATGACATTCTCTTGGTTATTAGCAAATTCACTCCTTCAACTCAGGTCGATAAGTGGTGATGGCGTCATTCCTAAATACGATGGTTATTTTATATCACCTTATATCCACCTCCTTTTTATCGAGCTTTTTATAATTATCCAGGACCTATACGTAGAATGCGTTCTCCCTTTTGTTAGGAGTAGTTAGACTCCTTTCAAAATGAGTGTTTTCACTCGACAATTGTTTCATGACTATATCCTTACTAGAGAAAGCATAATTAAGAGGGGAATCTCACCGGTTTCGAGAGAAGTTCTTTGTCATTTCTATTCGGTGACTTCTGAGTCATCCTCCCATCTCTTTGTAACTTGTGAGATGACGGTTTCAATCCGATATAGGATCTTTTATTGATTGGAATGAGTTATGATTTTTCTTAGAGACCTTGTTATCCTTTTTTCAGTTGCTCTTACATATTTGTAGTCTGTTCAGGATTAGAGGGTTGGCTCATGTTTTGGTATGCTATAATTTATGTGATTTAAAAATCTATGAATAATATAGTGTTCTTGGGTAAACAAGTGACTTTGAAAGATGGGTAGGATGGCTTGAACATTCTCTTAATGGCGAAATGTTATCTTAGTAGGTACATGGATACGTATTAGGAAGATCTTAAAGTTCCATATTGGTTGGAGATAGAGCATTGAAATAGTTTATATAGAGTGACACCACTCACCTTACCAACCAGTTTTGTAGGGTTGTGTTAGGTCAAACTCTAATATGGTATCAGAGCCTATCGATCGGACCTTGGGCAACCCACCGTTTAAATCCACGCACCAAGCCCAAAAAGAGTGCTAGACGTGAGGGGGTGTATTAGGAAGATCTTAAAGTCTCACATTGGTTGGAGATAGAGCATTGAAATAGTTTATATAGAGTAGCACCCCTCACCTTACCAACCGGTTTTGTAAGGTTGTGTTAGGCCAAACTCTAATAATGGGTAGCTCATGTGCTTTCTCAATTTGGTTCGAGAATCCTATCATGCATCTGAATCGATAGCATCACGAGTGTTGGCGCCCTTCCTTTTGTGTGTTCTTGATGGTTAGGGAGAGATATGTGTTTGTCTATTAGGTCCTTATTTGGGGAACTTTATCTTTATGTTTGGTGATCTCTTTCTATATGTCTTTCGAGTGTTTTTATTATTATTTTTACAATTTGATTATTTTATTAGTTGTTGCTTGCTTGTTTTTTAGTGTTGACGTCTTGATACCTCTTATGTATGATATTAGTGTCTCGTTGTTCACTTTTGACCTTTAATGTCTTCTTTTATATATATAATGTCTTGATACCTTTTATATTTTTTTCTTTCAACAAAAATTTGATCATCTTTTTAGTTAAATTATTCATTATATATTAAAAGTCATTTTAAATTATATTTGAATTAAAATCAAACTTTATTATTATGTTGAATTTTTCAATGACGTCTAATTGTTTTTCAAATCATGTATGACATTTGGATTTTTTTTATACAACAAGGAAATATAATCCTCAATTTTTAGAGAGAATTTTTTTTATAATATAAAATTTATTTCTCTAATTTAGAAACATTAAGTAAAGACAACCCTCCATATTTAGGGAGAATTTGTTTTATAATATAAAATTCATTTCTGTAATTTGTAAAAACTATAAAAGATACCATCTCTGTGTTTTTATAATTAAGAGACCCTTGAATAAACAAAAATTAATATATTTTATTCAATATATACATTAACATTTATTGATTCAAATATTTTTTATGAAAAAGATCATAGAACTACTAAATATAAATTTTAAATAAACTCCATAAAAACCTTCAAATCATTTTCATGTTATATAAAATCCTCAAAAACTAAAAATATAATAATAATAAAATTATTCTTATCATTTCCCTCAACACTTTTATATAAAAAACCTAAACCTATCCAACAGAAACATCCTTTCTGCAGACCAAACTGTTAATTGACTAATATCGATTTTGTTTGAAAAGCTAACCATTCATGCATAGAAACGTGGCATTTTAAAGTGTACTTGAATTCTCATTTTCACATACAAAGTACGAACAAACCTTTCTAGATCTAAGAGTATGATAGTAAGTTTACATTTTTAAAAATAATATTATAATAATAATAATAATAATAATAATAATAATAATAATAATAATTGTAATTGTCATCTAGGTTTTAATCTCATCAAATATAGTAGATACTACGTAAAGGTATCGTTCCTCTCTCGTAAAGGTATAACAATAATTTATTATTTTTATTCACACAAAACATCAATAATTTATGAAAGTCATGAATTTAATGCTCTAATATTATATGAATCCACTTGAGATGTTTTTCAAATTACTCACTCCAACGAGCCTGGATTTGAATGATTATTTTCTCATGTGAAACTAGACTTATGTTATTACATTTCTAGAAAATAAAAAGAATTTGACAAAAATTACACACACTAAAGAATTAATAAATGTCCTCGAAAATTATAACCATTGAAATATATTATTTTAACACTTTTGTTATTTAAAAACTTTTGTTGCTATTCGCTTGGCTGACAATACACTCAAATAAATATTTATGTGAAGACAAAATATAGGGTGATCTTTTTTTAAAATATAATATACAGATAAAAAAAAGGCACTGTGTCCAAAGTATTGAAAGAAGGTTGAAGAAAGCACAAGTTGTGCTAAAGCAGCCCAACCAAAATAAAAGAGCGAATAAAATTATATAGTACAATCACCAATACAAAAAACTAAAAACCTTGAAAAACAACGTTACAAAATAGTAAGAGATAGTTAGTAAGGTAACGGATACTAGAAGAAAAAAAACGAGTTAGAACTCCCTTATCAAAGGTTAGAGAAAACAACAAATAAATTCTACTGAAGTAACAAGAACACACTAAAAGGAAGTCGAAGACACTCAAATCGCTATTGGCTTAGATGCTTAATAAGGTTCTCAATGGATGCTGAGAAAGCACAGAATTTTCCACAAACTCCTATCAAGATTCAATTTCTAAGGTAAAATGATACTCAAGTCTTCCACGTCCTGTACAGTTGCTAATTTACCCGAGAACACAATATCATTATGATATTTCTAGACCATAACATGAAAAATCATAAGACACTCACCCTTTAAGCCTAGAAAAACCACCAAGAGAGAAAAATATCAAAAAAAGAGTCATAAGATATATGGGATAAAACTACAAACCAACCTAATCATCTAAAACTCCATACTAAACAGACACCACTACATTACAAGTCACAAAAATGTGGGCAACCGTCTTTAGGATTCTAGAACAAAAATGACACGAGATATTATTCGAACTAAGAAACAAATCCTACAAGAGTTGTTAGGAGAAAATAATTACTTTAGAGAGAACCTAGTCACTCCAGATACTAGAAAGGACCATATCCAATAACAGGACATGTCAATCACTAAAAAAATTATAGGTGAGAAGAAAAGAGTACGCAGAGACCACTGAGTAAGAACTGTCTTTATAGCGGCATCACCACCACTTGTCAGCATGGAAGGACGGAGTAAAGTCCTTGACAGCTAAGAGAAGATCAACTATCAACACACGCTCACGCTTAAAGATACAAACTTTTCTCCACTTAAAATCTCAAATCCAAGACTGACTCTCCCATCTACCAACCTCCTCCACACAATGATCCATCTACTCAAACAGATAAAAAAGTCGAGGGGACTTGAATCTGAGAGGAATATCCCACACCTAAGGATCAATCCAGAACAAAGTGAGGAGACCAAATTCAACTTTCTTAACAACATTGTCCTGAAACCAGACTGAGAGGTCGTCCCCTTTAGCACCTAGGAGAGACACCCCTCTCCACCAAGGAGACGCGGAGCAAAGACAAGCAAATTTACCTCTTAAGACTAAAGTAGTCGAAATAACTCCATATCTAATAGAGAGGATATCCCTCTATAAACCTGGATCACCTAAAATTAACCGCCACCTCCACTTACCCAAAAGAGCCAGATTAACCAGTCAGAGGTCGCGAATACCTCAGCCACCAAATCTCTCGGGCTTACAAATATCAGACCACCTAACTAAAGCGGTCTTAGAGCCCCCTTTAACACCACCCCATGAAAACCTTCTTTTAATTTTCTCAATCTTCATCCAAAAGTTAACATACATCTTTTAAAAAGACAAAAAGAAGATAGGAATAACATTAAAAATTGAATTGAAAAGAATTACCAGTCTTTCTAGAGACACATAAAAGACAACAGAGGGTTTGCCTTACTGGAAAACCCAAGTATTTAAACAGGAGAGACTCTCGATAATGATGAAGAAAAGTATAAGTTAGACCATGTAAAGCAGGATTGGAGTTTACCCCAATGATATTACTCTTAGAAAAATTCACCCAAAGGCCGACTGAGGCTAGCTCAAAAACTCGATGAATAACCTTAATAGACTAAAGGTTTCATATGAGGTATCCGCCAGAATAATCGTGTCATATGCATATTGAATATTATAGACGATCAAGTCTGAGGATCCCACAAGAAGACCTAAGAAAAATATAATGGTCCATGGCTTTATAGAAAAGTCCACTAAAGGTGAGAAAAACACAAGAAATGGGGGTTGAATTGTGTTAGACGTTTTCTTTCTTTTTAAAGCTCTTGTCAGATTCTAAACACAAAGTATAGAATCTAAAGCAGTGGTCATAGTTAGGCAGTGGATAAGGATACAAGAAAGAAGAGAGAGACATAAATTTATCCTAGTTCCTATCATAAATCGAGAGTAATTCAGTCCCCTAGTACTTACAAGAGATTTTCGCTATAATCACATAAGATTACAATTTTCTCAAGCACACAACCAAGATACTTCCAATGCTTAAACACTAAGTAATAGACTTTTATGCTTAAGCACACAAGCAAGAGACTTACAATGCTTAAGCATACAAGGAAGAGACTTCCAGTGCTCAAGCACGCAAGCAAGAGACTTATATGCTCAAGCGCACAATCAAGAGACTTTAAATGCTCAAACACTAAGTAAGAGACTTCTAACAATCTACCTAATAGATAAATATTTTTTAGATAATAGACTTGATATATAATCATATGTGTATACAAAATACAATGCAAGAAGAACTCTTTAAGACATGGGAATTTCTAGAATATTCAAAGGTAAGAAATCCTAAGTTAAACTTATGCTTAGCTTTGACAGAGTAACAGCTCTTTTAATGTCAATATTCACTGTTTTTCTTCAAGTCTTCAGCTCTTTAAATAGAGAAGAAAAGGAGTCGTTGGATATCTTTCACAAAAGAGTCTTTGAGAAGCTTGAACAGAGACGTTGAGATGTTTCTCCAAATGGTTAATGTCATTGAAAGCTTGTTTAAAATTCCTTTTCTACAAGAGGAATTATCATTTACATCCTAGCTAACTCTATGAAGAAAAAGCTTAGTTCTTCATGTGCTTAAAAGAAGACAAAGTAAGCTCAGAGTATGACAGTGGCCTATCAGAGTCACCTTGATCTTTGCACTTTGACTAGTCTTTGGGTTCTGATCAGCATAGGAAGACGTTTTCAAAGTATGGTCTTCAAAGGATGACTTCTTCAGACACTAGTCTTCAGACGTTGACCTTTTTAGAGTGTGATCTTCAGATGTTGACTTATGATCCTTCATATTCTGATCTTTAAATTTCTCTTTAGGTGTTCTCATTAAAAAAAACAATAATTAGTTTGTTCCTGGAATTTTAGTCTATGATCTTGTACACTTGAAAAAATATTAGTATACACAATTGTTTTTTAAATACTTTATTATTATCAAAACCTAAGGGATATGGTAAAAACAAAATTTGTTCCAACAATATCCCCATTTTTTATGATGAAAAACATAAGTATTTAAGAACAATGTGTAAGTGCTCTTGATTGGCTGCATTTTGTGGCAAAACTTTAGAGTGTGCATGTATGTCATACTGAATGTTAGGACATACTTAATGATGTGTGTGCAGGGTAAGTTAACTATAAGTTAACTTAGTTAAGCTGAATGTCATACAGAATGTCATAACACTGAACGTATGACATCCAGCGGGCAAGTTTGTTTTTCTGGTATCTATAAACCAGGAAATAGAATAGGAGCTCAAGCTGGATATCAGAAGACTTTCTAGAAGCCCTAGGCGAACTAAAAGATATCTGAATTAAGTGGCAAGTGTGCAGATCATTGAAATTAGGGTTGTGATGGATAAAACCTAATTAATGCACCAGGGCCCAAAAGGACTGAGAGCTGCTTTAAAGATCAGAAGATGCAATCCTGAACAGAAGCTCTTGACAGAAGAATAGAGAGTGCATATTGCAGAGTCCTTGTAAGTGAAGAAGGCTAGTCTTCACATGTGAATTCTGTCTAGGAATACCACAAAGGCTAAATAAAACATCATTGCCTGTTGGAGATACACCTGAACACAAAGGAGGTAACAACCTGGCCTATGCTTCAAATGCATATGTTTGAATTTGGCACAATGCTCCATACGAAATGGAAATGCTACGCATTTAGGAAAATGCTATACACAATGCAAATGCAAACGAACCACCCCAGCAAAATAAATGCTGAAGAGACAGGGCCAAACCCTGTCGGGGAAAGGTAAGATATGCCAATTACGATTGGACTTATGCTGGGAAAAACAAGCCCTGGATGGCCTCCAAGAAAAGAACTTTCTTGGGTAATACTGCTCTAACGAGAACAAAACTCTACTCCACTGGGAATCAACTGAAATTTTGTTGAGGAAAGCGCCCTGAATGGCCTACCAGAATGCAACCCTCTTGGGGAACAAAAGACTCGGCTGGGAAAAAGGGCAGCCGCCTGCTGAGATCATCTCACCTCTACTGGGGAAAATCAGCCCTTGATGGCCTCCTAGAACACGACTCTACCGGGGAGTAGGCAAACTGCTGGGGGAATACCTCTACTCTGCCGTAGATTTCAACCTGTTGGAGATTAAATCCAAGCCGCTGGGGGTAACCGAATAAGGTTTACTGGGAATCCTTCCCAAACTTTCTCTGATGAGGATGAGAAACAACATACTCCACCAACTCCGCTGGGGATTACTCAATGAGGGAATCAACATCGACCTCTGCTTGGGGAATTGAGCAGTAAACTCAACAATATCAACCTCTGCTTAGGGAATGAATCAACGACCTAGGCTCTTAGGGGAAGGAGTCAACGACTTAGACTTTATGGGGAACCGGAACTTTGACTCTGTTCCACTGCTGGGGGTAATCCCAATTTTACCGGGTGAATAAAACTTCAATCTCGACCAGCTGGGGAATAAGCACATACATTTGATCTACTGGGGATAAGCGTACACACTCAACCTGCAAATGAACAAACTAACAAGATATCCTACACAACGGAAACTATCTCGGTCATCATTTGTGACGTCGTTCAAGCAAATCAAAGTTTTAATGATTATCAGCAAAGCCCACAAGCTTATGTATGCAAAGTTTTATCAAAAACATCAAGCATTTTTTGCAAACAAAACAGTAAAAGCTAAAACAAGAACAAAAATTTACTGAATAGTATGTACTTCATTGATAAGTGGCCTGCAAATAGGCAGATTTTACAACAGATGCAACTCCTGAAAAGAGAAAGCTGCACAAAATTACAGAAATGCACAAAGATATACAAAATGTCGACAATGTGGTACAGACAACCATCATGTATCGATTCCTCTATGACTCGCATGACTTTGATGCTTCGTCCTCTGAAGAGACTGATTTGAACGGATGGCCCTCGGGTCCTCCCCTAATCCACTATGCTCTGAAGATCAACACGCAGACCGCAGTCATTTGCTTTTCAAATCCCTAACTTTTTCCTGAATCGCCCTCGCGGGTTTTCGATTCACCGGGATACCCATTTTTGCCAAAGTCGCTTTTTCAAGTTTTCAACTTTGCTGGTTTACATCTCAATTTTTATCCCTAACTTTTTCCCGAACCCATTCTTTTTATGGTTCGCCGGGATGCCCCATTTTTTCCTGGATATTCTTTTTCTTTCCAGCGGGTCTCTTTAAGCAAAGTATTTTTTAACTGTATCTGCATTCACAGGGGATGTGAAATCTTCACCATCCATAGTTGACAGTATTAAGGCTCCTCCTGAGAAGATTTTCTTTACGAAATATGGACCTTCGTAGTTGGGAGTCCATTTACCCCTGTGATCTGTCTGTAGAGGAAGGATCTTCTTCAACACTAAATCACCTTCCTGAGAGCTCCGAGGGCGCACCTTTTTTATCAAAAGCTTTCTTCATCCTGCTTTGGTACAAACGACATATGCAATGGACGCTAGCCTCTTCTCGTCCATCAAGCTGAGCTGATTCAATATGTTCTTCACCCATTCTGCCTCATCAAGCTTGACGTCAACCAGAACTCTCAAAGAAGGAATCTCGACTTCCAATGGTAGGACAACTTCTATACCATACACTAGTGAGAAAGGGGTTGCCCCAGTTGAAGTACGTATCGAAGTACGATATCCGTGCAGCGCAAAGGGAAACATCTCGTGCCAATCTTTGTAGGTCACAACCATCTTCTGCATAATCTTCTTTATATTCTTATTGGCCGCTTCGACAGCGCCATTCATCTTCGGACGATAAGGAGAAGAATTGTGATGCTCGATCTTGAAACTCTGGCACAATTCCTTCATCATCTTGTTATTCAAATTTGAACCATTATTAGTAATGATTCTCTCGGGCACCGCGTAACGACAGATGATGTCCTTCTTGATGAACCGAGCTACAACTTGTTTAGTGACATTAGCATAGGAAGCTGCTTCAACCCACTTAGTGAAATAATCAATTGCCACTAAGATGAAGCGATGTCCATTGGATGCGGTTGGCTCAATCTTGCCAATCATATCAAGGCCCCACATGGAAAAGGGCCAAGGAGATGCCATGACATTCAAAGGACTTGGTGGCACATGAATCTTATCAGCATAAATCTGGAATTTATGGCATTTCTTCGCATACTTAAAGCAATCAGACTCCATAGTCAACCAATAATAACCTGCCCTTAACAACTTTCGAGACATGGCATGCCCGCCTGTATGTGTACCAAAGGTACCTTCGTGAACCTCTTCCATAAGCAAATCGGCTTCTCTCTCGTCCACGCATCTCAACAGCACTAAGTCAAAATTTCTTCGATAGAGTACACCATCTTGGTTCAGATAGAAATTTCCAGACAACCTTCTCAAGGTCTTCTTATCCCGGACCGAAGCCCCAGGCGGATATTCTTGGTTCTTGAGAAAATTCTGAATATCATGATACCACGGCTTCCCATCTGAAGCTTCCTCTATTGCAAATACGAATGTTGGCCTATCCAGGCGCGAGATGACAATTCTTGGAACATCATTCCAATAGTTCACCTTATACATTAAGGATAATGTAGCCAAAGCATCGGCCATCTGATTCTCCGCTCTTGGCACATGGTGAAACTCTACCCTTTCAAAGAAAGGTAACAAACTCCTCACATAGTTCATGTAAGGAATCAGATTAGGCTTCCGAGTCTCCCACTCTCCTTTGATCTGATTGACCACCAAAGCTGAATCACCATAGATATCAAGGTTTTTGATTCTCAAATCAATCGCTTCTTCAATACCCATGATACATGCTTCATATTTAGCTTCGTTATTGGTGCAGAGGAATGTTAAACTGGCAGTGAATGGGATATGAGAACCATGGGGAGTTGTAATAATTGCCCCAATTCCACTACCGTATGAGTTAACAACACCGTCAAAAATCATCTGCCATTGGGAGCCCGGCTCAGGACCTTCATCAGGTAACGGCTCATCACAATCCTTCATCTTTAAGAACATGATATCCTCATAAGAAAATTCAAACTTCATCGGTTGATAATCGTCAATCGGTTTCTCTGCGAGATATTCAGACAGAACACTTCCCTTAATAGCCTTTTGGGAGACGTATTGAATATCGTATTCTGTCAAAGCCATCTGCCACCTGGCAATCCTTCCCGAAAGCGCTTGCTTTTCGAACACGTACTTAATTGTATCCATCTTTGAAATCAGCATGGTTGTATGGTTTAGCATGTATTGTCTAAGGCGTTTGACAGCCCAAGCGAGTGCATAACACGTCTTTTCCAACATTGAGTATCTGGACTCACAATCTGTGAACTTTTTACTCAAGTAATAAATGGCATGCTCTTTTCTTCCCGTCTCGTCGTGTTGATCGAGAACACAACCCATGGAATTCTCAAGCAGTATTAAATACATTATTAATGGTCTTCCAGCCACTTGAGGCATCAATATCGGAGGTTCCTGCAAATACTCTTTTATTTTTTCAAATGCTCTTTGGCAATTCTCATTCCAGACCATCGCTTGATCTTTCTTTAACAATTTGAACATTGGTTCACACGTGGTTGTGAGGTGAGATATGAACCTTGCAATGTAGTTCAATCTACCCAAGAAACCATGAACCTCTTTCTCAGTCTTCGGTGCTGGCATTTCCTGAATAGCTTTTATTTTTGCAGGATCGACCTTGATTCCTTTTTCACTGACTATGAACCCCAGTAGCTTTCCTGACCGCATACCAAAAGTGCACTTGTTCGGATTCAACCTCAGCCTGAATTTCCTTAGCCTCTCAAACAGCTTCAAAAGATTCACCAAATGTTCTTCCTCTATTTGCGACTTCACGATCATGTCATCAATATAAACCTCAATCTCATGATGAATCATATCATGAAATAAAGTCACCATGGCCCTCTGATAGGTTGCCCCTGCATTCTTCAATCCAAAGGGCATTACCTTATAGCAAAAAGTCCCCCACAGCGTTATAAAAGTTGTTTTCTCCATGTCCTCCGGCGCCATTTTGATCTAATTATATCCGGAAAAACCGTCCATGAAGGAAAACATTGAATATTGAGCAGTATTATCAACAAGCACGTCAATGTGGGGGAGCGGGAAATCATCTTTCGGGCTCGCTCGATTGAGATCACGGTAATCTACACACATTCTTACCTTACCATCCTTCTTTGGTATAGGTACAATGTTAGAGACCCACGGAGGATAATTCGTCACAGCGAGAAATCATGCGTCCAACTGCTTTTGGACCTCTTCTTTGATCTTTACCACCATGTCCGGTCTGGTTCGTCTCAGCTTCTATTTCACATGTGGACACTCTTCTCGAAGAGGTAAGCAATGAATCACAATATATGTATCAAAACCGGGCATATCTTCGTATGACCAAGCAAAGACATCTTTATACTCTCGAAGCATTTCAACCAGTCTTTGTTTGATGTCACTCTGCAATGCAGCCCCTATCCTGACTTCCTTTCTGGCTTCCTTGGTGCCCCCAAGTTGATGACCTTGATTTTCTCCTGATGAGGCAGAATAACTTTCTCTTCTTATTTTAGTAGCCTGATCATCTCTTCAGACAGGTCTTCGTCTTCCTCAATCTCTTCTTCAGCTTGAAAGATCGGATTATCAAAGTCATAGAGTCATAGACGAGTCTGAATCGATGGCATCTGCAATGTGAAACCTGCAATGATGGTGATTTAATGCTTAAAATGATATGCAAACAAGCACAAACTACATTTCCATTTTATTGTTAACATAAAACAAGAAAAAACAGAGATCACAATATTTGAATGCAAGAAAACACCATTTGATTAATGATAAAACAAATGTTCAAACATAAAAGATAAGGCCCTTCAGACACAGACCACTATGCTCCGGGTAGAATATAGGGGTACACATAATCAAGAAAACAGGAAAATTACTCTTCACGAGTCACTTGGATAACTTCCTTGGTGGTCCAGTTGTTCAAGCTCTGACTAGGAATACATGGCCGGATCCATGCATCCATGTCGCAGTCACTATCCCCTTCTTCGTCAGACACGGCATTGATCTGATCAAAAATCACCCCACCACTAGTGAATTTGACTGGTCCCCTGTAGCGCGGAGCGCTCTGCAAAGAAGAAGAAGATGGGTTGTACCCTAGTCCAAATTTATCCTGTTTATTGGGGATGCTCAAAACTTTCCCCCAACCCTGAGATGCTCTGGACTTCACCACTACCTGTGCTTCCTTAAAAGACGACATAGCAACCTCAGGCACACTGCCCACAACCGGCATCTTCTCTTTAATTTGCACGGTTTCGAAAGCTTGACACAGCGTTTCATGAATCTCACCGTCAACCTCTACATATTTGAATGAAGACAAGTGGCTTATCATAATATACTCTTCATCGGAATTAGTAACAATATTACCGCCCACCATATATTTCAGCTTTTGGTGTAGGGTTGATGTCACAGCTCCAGCCGAATGGATCCAAGGTCATCCCAACAAGCAGCTATACGCTGGCTGAATATCCATAATGTAAAACACATCATTGAAAACCTCCAGTCCAACCTGGATTGGAAGAGTCACTTCTCCGAAAACGGACCTTCTCGTCCCATCAAATGCTCGTACAACCAAATCACTTGGGGTGCATATTACTCCTTGGGTGTCCAGCTTCATCAAAGCTTTCTTGGGTAACACATTGAGTGATGACCCAATGTCCACCAGCACATGCAACAGTACAGCCCCTCTGCATTCAATGGAGATATGCAGCGCGTGATTATGGTCTCTTCCTTTGGGCGTCAAATCAAGATCGGTAAATCCTAGCCCATTCTCGGCGTTGACGTGTGCCACCACTCCTTCTAATTGATTCACAGAAATTTCATGTGGCACGTATGCGGTATTCAGAATCCTTAACAAAGCATTCTGATGTGCCTCAGAGCATAGAAGTAGAGATAAGATTGAGATCTTCGACGGAGTTTGTTGCAAGTGGTCTACAATCTTATAATCACTTTTCTTGATCAAGCGCATAAACTCTTCCGCACCTTTCAACAAAGTTTCTTTCTCACTACTTTGAGAATTCTCTTCGACCACAGCTTTTCCTTTTCCCTTATCGGACCTTTCAGCATTCGCTTTCGGAGGTGAGAATACTCTTCCGCTTCTGGTTATCCCACCGGTTCCTACCAAATTATCAACAGAATCCAATGGTGAACTCTTCAGCTCTTTCTTTTGACCGTTAGAATAGACCTCAGCCCCATAATTCCATGGGATTGCTTTGGTACACTCGTAGGGTACAGGCCCTGCTTTGGTGATTATAATGGTGGGTGGCCTTGGCAGCGCAGAAATAGTGATTGTTTTGTAAGGAATAGAAATTGTAGCTACTTCATCCTTCTCCTCAACAATTACTTTCTCTCTTTTCTCCTCCGAAACTCTGTCAAACTGTAGAACACCGTCATCCATCAACCTTTGAACATGACTCTTCAATTTCTCACATATCTCAGGATGGGTTAAACAACTTGTGCAGTCTCTGCCACAACCGGGAAACACTCCTCCTCTCAACAACTTATCCTTCACAGAACTCAATGGAGTTTTCAGCTCTTCAACATCGATCACCAGATTCAAACCTTCCTCCTCAACAATGGCGTTTACCCCAGCCGCTCCATGATTAGGCATGGTATTTTGCACAATGTTAGGCATGTCATGAGAAAAATTGATAGCTTTATTGTCGATAAGGTCTTGCACCTTATGCTTGAAGGCTTTACAATCATCAATATTATGGCCAGGAGCACCAAAATGAAAGTCGCACCTGGCATTGGCATCATACCCTGGAGGTGGTGCGCCAGTTAAAGGAGCTAGCGCCCTTTTCTGGATTAATTTTAATTCATCAAATGTTGGAATAACTGTGAGTAAGGCATTGGCGGTGCATCAAATTTTCTGCTCACTATTTTTCCCCGGTCTTGGAATCGTCACGGAGCATAGTTTTGTTGATGTTGTGGATGTTGTTGTTGTTGTTGTGGTGCAGCTGGAATTGTAATGCTTGCGACCTGAGGTTGCCGCTGACGATATTGCTGATTTATGTTCTTATTTCTGCTTCGGAAACCTGATACTGCATTTGTTTCCCCCTCTATCTTCTCATTCTTGTAATGCACAGAGTGATATGCATCTCCCAAGAGCGTAGGTACAGGATTCTTCGAGACAAAGATATGGAAAGCATCCAAGTCCATAAAGTCTGGAATATTTGGGAACAGAATTATGTCGTATATGCACAAAGCCAAGATAGCATTAAAGACAATCCAACATCCTTCTTTCGCAAAATGTTGAGCTCTACCAACCAAGAAAGGCAAAGAGAAACCATACATTTCATTCCTTTGAACCAACCTTCCTTCTAACTCAGAGGCATCTAGGTGAAGAGCATTAGCAAGCTTAGTCAAATTAGGCTCTGCTTCAGTATGATAGAAAGGCATCTGTCCAAAATAGGAACTCTCAACAACATGGCAAACTCCTCCAGAGTAGGCATCAATACATAACCAGGGAAAGTGAAACATCTCAGCTGAGGGTCATAGAACTGAAGCAAGGTGTGAAGACCTCCTAACTCAAACACTGAAGCTTTGCAAACACAACCTAGAAGCTTCCCATACTCTTTCTTGAAATCTTCTATCACACTGTGATCAACAGCATAAATCAAACTGAGTAGAGACCCTATATCTGGTGTTGGAAACTTATAAACTATTGTCTTCTTCAAACAACTCTCCATGTCAACAGGGAATTGGTTTACTAGAATCAAGAGGAGAATATGCACCTGAAACATAAATACATGTCAATGTTAATATGTAGATGAAAATGCAAAATGCAACAGGGGATTAAGATTGTTGTGTCATTGACTGAGATGAACCAGCGCTTCGCTTTGACACAACACTGACATAAGAAACCCACAGTACCAAGGATCAAAAGTTCACACTGACGAGAAAACCAGGTAGGTTGAAGGTCAAGGTTTCCTGCATAACCCTCCCCACTCACAGGTATGAACATATCTCTAATAAGGTCTGGCATCCTATGCGGTCATCAGCGTCACAGACTTTCAAGAAACGATGATACGTTCACCATTTCGTGTTTGGCATCATAGTCTAATGAAGCGGCCTCACTTAGCTGAATTCCAAATGATCGGTCTCTAGAGTCGACAATCCTTAAATCCAACATCCTCTCAACTGTCCGAAACAGACTGGAGAGGTAGTCATCAAAGAGATTCTCGTATGAGCGTGAATTTCGTGAGAACTAGTGCATGCCAAACATACAGGTTTATCACTATTTTCCACTTCTAATTCTAGGGTTATACTCAAGCCTGGGTTTTGGCTTATCACACGATGGAACATTCCCACCCAACAGCACAGCAATATGATATATAAAAATGCGGAAAGTAAAATGCAAATGCAATAAAATACAAATGCAATACATATGCACATATATACACACCCAAGAATAGAACACACAAGCGCTAGGATTGACTTGCATAGGGGATGAGAATCGTCCCCAGCAAAGTCGCCAGTTGTAGCATCGTTGCGAAGAGGGGTTGGCAAGGACAGAAGAGTCTCCACCGTTTGTTATTTATCCCAAAGAGAGGGAAAGGAAAAGATCAGAGAAAACCTATGAAAAAGGGAAAAGACAGGTCATTGCAACCAAATCTTGGGTTCATAAGTCGGTTACGCAAGGGGAAGGTATGAGCACCCCTCACGTCCGTTGTACCCAACAGGATCCATGCTTGTTGTCTATCTAAAAGGGTGTTAATCCATAAGGCTGGCCACAGGGACAAAAGAAAAGAAGAGATACTCGATAGAGCATCACCGCTCTATGCCTACGTACTCCCTCATGCAATGGGAAAGTCAGAGTCAACGTAGTTCGGAAAACTATGGGTGAAGGTGGGGAAGGTTGCTCACCAAGACACTACCGTCTTGTGCCTACGTATCCTCGTCTGGTACGAGAAATCAGAGCAAACGTAGTTCGGGCTTACACGACCACAGGTTGGTTCAAGTGTTTTAACTGAGCGGGGTTAAACCTTCGTTATAGTAGTTAGGTGTATTGCTGCTCGACCATTGGAGACTTAGGCGTTACCTGTTTGCGGTAGAACCAAGAGTTAACACACTCTTTTTGAAAATGGTTTTCAATTAATCCCGAAGGATAAAAAGGTTTGATGTTTTGTTTTGTGTTTTTTATGAAGAAGTGAACTGAATTAGATTTGTAATTCATATTGCACTAAAGACTATGACTTGAGAGCGAATGTGTCGCATATCTCCCAAAGAGCATACGCTAAACACTCTAGACAGTTGAGAGGAAGCCCCCAACTATCATTCCCCGAGTACTTAAGGCTCGTAGCGTACAACACTTATTATCCTTTATTAGATGTCTTGAAGAAGTTTTGAGATGAGAGGAGAAGACACAAACTCTAAAGGGAAACTAATCAACCCTAATGTTATCATGCAATGTGCTCCTAAGATTGAGATTAAGAGGGGAAAAGACTATCCTAATGTAATCATGCTTGGATTGAACACTTAACACCTCTCCTACTCCCAAGGGACTAGGAATCCTAAGGGATTATGGAAAAAGACCAAGAAAACACAAGATAAATCAATCACAAATGAAATGCAAGAAAGAGATGAAGTTGACTTAAACAAGTCAAGAGGAAATGCAAACATGATATGCAAGACGCAACACAAACAAAAGATGAAGCAACAAGTCAAAGAAAAAGTGAGATGAAATGGGAGAAGTCACAACTCCTACAACCATTCATGCATCAACCATTGAAACTAAAAGGTAAACAACAAAACCAAAGAGAGAAGCCATGATCAAAATGGAGATGGGAGAATAGGCTTGAGCAGCAAGCAACATGAAAGATATCTCAACCAAAAACAACACATTGATCATGCAAAAGAAAGGAGCAAACAAGTGCTCAAAGTGATCCCTCATTCAAAGAAAACTAAAAGTATGAACAAAGGATACCAAATTGCTTTGAATGAGTATCAAAATCCAAAGGTTAGAAGCACAAACACAAGGAGAAGATGCTAAAACCAAATTGAAACCAATGTACAAGCAAGTTACAAGTCAAGGCAAGAGAAAGAACCAAAGTTCCATTCATAATCAACACTTAAAAACAAGTGGAATGCCTTAACTCAAAGTGACTTGTAACACAAACTACACAAGTTTGTGACCTATAAATTCAAATCCATCCCCTTAAACATGTCAAGAATGAGAATCAAGAGTCATAGGGTGCATATGGGATCAATCAAAGTCATTTCCCAAAGGAATTAGGTCAACTAGTTTGTATGAACTTGATCTAGGGTGACTTGACTTGCAAGGTTCACCAAAAATAGAAGAAATGTTCAATAAATCTCAAATAAAATATACAAAGCAACCAAGTATGTTGGCAAACAGAGGCCAAAGTTTCAAAACCAAAATCAATCTTAGGCATCACCAAATGGTTTGATCAACTAGGGTGCTCCACCTTATTGAATTATAGTCGAGGATCAAACAAAAACAACTCAAAGTCAAACAAAAAATGATCAAACCAAGAACAAAATCATCAAAGGTACCTCAATCCATCCTTTAAATGGAGATAAAACCTTGCTCGTAGGTGATATCAAATGGTAGCTCAAGCATGGATGATCAACAAAAGGCAATATTAAAAACCTCTCCAATTGAAAAATTCAAATTAAATTGCAAAATAAAATAAAATCATAATTAAAAATTATGGAAAATTAAATAAGGTTTTAAAATGATAGAAAATATTTTTTGTGGAATTTTTAGACAATTGGAGCTATTTTTAATAATGAAAAATGAAAACAGAAAATAAAATAAAATAAAAAGGAATTGGAAATGGAAGGGAGGTGTAAAAGCAAAAAACAACATAACTGGAAATAGGCAAAGTGTGTTTGGGCTCAGAAAAACAGGGGTGTGGATAGCAGAAGAAGCCCAATTCAACCCAAGGCTGAGCCAGATTAATGAAACACACAGTTTCATTAATCTGAGCTGGAGTCAACATGCCACCTAGCATTAGTCAAACCAATCAAAACAAAACACGCACGCAAGTCAAAAATTCCAAGCTAGCCACATCAGATCTGATCTGAATTTGAACCAGACGCTGGAGCTAGGGCTCCGATCGTCTTCTCCGGCTAACTCGCCAGAGCTGATTCCAAAATTCTCCATAAAAATGGTCAAATCTCATACCAATAGAAAGCTGAGCTTGCAAGGATCATGAATCCAACCTTAGATTTTCAAAAAAGCCTCATGAAATAAGAGAATCTAAAGCTCAAAGTTTGAGATGCACAACTGAAAACTCCATCAAACATGAACAACAATGTATCAAACATGGCCTACTCAACGTAAGGCTTCAGATGCAGCTAGTGTGAGCCTAAATCATGGTCTAGAATGAGAGATTCAAGAGATGGAAACTTATTGAATGGAGCAACTTCGTTGGTTCTTCTCAGGCACGCAAGCTTGCTTCAGTTTCACTCCAAATGCTCCCAGAAAGATGAATTTGGCTTCAATTGCACTTGATTTGCATAGAAAAAAGGAATTTGAACTTGGAAATTTCTTGAGAATTTTGAATCTGAAATTTCTCTCTCTAGCTCCAAATGCGCATTCTGAGCTTCTAGGGCAACCTTTTGGCTTATATTTTATGGATTTGAACGTGTAATGCAGGCCCATGAAGCTTCAATTGTGATCTTTGAAAATTATGCCCAAAAAAGAAAGCCACCTATGCACACGGGTTTTGCCTTGCTCCACACATGAAAAGTGCACCAATCTGCAGCATGTGGGGTGAGTTTTACAATGGAATTGGTTTGGGCTTTTGATTTGGTCCTCATTGTGAGATTGAAGTCAAAACTTTCTCATGAAGAAACTTGAAAATTTCCATATTTCCACGCATTTGGTACTCATTCAATTGTGGAATCTTGCTCATAATGATATTTTGATACAAAGAAACTCAAAACAAGTGATGATTATGACCTCTAATGTACCAATCTCATGCCATGCTTAAAAATCCAAAATTCACTTGAAAATTCCTCCACATGGCCACAAAAATCCATAATTCCAATGGTTCTTGAGTTTAAAGATGTAAATGAGACCTTTATTAACAAATTTCATGTTGGTTGGAAGTGCATTTGAGGTACATAAGTCCATGGAAATGTCCTATAAAACAAATGACCTATAATGAAACTTTCCCAAAATACCTTTGCCTTGCCAAGACCATAACTTGAGTTCTACAAATGATATCAAGGACTTCTAGGACTTTTTGGAAATCTAAGATCATGAGGAACAACTTTCATGTTCGCCTAAAGTTGAGGAGAAATTTTCTTCTAGGTCAAAAATGCTTTGGAAGTGAGTTGAATTTTAATTGATCAAAAATAAGTTCATCTGAGACCTTTAACTTGTTGGCATCATAACTTGAGTTCTACACACTCAATGGATGAGTTCTAGTACTTAAGAGAAAGCTAACAACATGCCCTACAAGTTTCATGTTTGCAAGAAAATGCGATTGAACTTGTATCATATGGTAAATTGTCCTTGAAGTTAGACACTAAATAAGGGGATTTTACACTGAGATCATCTGACACCCTAATTTAGTAACTTCTTCCACTCTTGATTCTTCTTGATTTGAACTTAACATGACCTCCTAAATGTCTCAAGATAACTTCCCGTGGCCTCAATTACTTAGAACCAAGTCTTGAACTCTCACAAGTCCACTGTTGATCTTGAGTTAACCAGATGAAACCCTAGATTCACATCCTTTGACTGTGACCTCTTGCAGATGAACTAAAAACCTAGACCAGCTCCACAATGAATTTAAAAGCACTCAATGTGCTTCTCAAACACCTCTTATCCACAACAATGTCCTTATGAACCCCTAATGATCCTTTGTTGACCCCCAAGATAGGAGACAAACAACATACATCAATTTCTCCTTTCAAGGAACTTTGAACCTTCCATGATGATGGCATTCACCTGATGACCTGAATAAACACTCTTGCTTGAGCTTGAAACCCCTGAGACTCTTTTCTTGAGTGACACAACTCTCTTGATACCCTGTTAAGGACAATGATATGCAAATGCAAATGCTAGAATGAAATGAAGCATAAGCCAAGTACAAGAAAAAGGTTGGTCAAATTTTGGGGAACAACACACCTACCCATCTAAAATTATCAAAAGATGAAAAAGGAGTCAATATGGACCAAAGTCTGTACAGAGGCATGATAGAGAGCTTGTTATATCTTATAGCAAGCAGACCTGACATTGCTTATGTTATGGGAGTTTGTGTCAGATATCAAGCTAAGCTCAAGATTGGTCACATTAATCAAGCCAAGAGATTTTTGAAGTATATCAATGGGACAAGTGAGTATGGGATGTTATATAGTCATGAATCTGGGTGTATGCTGTTTGGATGTTGTGATGCTGATTGGTATGGAAGTGCTGATGACAGGAAGAGCACATCTGGAGGCTGCTTCCTTTTGAGAAACAACCTCATCATGTGGTTTAGCAAGAAACAAAACTGTGTACCCCTGTCTACTACAGAAGTAGAATACATAGCTGATGGGAGTAGCTACTCTCAACTTGTATGGATAAAGCAGATGCTTATAGAGTATAATGTCACACAAGATGTCATGGCATTATACTGTGATAATCTGAGTACTATGAATAGTTCCAAGAATCCTATTCAACATAGCAAAGCTAAGTATATTGATATTAGACATCATTCTATTAGGGAGCTTGTTGAAAGTAGAACCGCTACTCTTGAGCATGTCACCATAGAAAACCAATTGGTTGATATTTTTACCAAAGCCTTGGATGTTAATCAGCTTGAGATTTTGAGAGGAAAATTGGGGATGTGTATTTATGAGGATTTATAGCAATTACTGGTAAAAGGGATTTTTGAGTTTAAAAGATATTTTTTCTAAAATAGAGATGTTCCAACATCCCTCTTTAATGTATAGCACGCCCTTGTCTACTAGAGCATGCCATCAAACTCAAAATTTTCCTTCCAACTGCCCCTTCAACTCCCACACCTCCACTACTTTTCAGAATACCTCCCACTCTCTGCATATTCACTACACTGCTTCTTATCTCCATCATCCTCTAAACTTATCTTCACTCAATATCAAGATGTCTCCCAAACGCATGGTTCCTGGTCATGAAAATGAAGCTCACAAGACCATACCCCCACATGCAAACGAGTCCTAACAACCGTCCAAAGGTAAAACTTCTGATTCCTCTACTGACAATATTACTAGAATGAGAAACAAGGAAGGCTATACTGACAGATCCATTAGGGAACTTGTCATTAAGATTATCCATAGAGGTCGTAATGTGCATGGTATTTTCACCCCCAATTTCTCGCATAGGTCCATTCCCTATCCCTGATAATGCTAGTGAAAAAGATGGTGAGGCTGGGTCTGGTAAGGGTTCTGAAGATGGTAGTGAAGATGTCCTAACTGATGTTGTAGATGTTGGTTCTAGTTTTGCATCTGAAGATGAAGATTAAGCTGTCTGCTTTGATATTGGTTCTTTTTGTTGTGTTTTTTGTCTGCCTTGGCATGATGCACTTATTTGTTGCCCTTTATGTGCATTTGGGTTGTTTTACTATTGGATCTTTATTCTGACTTTATGATCAATGCTATATCTTAGCTTTTGCTCTTAAATTTGTGGCTAAAATGGGGGAGAAGAGTATAATGTATACACTTTAGTATGATGGCTATAGCATGTGTGTAGCTGGTTGGAAGATGGAGCAGGTGTGTAGCTGGTTGGAAGTGTTTTCATTTTCTTGGGCTGATAGGCTGTTGATCCTGCTGGATGTCTATTTTGTTTGGGGCTGTTGCTGAATTTTTGTTCTACAGTAGCTTTGTTGTTTGTATGTCTGTGTGCTTGGTCTGTTTTGTTATGCTTTACAGGTTCCTGAAGGTTGTTAAGGTTGTGGGCTGCTTTGTGTAGTTGCTTGGGTTGTTGTGTTGCTTGTTGATTTTTTGCTTATGTTGAGGGGGAGATTTGCATTTACTCTCCTCACTATGTAGTTTTTCTGTTGTGATGTGCTCTTTACTGTTTTGTTTTCTCTATTGTGATTTGTTTTATGTTTTAGCCAAAATTTTCCAAAGGGGGAGTTTGTTAGTTTTTTATTGGCAGGAATTTTAGTAAAACTAGGTGTAATCACAAGATGTCCTACAGGATGTCGTGACATCTGTCTTTAAGGTTCTGCAGGTTGCTTTAGATGTTGCAGCAGGACTTATCTTATGATGTCTTGACACTTATGGACAAAACATTCAGTATGAATGTGTTTGTGTGTCTATTCCTTTTTGTGCAATCTTGTTGCACTGATCTGGTGTAAAATCTACGAAGATTTTGGTGTTTTACTAAGGCGTTTCTGATGCAAATATTGTGGATCATATTTGATTTGATTTGAAGCTTTTATCAGAAGATTTTATTGAAGATTAGAAGAAATATTTGATTAGATCTGATTGATCAAATCAAATCTGTTTCATTGTTGCAATTTATGAAGATCGAAATCTTCTCAAACCTGCTGTTACTTTTGCCACAGCCCAAGCCCATTATGCATTACTATTTAAAGTAGCATAAACCCTAGCTTGGAGATCAGAGAAGCAAGGATTAAAAAGTTTGTACATTTGTGTAAGGTTTAGCCTTCGTGTGTGTTAGTTTTGTGAGTCATTCACTCATTATTTAATGTGTGAATTGGACTAAGTTGTTAATTGTAAATTGTTCACTCAAAGCTTGTAAGCAAGAGTGTATTATACTTGATTGAAGCTTTTAAGCAAGATCAAGTTGTGATTTTGAAGAGTGTCTTCTAAAGTCTTCTTATTTTTGTTGATTGATATCACTGTTGTGATTCAGGGGAAGTGAAAGGTGTCTCTTATCTAGGTGAGTCCTAGGTAGAAGTTGCAAGGATAGAGATTAGGTGAGAAGATGGTAAACAAGAGAGAGTCTACTGTGTATCTTCAAACTAATTCTACTTAGTGGATTTCCTTCCTGGCTTGGTAGCCCTCAGATGTAGGTGTGTTTTCACCGAACTAGGTTAATAATTGTTGTGTCTCTTTACAATTGTTATTTTTCTTTTTTTGTTCTTATTGTTGATGAAACATATATTTGTGTCGTAAACATCACCTTCGACATCTAATATCTGATACCAGAATTTCAAAAAGAACTTCTATTTTTGCAAGGGTGCCTCACAAACAGGAAATTTAATGTGGTTCCTTTTATGATTTCCCATATGACTGTCCCAATCAAGGGCACATGACCCATTGCCTTCGAAGGACTAATTACGTCTATCGCAAAGGCTCTGAACCTCGATGCTGAGATAGCAACCTTAGCACCCCTTCCTCCTCGCACGATAAATTTAAAATTTTTAAAAGACATGAAATTGTGCAAGGTAAGGAAGGAAGTGGGCTTTGAGCTCATGATCCATGGGAAGGCTATCCCATATATTGTTTTGCCTTGCACTAGACATACTGATGTGCGTATCGCGAGGAACTGGACCTACGATTTAGATGCTCCACCTGTTACGGGTCCATTACCTCCTAATGTTCCTGTTGGTGACGGTGATGCCACCGATGACGAGTATGACCGGAGAGAGCAGCCTCCTGATCATCCTATGTCGCCCCTCCATGTATCACCCACACTCACCGCACTGTCTTCTTCTCACCATTCTGCAGGTACCGCTCTCGGTTTCTATATTTATGAGAAGATGTGGCGCGATCAGTTAGCCAGAGAGGAAAGACGGGATAACTTGCTCACTACCATACAGCAGCAGTTAACTAACAACATGAGATTTATGCAAGAGTCTCAGCAGCATATAAGTCAATCCATGAAAAGTATAATGCAATCGTAGGCTGCTTTGACCACCAGATTCGACGAGTTCGCTGCTTCTCAGAGTGATCGTCGTCGCAGTAGATCTCGTCGCCCTAGGCACTCACCGCACATCGATGACAGTACCAATAGCATGCCTTAGGACCTTCAGGTACCTCGTCCCTATCTTATTTCGAAACATTGGGGACAATGTTCGGTTAAAGTGTGGGAGGAGACTTTATTTGTGTTTTTTGCGTTATTTGTTTTTTCGCGCATTTTCTTTTCTTTTATCGCTTTCTAGTTTATTTCTAGTTTATTTCTATTATTTATTTTTCATTTTTAGAATACACATGTGCTTGACGAGTCATTTATAGTACACCCTTATTCCTTCATTTCTTAGCCTCACCAAAAAAAATTTATTGACAAAAAGTGTATTATCCTGAAAAAATTTTAGGCTTTGAGGCAAGTTCGAGTTAGGATACGGATGACTTGGAAAATCCTTTTTGAAACATCGGTATCATTTTAACACCTTAGGCTTTGCGAATGTAGAAATCGACCCCGATAATCCATGTACCATAGCCTTAATAATAATGTTTATAGTAAGTCCTTAGTAGTTTATCCTAGCAGTCAGCTCCGGCCTAAGCATGCTCTAAGTGAAGGACCGATGAATATAAGTGAATGATCTGTGTGTTCCATAAAATAATTGCAACTCGGGTATAGGTAACCCTCACAAGGTCATTTAACCCAAAAAGTTGTAAAATCTCGAAAAAATATATATATACAACAAAATAAAATAAAACATCTTCCCATTGTTAGTTGGCTCAGAGGTGTCTGGTGCTGAGCTCGGTAGGGCGGGTTACGATCCGATCCCCCACAACTACAATTGGGTCAATAAAAGGGGTTACACCAGTTTGTGTACTAGAGCCCCAAGCTTGAGATCAGAATTACTAATCGGTCACTTCACTATGAGTACGTATGGATAACGAGCTTAATGTGATTGCACCAGAATGAAAAGGACCCAAAAGGAGATTTAAAAGTAGGCCTGCGTGTGGTTGGGTAGTATAGATTGGTTTATATAAGAGCGAAGCCTATGTCCGTATTTTCGGAGAAGTGTCATTTCGATACCCGTGGCTCACTGAGTTAATACTTATCGCTTCATCCCAGCTTGACTTTAGAAGCCCTTTTTGCCCAAATCATTTATGGATATCACTTTTTTCTGTCATAATGTTTTGCTTGAGGACAAGAAAAGGCTTAAGTGTGGGAGAATTTGATAGACCTAAAATGTACTATATATTTGACTCGAATTGCACGCGTTCCTTAGGATTTTATTACTGTTTTCTTGTGTTATGCTTTCGTTTTGTTTCATTTTCAGGATTTTGTATTTTCAGAGCTTCTAGAGAAGGAAGGAAGAAAAAACAAGCATAAAGACCAGCTTTTTAGGAACTGTACGCATAGCTCCCACCATGGTGGGCGCCATAAAGGATGCCATAACTTGGATAAGAGACCAACTTCTGACAACTGTCACATCTCCCACTTCTTTCTTCTCTAGTACACATGGGGGCGCCATGAGGGTATGGTGGGCGCCACCCTTGCATTCTGTTTTCCCTCCCAAAAGAAGTAGGGGGCATTCTAGTCCTTCCTTGTACATTCCTAGCACTATAAATAGAAGAGTTCTTTCTCATTTTTAGGCATCCAAGCTTAGTTACAGAACTCAATCCATAAATTCCCATATGTTGTAAAGTGATAAACTTCTCACATTGAGTAGTTATCACATTGTCTAATCGAGTCTGTAATCGGGTTTGGAGCACTTTGGTAGAAGTTAATCCTGCCGCCATTTTATTTCTAGCTTTTACTTCAAGTTGTACCAGATTTAAAACCTCCCGATTGGAGCAGGTTTCTATTTATTTTCCGCATTTATTTCTTGCACTTTATTAATCGCACTTTATTTTCTTGCATTTTATTTATCGCACTTTATTTATCGCACTTTATTTTATCACACTTTATTTATCGCACTTTATTTACCGCATTTATTTACCATGTCTATTCATGTTTCCATGTCCGACAAAATCTTAGAGGTTAGGATGTGAGGATTATAGTTAAAGTGGGATTTCATACTGCTGTCGATAGAATCACTTAGGGGTTATTCTGACTTTTAACACATATTTTCTGCACTTAAAATCGGTTGGGTAAGATCGAAAGCCGTTCAACCTTTAGTTAAACTTGGTTAGTCTTAACTGTTCAAAGGAAGCGAAAGTGCTTGGTCTAGTTAAGTAGGAATCTTTAATACTTTAGAAAAACGACTTTAAAACTATTTTCGGACGCGTTTATGGGTTTAAAGTCTAGTTCGTATGAACCTCTTTTTGTCAGAAGTTCCAGGTCAAAATACTTTTCAACTAAGTTAAGAAACTATATTTCTTAAAAATAGGTTTATTACTTTAACTCAATGCGCGTCTTTTTATAAGTAACAATAAGAGGGATCGATTAGGGGATAAAATCGGTTCTGAATACGTGAAAGCGACAGTTCACGTTAAATTATTTATTTTCACGAGTAGGAAACACTACCCCATAAGACGCTCTATTTATACGCACTTGGAATACTACCTAGTTATGTGAATTACATCCAAGCCTGTTGTTTTTTATATTAAATTTATTCTCGTACTTTATCTTTACTTTGTACGAACCAATTGCCAATTGATTTGCCTTAGATAAACACCGTAACAACAGTAATCGATAGATTGACGTTTGATCTCTGTGCAATCGATAATCTTTTGTATTACTCTGACGCTATTTGTACACTTGCGAAATCCATCACCATTCTCCATGTGGGTTATTGATATGATTGGTATGATAGAGTCGAAAGCGTCTAATGGACATCATTTTATCTTGGTAGCAATTGACTATTTCACAAAATGGATCAAAGCCGCTTCCTATGCAAACGTTACCAGACATGTGGTTGTCAAGTTTATCAAGAATTAACTCATCTGCAGATATGGTGTGCCAAGAAAAATCATCACTGATAATGGGTCCAACTTGAATAACAGAATGATGAAAGATCTATGTGAAGAATTCAAGATCGAGCATCATAACTCTTCTCCTTACTAACCGAAGATGAATGGGATCATTGAAGCGTCTAATAAGAATATAAAGAAGATTATTCAGAAAAAGGTTGTCACGTATAAGTACTGGCATGAAATGATCCTGTTTGCTTTAAGTGGATATCGTACTTCAGTACGCACGTCGACAAGGGTAACTCCTTTTTCACTTGTTTACAGTATGGAAGTTGTACTCCTAGTAGAAGTTGAGATTCCTTCTATGCGAGTTCTTATGGAAGCAAAGCTCTCAGAGGTTGAATGGTGTCAAACCATATATGACCAGTTGAATTTGATTGAAGAAAAGAGGATGAAAACCTTATGCCACGGTCAACTATACCAGCAGAGGATGAAGAAAGTGTTCGATAAGAAGGTTCGGCCATGTGAATTCGAAGAGGGGGACCTTGTACTCAAGAAGATCCAATCTTTCCTCACTGATTCCCGAGGGAAGTGGACTCTGAACTATGACGGTTCATATGTTTTCAAGAAATTCTTCTCAGGAGGCGCTCTGATGTTAGCAACTATGGATGGAGTAGAAATCACACTTCCAATGAACGTAGATGCCATTTGATGAAAAGGCGAATTGAAATTAGATGGAGTCTTCAACAAACTTCTCTGAAGAATTTCCGAAAGGGTGTCATTTGATGAAAAGGTGAATTGATAATATTGATAACTGGGGATAGACAAGTTTTCTTGGAAAGAGACTGCCGCTTGTCGTCTAGGTATAATATACTGAAAAAATGTTGTCACACTGTTGGAGAAATATTTTCATCTTCCGTGGTGATCTTCAAACAAATTCTTCCCGGAGAGACAAAGTGCAAAATAAATGCACGCTCAATCTAATTTCAAAATCCTAGAGATATCCAAAATTGATGATTATCATGGACTAAAGTTCAATTCAGGAAGTAACTGAAGAGAAACGGTCAAGCAAGACTCCATCCAGCGAGGAATGAACTCAACTGAGGTTTATCTTTAACTAAAGCATTCATCTTCCATGAGGATCAAACTTAGTGGGGATTTTAGAAGCGTTGTGCTCTTTCTGCCTAAGGTTGACGACTTTATTTGGAAGGAGGAGACAAACCCAGTCACTTGGGGATAAACACAGCCAAAGTGAACAAACAAACACACAAAAATGCAAAAATGAAAAAAATGAAAATGCCATGTATCTATATGATATGCTTATGATGACAAAACAAACAAAAAGAAGAAATAACTAGAGATGAAATAAACATCTCAACAAGGATACTCATCCAATCTTCAAAGACGGAAACATAATTGGGGATGGATGAAAACCACTCCTGGGACCACAATCCTACTTCAGAACTTCAAAAATTCTCTAGGGAATATATTACTCCACTTGGGGATATAACATTCTGACTTCACTTGAAGGATTGTTGAGATGCATCTAGTTATTCGGTTGGAGATGACTTCTGGATAAAATAAATATCCACTTCAACGGGGAATCCTGAATCAGAATCAAAGTTGAGACGTCCCGGGGATGAAATAAACATCTATTTCATTAAGGAAGATTGAAACTATAAGAAAATTCATCGAAGAGTAGGGTGACCTCCGCTTCACTGGGAAGGTTAAAGCCGAAGAAACTCACTAGGGAGCTCTAGGTCACTGGGGATTCCTCATGGAAACTTTCCTAGAGTCCGTAAATGGTGTAATCCTATATCTCAAAGTCTACTCTTTCTTGTGAATGTCCACTCAGTATTCATATATCAAAGTAATACACACACAAGCAGAGTTTAGAAAAAGATTTAAAATTGTTCAAAAATTGCTATCAAAATAAAAACATTCTTTTTTGCAAAGATAGAAAAAAGAATAAAGATTGCCAAAAATTCATTTACTGAATGGTAGCGGTTATTATTTCTTTGATGTAATCTTTATTATTTTTTCTATCTTTGCAAAAAAGAATGTTTTTATTTTGATAGCAGTTTTTGAACAATTTTAAGTCTTTTTCTAAACTCTGCTTGTGTGTATTACTTTTATATATGAATACTGAATGGACATTCGCACGAAAGAGTAGACTTTGAGATATAGGATTACACCATTTACGGACTTCGAGAAAGTTTCCATGAGGAATCCCCAGTGACCTAGAACTCCCCAGTGAGTTTCTTCGGCTTTAACCTTCCCAGTGAAGCGGAGGTCACCCTACTCTTTAGTGAATTTTCTTATGGTTTCAATCTTCCTTAATGAAATGGATGTTTATTTCATCCACGGGAAGTCTCAACTCTGATTCAGATTCAGGATTCCCCATTGAAGTGGATATTTATTGTATCCCCTACTCTAGTAAGAATCTCTCCAGCGAAATGGATATTTATTTTATCCATGAAGTCATCTCCAACCGAATAACTAGATTCATCTCGGCAATCCTTCAAGTGAAGTCAAAATGTTATATACCCAAGTGGAGTAATATATTCCCCAGAGAAGTTTTGAAGTTCTGAAGCAGGATTGTGGTCCCAGGAGTGGTTTTCATCCATCTCTAATGATGTTTCCGTCTTTGAAGATTGGCTGAGTATCCTTGTTGAGATGTTTATTTCATCTCCGGTTCTTTCTTCTTTTCGTTTGTTTTGTCAGCATAAGCATAGCATATACATACATGGCATTTTCTTTTTTGCATTTTTGCATTTTTGTGTGTTTGTTTGTTCACTTTGGTTGTGTTTATCCCTAAGTGACTGGGTTTGTCTCCTCCTTCCAAATAGAGTCGTCAGCCCTAGGTAAAAAGAGCACAACGCTTCTAAAATCCCCACTGAGTTTGATCCTCGCGGAAGATAGATGCTTTAGTTAAAGATAAACCTAGGTTGATTTCATTCCTCGCTGGATGAAGTCTTGCTTAACTGTTTCTCTTTAGTTACTTCCTGAATTGAACTTTGGTCCATGATAATCATCAATCTTGGATATCTCTAGGCTTTTGAAATTAGATTGAGCGTGCATTTATTTTGCACTTTGTCTCCCCGGGAAGAATTTGTTTGAAGATCACCACGGAAGACAGAAATATTTCTCCAATAGTGTGACAACATTTTCTCAGTATATTATACCTAGACGACAAGCGGCAGTCTCTTTCCAATAAAACTTGTCAATGCCCAGTTATCGATGTTATCAATTCGCCTTTTCATCAAATGGCACCCTTTCAGAAATCCATCAGAGAAGTTTGTTGAAGACTCCGCCGATGTTTCTCTTTATTTGAGAATTCCCGTTTTAAGAATGTTATTTACTTCAATGCAATTTTAAACTACATCAATAATGCTCCTCAGGGATGTTCTCCCTAGTGAGTCTGTTATACAAAGTTAATTCCATCAAACGCATATCTCGGAGAAGTTGGGTGAAGATTCTTATAGTTGATCTTTCTCTTTATTTGAGAAGATATATTTTATAGATCAACCGACCTACATCTCTTTCGAAGATCCCGAGTAATATCTCTTAATCTCCATTAAGTTATGGATTCCCTCGAAAGTCGTAGATCTCCAGTGGAACTCCAATCCCCTGTGAAGATACTTTCCCATAAGTATTCGTCATTCCAGGAAGAAATTGAGACGCGTTCATGACGTACAACCTTGAAGCGATGGGAGGTTAATTTTACCCTTTTCAAGTGGAATACTTGATTAAAGAGAAATTGAGACTCGTCTATGGCATATAACCTTGAAGCTAGGGGAGGTTTATTTTACCTTTTTCAAGTGAAATACTTGATTAAAGAAGAAACTGAGACTCGCTCATGGCATACAACCTTGAAGCAAGGAGAGGTTTATTTTACCCTTTCTAAATAAATCATTTAGTTAAAGAAGAAGCTTAATCATATTTTGATCATAAAAGCTTATTTTGGTTATTACCTTTGCTTAGGCTATCGTACGTTAGACAGTAGGTAATATATTATATCATCTTGGATAGATACCTTTGCTTAGGCTACCAGGTTTGGTAGTAGGTCATCTTTCCTTTTCGTGTTACCTTTGCTTAGGCTATCATATGATTGATAGTAAGTAACATGTGTTTCCTTTTTCAACTGGATGTCTTTGCCCGGGATACCTTCTGTTGGTAGTAGGTTATCCATTATTTCAAATTTCTCGTCTATTGTTTAAACTACCGTGTTCCTGATGATAAGTTCTATACATCTTTATTTTGTTGGAGATACCATATGTTTAAATTATCCCTGGTGGTGTTTATCTGTCTCTCCCTCAGTGGAGTTGAATCTTTCTTCGTGGAGTCTTGCTTTGTCGAGTCTGTTCCTCGTCGGTCTTCCTTTTTCTGTTGTTTCAGTGTTTTCCATACAGTTATCCCCTGTGGCAACGTCCCCCACAGACTTGTGTCTTGCATTCCATATTATATCATAATCATTTTATGGCATCTTAGGGCCAAAAAAATTGTGCATGTTTGTATTTAAGTCTCTCCTATCACGTCAAGACGAAGATTTCCAATCTTCACACCTTCGGATAGAAGAAACTTAAATAGGGGCGTCTGTCACACCCTAATTTTTGAACCTAAGATCCCACCTTGTCGTGCATCGCCCTGCATAACATTGTTAGGTCATACGGTCCTTGTATGCATATCTCTTTTTATCACTAACCAACTTGTGTAGGAGCATCAGTTTTCAAGAGGAGACAATACTTATTCTCACAGTCAAGCATTTCATAACATGACCAGTGGATCCTGACTGAAAGTCATCATTAAGGTTTTTATTTGATGTTTTCTGGCTATATTTGGTGAGATCAAGTTTTGATAGCCAACGGTACTTTAAATCAAGACACTAGAACATGTGATTAGGGCTTCATCGTTACTTCAACCGAGAGTCTATGGAATTGTGAAGGAGGGCTCGTTAAAACAAAAGAGTAGGCACAGGATACAAGTCACGGTGCCAAGGATGAGGTTATGGTCTTTGTGTTTAAGATTACTCTTTTCTGGAATATTTGTTGCTCTAAACACAGTTTGACTTAGATTTCAAAGCGATCAAGTGGTAACGATTCGGCTTATGGATTTCCAATGATTTTAGAAGTTGGATTCACAATGTATTAAGTTCGAACAGTTCAATTTATGTGGACCTAGAACTAAACGTACTAAGTAAAAAGAGAAATCTTGTATGCTAGCATCCAAATTGCAAGAATAATAATATTGATGCTGAGTATGAGGCCGTTCAAGTATTCAAATAAGACTTAGTCTCATCAAGACCTTAAAGTTTCACATTTGTTTTCACACAAAAATTCATTTCACACCAAGATATGTTTCGCTCGATTTGTAATGCTTACCATCTTTGAATCCATGGATTTTAGTAAGGTGATTCATATGGAAAAAATCGTCATTTAAGTCATGTGGTTTACACCATGGAGTGGATTCTAAAATTCAAGAAATTTAAGTTCCATATAAGGTGATGCAAAATCAAGAATCTCATTACAAACAAAGTCCAATTACATTAACCTTTCAAAATTTTCTACAAAGAAGTGCCAAGTTCAATTACAACAACCTTTCCAAAAATTTCTACAAAGAAGTACCAAGTGCAATTTACATTAACCTTTCAAAGGTTTCTACAAATAAGTACCAAGTCCAATTACACTAACCATTCAAAAGTTTCTACAAAGAAGAACAAGGTTCACATAGTCTCATTTGCAAAAAAAAACTTGAAGGAACTAAGCCAAGAATCTCATGATTCTAACACAAATCCATTCGGTTAAGATCATCAAAGCTCACATCTTCCTTTTACAAGACATTACATAAAATTCAAGCACATCTCTTCAAGAATCCTAAGCTCTTCAAGGTATTTTGCTTCATACCCAACTGCGTCATGACTTCCAGTCCAAAACCAAACGTTTAAACGTGTTAAAACTAAAAAACTAGAATGTTGCAAATATGTTCTGAGCTCACCCCGTATGGTCAATTTCTAAGTTTCGACATTGTCGCAGACGCTGCAGCAACTAAAGGAACTCACAACCCGACATAAATCTACTAGAAGCTTAATGGCTTCGTAGGCCACCTTCCAACTGTATTATGAGGCAAAAAGAGGCGAGTTAATTGAGAAATACGTTACTGTTTTGATAACAAATTAATTTAAGGACCTCATGAGAGAGTTGGGAAAGAGCATACAATCACCTTCATCAAGGAATGTTGGCACACTTAGTTACTCTTTGTGGACTGTGCTGCCTTCGTATTGCAACTACCATTCGGACACGGTTAAGTTTCAAAGTTCTAGAGAAACAAAAACAAGTAAAGTATGGAGATGAACAACAATAGAGAGAGTATTAGCAAAAATGAAGCAAGGGTTCATAGTGTTGTTGAGCTTGATGGTTTTGACAAGTAGAAAACTCTTAATTTTCTATCTTCAAGACAAATAGAGTCGCTCGTTATTCTGCGAGACACTCTTACCTTCTAAAAATGACAAGAATATTATTGTCACCTCTGATGAATTTACATTACTAAAGTAACCTTTTGTCACTACTATAACTCATAGTTGGCCAATTAGATGCAGCAAATTCATGGACTCCCTTAGGTTGTTCAAATAATACTCGTGATCTCAATCATACACGTCAAGAGATTCGAAGATGTTGTTCGTCCTTCGTTGCTTCAAATTTCTGTGATTTGCGAATTCCTTCTTTCATTCTTACGCGTGCTTCGGTTTCACTGCAGTAAAAGAAAGAATCTTGCACATATCACATCAAGCAAATCATCACGACAATTATTCAATTTCCATAACAAGGTTCCACACAATCAAACATGCCTCAATTGAAATGGTAATATATTAGCAGCATCATAAACAATTAAATACTTTCCAAAACAGCAATCAAACATAATCCAACGTTTCTAGTTTGAACATGAGATGTGATTCGGGATAACAGGGGTGTCCCTTTCCAAATGAATTGGGACCTACAAATTGAAAGTGAGACACCACACAGAGAAAGAAATAAAAAAATAAGGAGATACTGATATCATAAAATCACACGTACGCATCGTCGAAAAAAAGAAAAAATTCAAAAAAATTCAGGAAAGAAAATCACACATACCCATTGTTGAGAAAGAAGCAGGATCGCAACATCCTCACTAGAACCACGTGACTCAACCACAACACTGCCAAGACGCAGACGCAGACGCCGTCGTAGAATCAACGAAGAGCCGCCTCTGTCGCATTTCCTTTCGCCGCATCGGTATCCCTTTGTTTTTCCCTTTTCTTTCTCCTTCACCATTGATGTTTGTTTGTTATAGTCTATCCTGCGTGAAATTTGGATTTGGATTCTCTCCTTTTTTATATATCATGACATCTCTCATGTTTCTAATCTAACGATTCAAAATTTATAATAAATAATTAAATAAAAAAAGTCAAATTACAAAGATAAATTACTTATTCATCTCTCTCCTATTAAATAATTTTTTTTATTTAATTATTCATTATAAATTCTGAACCCTTGGATTAAAAACATGAGAGATGATATGATATATAAAAAAGGAGAGGATCCAAATCCGTCCGACATGATTTGTTTTGTGTCTTCCCTTGCATTTGGTTTGCTTAGTGGGCTTAGGGTGTACAACCCCTTTTTTTTATCTTCAAAATGATAGATGGGCTTGGCCCATAGTTTTAATGTCTTATTAGTTTTTTTAATCTTAGTTGTTTTCATTTTATTCTTCTTCTTTTTTTAATTTATATTTTTTATTGTAGTTTTGATTATTAATTTCGTGATTTATTTTTAATAGAGGAATGTGTGATGATGTGATTATTGTGCAATTTAGATAAGGGCAAATTCACAGTTTAAGTTTGCGATTAAGTCCTTATGTTAGAATCATGAAGGTATGAGTTGTTTGTTATAGGTTTCGCGATGCGCTTTCGCTATTGATTTATACATAATTTTGGTATGTGTGCTTGATAATCACCCTGGATAGTGAATGTTATTGTTTGTTTGCCTTGATCCCTTAGGATATCTTGATTCTATTTGATCTTCGGTTAATTCGAATTAAGATTAGAATTATGATTAAGCCTATTGTATGACAACATTAGGCCAGATAGTCCCCCTTTTTAAACTCGACTTTATGACCAATCTCTTTTTAATCATACTTTGATTGCCTTTTTTTATCTGATTATTTATCTTATGGTCCTTAAATGTTTATGTTTGCATTCTCAAGTCCAAGGGAAGGATTTTTCTCTTGACTTCATAATCATGAACATCTTATTCATTTTCACCATTTTCTCCCTGCTTGATCCCTGATTCCCTTCAGGTCAATCAGCTTAAGAAGACACCCTTATACCCTCAGGCTAAATTCCCATAGGCTTTCAATACTTAGACAACTTATAGATTAAATCCCCTAATATCCCATGAGAGAATTAGACATGATTCATCTATGTAGTCGAGATATAATTCTCCTACCCTATAATATATTCGAGAAAGATGTAGAATCTTTTACGCTTGAGAGAGGTATGTGGCATACTCGTTGATTATAGATCCGAGTTAGAGCTCTTCCCTCAACGTGAAGCAAAGACCTCCTTCCATATGTTTTTGGTGGTTTAAGTCGAATATTCTCTTTAAGATGACGATTTGTTTCTTCTCAATTAATCAACAAACTTCCCCCTGGAACCTTGACCACAGTCAAGAGTTCCTCGTCCCTTTTGGGGAACTATGAATACTCTGATTCCATTCTCGTCAGGATACGTAGGCACAAAATGCGACTTCTTGGCGAGCATACTTAGAAAAAAAACCATGGGTCTTTCCCTTAGCAAACAATAATAACACAATATAAAACAAGAGGTTCTTGTAGAGTACTACAGATGCTTAGGATGCTAGTAACTTCCCTAAGTTTAATCAACCCCCAAACCTTAGACTCTCTAACTTTGCATTGCATTGCATACTCATGGGTTATTTAGATCTGTTTCCCTTCCCTTGGACAAATTAAAGACCAGTGGTGAATAATGATTTGCAATTCAAGTTAACCAATAGTTTGATATCCAATTCTCACTGAGACATCTACCAAGCGGAAGAAGAGGGTGAGGAAGATTATGATATCCCCGATTAATTGCCAAGGTTGCTCGAGCACGAGTCCAAAGCCCTTCAGCCACATCAAGAGCCGGTGGAGATAATCAACCTTGGCACGAAGGAAGAGAATAAAGAGGTCAAGATTGGAGCCACGCTTGGGACAAACATCAAAGAGAGATTGGTCAAGTTGCTGCAAGAGTTAATGGACGTGTTCGCATGGTCATACCAGGAGATGTCAGGTCTGGATACTGATATTGTTGTTCACAAGCTACCACTTCAACTAAAATGTTCACCAGTGAAGTAGAAACTCTGAAGAACAAGACCAGACATGACTCTGAAGATTCGAGAAGAGGTCAAGAGACAGTTTTTTATTAAGTTTGTGTGATGTGAATGATTAATTTCTATTTAAATTCAGGATTTTATATACCTTCACTATACTTTGAAACCACAACAAATAAAATTTAATTACTCTTATTTTTGCCTTTTATTTGCATATTCATAAATTGTTACTATCTGACATCAGTATTTATTTTGGAAAATAGCTTTGTTTCTATTTTGCTTTGGAAATTATATATATATATATATATATATATATATATATATATATATATATATATATATATATATATATATATATATATATATATATATATATATATATATATATATATATATATATATATAGAGAGAGAGAGAGAGAGAGAGAGAGAGAGATGTTCAGTATGAACCAAAAAGGAATATATGAGTCACTATGTCATGCCTTTGTGAAAAATTTATTGAGACATGCATCATATAGGATGTGTATATATGTGTCACTATGTCATGCATTTGTGGCATAACGCTTTGCGGCAGGAGCCTATGTGGCAATTTTTCCCATTGAAATGGGTTTTATATTGACGCTTTTCGGTCTTTGTGGCAGGAACCTGTGTGACAACTTTTTCCATTGGAATGGGTTGTATATTGACGTTTTTCGGTCATTGTGGCAGGAGCTTGTGTGGCATATTTTTCCATTAGAATGGGTTTTATTATCCTGATCATTATTTTCTCATATCATTTGTGTCGCCTGTAGTGGTTATGGTCACATTGCATTTTCTATAAAGCAAAAGTCATCCATAATAAGAAGAAAAAAAACTAATAATTATATTTTGATTGGTGAAATGTTTTGTTAATATTTTATGACATTTTTCTTATGGTGAGTCTGATTCAATATGGATAAGAAAATTGACCATTTACACTTAATATGTTAGGTACTCAAGAAAAAAGAAACTATTGAATTTAACGTGTTGCTTGAATCGTGTATGGAGCAAAAAGGGTTTTGTGTAAACTTAATAATTTATGTAATAAATAAATCGTTGTAATACACTATTTTATTACTATTTTTATTGTAATTATTTTAACACTCCATAAATATTTTTTTAGACTATCATTTTCAAACTATTATAAATATTGTATTTTATAAATATTCCATTTTTTAAATAAAAAAAAACAACTGTACATTTTTAATAAGTAAAGTTTTATGTAATATCTTGGATAAAAATCCAAGATGTTACAAATTCCGTTTTTTAAGACCCCTCTTCATATGTTGTTGTTCTGATCTTGGTCCATTTGGGCCTTGCTTTTTTATTTTTTTAATTTTATTAGTTATTTAATTACCCTAACATTATCTTAATGTTAATTAATGAAGAAGTGATAATATAATTTCTTATTTTTTTAGTTTTATCTTATTTTTCTTTTGTGTGTTTATTTTATTTTATTTTATTTCTTAAAATTATTTTAACTATTTAATTATCTTCGCTCGATTAAGTAAACATTTTATTAAAATTAAATAGATAAGCATAAATAATTATTCTTTTTAAAATTTGTTTTTTTGTTGTCATTTAACTTTCATTCGCTTTATTGTTATTTATATTTTATCCTTTTAATTATTTTAGGTAAAAGTCAATTAAATAAATTTTTATTGATATTTGATAGAATAAGATAATTATGGTGAATCTCATAGGTTTTGGTCTAACATTAAGCAGTATTTTTGATTATCTGAATAAATCACTTTTATCCCAACTCAAAGTATTATCATCAAACACAATGTTAATATTTTTTTCCAAAAAAACGAAAGAAAAAGACTGTTGGAATCTAACGTTCTAGTAGAACCCTCAAATAATCGGTCCTGAGCCTCACATTTTGGGATAATCGCTCATTCTTCTCTTTCGTTCTTAAAACACTTAATGATTAACTTGGACAAATAAAGGCCGTTGGAATCTAGCATTTTGGCGTAACTCTTTGAACAATTGATTTTAATCAAACGTTCATTGTTCATCAAACAATTTTCATAGTACTTTGAATGAAAAAGGGTCGTTGGGATCTTGCATTCTGCCATAACTCTTTGAACAATTGATTCTCATCAAACGTTCGTCATTCACCTAAAACACGTTCAACTAATCAAATATTATTTTTCTCGCCGTCGTGCGATCTTAAAAACCTTTTCATAAACAAAAGACATCTTGTCTTAAGATGATACAGAGCAATGTTTCATCCACAACCATTAAGTTGAGATAAATGGCGTGACTGTAATTTGTAAATTCATTCAATATGGTGTAAACGTCCGCTCCTCACCTGTTTTTGATAAAACAGTGTTTTACGTTGATTAATACAAGATAGTTTTTGCTAAAATCGACCAACCAACAAACATTTTCTATCCAGAACTACGTGTGCCTTGATTTGTCTTTTGAGATACATAGAAGCAGGATCGCGAAATTTTGTTAGGCCCCCTAATAATAAAAACATGTTTAGGTCATTTCTCTTTAATAAAAATCCAAAAACATTTCTCTTCTCTCTCTTTTCCATCCCAAATAAATATAATATTAGAAACTAACATAAGCTAACTTTCCTTCGATACTAACTAAATTGTTACCGTTGAGTACAACGAACGCGAGGGGTGTTACTATCTTCCCCTTTCGTAACCGACTCCCAAACCCAAATATTGATTGCGATGACCATATCCTTATCTTTATTTTAGGGATTTTATTCAATATTTTCTCTTTTCTTCTATGGGAATAAATAAAGATCGATGGCGACTCTATTAAGTTCATCTCGCGAGCGTACGATTGCGATTCGCGAGGTCGTTCTCAATTTTTAAGGTACGACGTCGAATAACACCAATGAGTTTTTCGACGAAAAACCCGAATTTCGATGAGGCTTCGACGATATGATTTTTCCACTTCTCTTTACAGATTCAGACTTCTTGCAACTTCCTCTTCCTAAATTTAGCATTATTTCACAATTTCAACAACTTTTTCGAAATCGAGTTAAAAATGAACTTAAATGAATAGGTGTTTTTGTGTGTTTTTTTTAGAGATTATGGTGGTGATGATGTTGTGCAATGATTCAAAGTAAATGGATGGCAATTGGATCAAGTTGGAAGGGTTTTTGCTCAAACTCCAAGTTTCTTCAACATGAAGAAATTAGAACTTTGATGACGAATTTGATGCAGAATTTTAGAATTGTTTAGTAGTGATTGATTGTGTAGATTTTGAATGAAATGATGTTGATTTTATAGACTCTAGAATTAGGTTAAAGGATTGTTTGGAAATTATGAAAAAATGTAAAAAGTGTGAGTAAATTTGTATTAATTTGAATGTGAATTTGAATTCAGCATGAAAATATCTCAATTTCAATCTCAAATCTGATATGTAGTGTAATTGGATGTGATCAAATGAGGTGTGAATGAAAAGTGTGATGAGGCAAAACAAGTGTGATCATTTTTTGTCTTTAATGCCCAAAATCATGCTTTTTTTCCTTTGACTTTTGAAATGATTGGTGGATGATCAAATGTGAAATGAAATGAATTTAAATGATGATGTAATGAGAATTTGACTTGAATTTTATTCCCATGGAACTTACTTTTTTTTTTTAATTTTTTATGCGTATGATGCAAAAAATAAAAAATGATGCAAAATGACTTGAATATTTTAGTCAACTTTAACATTATTTTTGTTGACTTTTTGACTTTGAATAATGCAAAATGCATATAATGAATGATAGAAATTTATTTGGAAAGATGCACCCATAGAATTATGCAAATGATCAAAGGTTGACTTTTGGTTGGCTTTGATAGAATGAACTTGCAATGAATGAATTTTGAATGATGCATGGCATATGATGTATGTAATATACTTATAATATTTTTTTTGAAGTTTTCAAATGAGTTAATACTTGACTTAAAGTAGATAAAAAACATGGGACAAAATTAAGATATGACACGGGTGTGAGAGTTTTTTTGTCAGTTACCATTTTAACTCCATTAACTGGAATATCAATATCATTTTCCAGAATATCCCACAACTCATCATCAAGACCTATGATATGAGTATAGATTTTGTTCTTCCACCATTCAAATTTTTGAGTCTCCACTGAAAGTTGGAGGTTTAGCAGTACGGTTATTAATAGTAGCATGTGGATTAGGAGTATCACTACCAGTTCCAGATACTTCAGACAAGATTCAATATATTTTTCTCACAATCTTTTTTGTCCCACTATTAAGTATTTAGCACAGATCATGCTCTGATGTCAACTGAAGGTGAGAAAAATACAAGAAGTGGATTGAATTATGTTAGGGTGCTCTGATGCCAACTGTAGGTGAGAAAAAAAAATATTGATTTTATTCAATTAATTACTTAAAAACACCCTAACATATTTCTCTTTAAAAAGTTAACCCTAGGCGATTTTCATCTTTATCAAAACACCCTAACATATTTCTTAACCCAGATTCTATCATAGTTTTTTAAACATCATCTCTTCCAATACACATATATTTCCTCCATTTGAACATCATTAACGCCATTGAACTAAGCTTGAAATGAAGAAAAGAAAACAAAACTCAAATAAAGCTTCCTCGACCATTGTCATACATTATTCATCATGTTTTCAGTATGTAACTCGCTTTATCCATACCCATAACTTAGAAATGTTAGTTTTTGTTGTTGTGAATTGCTTATTACTTATAGATTATGTTAAGAGAAGTTATTATGATCATGTTGATAAAAATGGAAATAAGATTTTTTCTTTTTAGTGTTGTTGTGGACAAAAAGTCCATTTGTACCATGAGTAGTAAAGTTCATATGCATGAGTTAAGTAAAATAGATTTTTTTAGTGTTGTGTCAAGTTAAATTTTATGAGACTAATATTTTAAGGTTCTATTAGGAAATGTCGATGTGTGTTAGATAAAATGTGTCATATGTACCATGAATAGGTGCCTTTGTTGAATTGTGTTAAGTAAATTAATTGTTGTTGTTCTTGTTTAAACAGAGATGAGTGATTCGACCAACACCTCTTCTACAACCTCCACCTCTCATATAACTACCTCTACTAAGACTAAAAATAACAAAATTTAAGATGTGCCACGATGATGACCAAGTTGACAAAATTCCACCAAAGCGCTATTAGGCATCCGATTAATTTTTGTCTAAAAACTCTCAAGTGTTCGGTGAAAATGTTTAAAGTTTTAAGAGTTATGTGGTAGTACTTGGTAGAAACAAAGTTAACATTTTGATAGATCATTGGAGCAAGTTTCTAGTGAATTAAAATTTAAAAAATATGGGTCGATGTTGGGGTATTTATTTTAATATTCATGATTTGTTTTACAAATACATATGACCATTTATTATTTTTGTTTAATATTAATACCAACTCTATTATGTAAATATAGGAAATATTTATTGTTTCAAATGATAATAAGTTGGCAAAGAAACGAATTTCATATGTTGGTGAGGGTTGAAGGGGCTTTAAGACACTACTCACAAGAAATTTAATCACACATCCAAAGTCTAACTTAAAGCCTACATATAAGATGTATAAATTTATTAATAAAAACATCTGGAAGAAGTTTGTCAATTCTCGCAACACTCTTGAATTCCTGGCCAAGAGACAAAGAGAAAAAGAGAATAGAATAAAAAATATCTATTCTTTATGATATGATAAACTAGAACATATAATGATTAAAAAAACAAGAGAACTAGAACGGTGAGATCATAACCACTTTAAACACTTAAAAAGCACCTATGGGACAATTATTAGCATTTCCCTATTTATAATCATTTTTATTCATATTTGATTTTCTCCGGCATGTAGATCTATGGACTTACTTTGTGTGTTTTATGATTAGGTTGAGTTGAATTGAGAAAGCTTCTCTGTGATGTTACTGGTGCAAAGGGTGGTGTTAAGCCCAATATTCATAACCTCCTGCTCCTAAAGAAAGCTGGCACCTCCAAGGGTGCTGATGATGATGATGAATGATTCATTGAAGTTAGGATATTTAGTTTTGGATTAAAAAAACAAATCTTGAACTTTGTAGTTCTGGATAGAGTTTTAGTTTATGTTGTGGATATATTTATCTAATGTTTCATTTGAAGAAATTAATGAATAATCATATAATTTCCCATGTTAAATGTCATCCATCACAGTTAGTTTCAGTTAATCTCTGAGATTCATTCCTAATAGTTTCATTATTGACATTGTTAAAATAAAAGGATTGGGATATAGAACTAGTTTTGTAGATCTTGTGTATTAACAAGGAGTCACAAAGCTTTAAATCCAGTGGTGTAACTTGATAACAAAAATGGATGTAAATTAAATCATAAGGATGAATTGACCTAGTGGTACACCAACTTGTGTAGGAATCAAGCTGTCTCCGATTCGAACACAGATAAAGAAAATAGTCATGGGTAAAACATGGAAGCACTTCCGAACAGTGAATAACTCAATTCAAAGAAAGAATAAGAAACAAGGTTGCCTTGACTAAAATAGATCAATAACAGGTGTTGAAAACAACTGGTGTGTATGCGCAAATCCAATGCACAATCAGGGGGAGAGTGAACATAATTGAATATAAGTGTTTAAACATGTTATATGTGCCCTGGCGTGAAATAGTAAAAGCTTCCCAAAATTTTCAGTTCATTAAGTTGGTAACACGAGCAGTGAGTAGTCAACGAGAATGAAAACAAGTGGAATATTTGAACCCATGTATCAGCACCTCACTGACTACTAACAATTTTCACCCCCAAGTAAGAAGTCCCCCCGAGAGGAAAAATTATGTTTTCATGATTAGTTGCAGCAAAGGAGATTACAATAGATTCAGGCAACAAATCTGTCCATAAAAATTTTACAGATAACCAAACAACTGAAACATCTCCATGGGCTAAGTTGACTAAATTGGAGAAGCGTGTTTAATTCAAATCTACAGTGCTAATTTTATACTTTAAATACTTGACCTTTATTTTTAGTTATTGGATTTAACCAGTCAATTAGGAAAGCCTTCGAGAACTTATTCTGCACAAATGCAATCCAAAAACAGAAACATGTGCAACTTAGGAAACATGCAAAACAGAAATGCAACTATGCAGTAATTGCATTAAACAAGAAACTGTGACAAAAGCTAATCAAATGCAGTTATGCCCAAACACAGCAGAGGCATCGAAAGCAGAATCACTAATACATCAGCAGCAATTGAAGAAATCCTCAGCCAGATATGCAAGCAGCAGAAGCCCAATTGACAGAACAGAAACAAAACAAAATAAGCACAGAATCACAGAACCAAAAAAATACGCAGCAGAAGCATAATGGACAGAAACACAATGCGGATAGAACCAAAACAGTAAAAACATAACGCAACAGAGCTAACAGTCAATAACTGTATCAAAGAAATCAAGTTGCAGAAGCAAGAATAAAATCCAAAAATTTAATGCATACTAAGATGGAAATGAACCTACAGAAATAGCAGCCAATAACTGTATCACAGAATTCAAGTTGCGACGCAAGAATAAAATCCAAAAATTTAATGCATATTAAGAGATGGAAATGAACCAACGTGAAACTTTTGAGGTATGGTCAATATGACCTACGTCCTCGGGGGAAAGCAGCTTCACTATCAGTCAAAGAATTCAGTTACAAACAGAGAAACCTTGATTCTTGCTCTTTTAAGATGAACAACAAAGAACTCAAGTTTTCCACACTCTATTTTCTCTCAAAGTCAAACCCCTGATCCCTCACTAAAAGAGACTTCATGAAAACAAGGTCCACAAGAGAACAAATGGAACCCACCCAAAAAAATATATTTGAAGGCACTCTTCATATTAGCCTTTATATTGACAATATTGTTGAGTTTGGATCTTCTCCTAATTTTTAATCACAGGAGATGGTTTACCTTTAGACATATAACAGGAAATGGTTTTATTAGAGAGAAAGAGAGTTTTTTGTTAAATATAATTACCGGTGCCTACAAGAAGTTATGATAGGTTCTTGTATGATAAAAGTTATGATTTTTCATCTCCATCAGGACAATACATCTTGTTATTGAAGAATAGGAAAAGATCCAGTCCAATAATATTTCCCATACTTCATATGATTTTTGTTTTAAATTATAAAAAAAAAAATGCACTGGAAAGGAAACATGGACATATTTTTAACACTAATAGTATAGGGACATTTAGGAAGATTTAAGCATATGACCTCAAACAAATTACGCAAACAAACCCCTTGCCACCAGGCAGTAGCCTAGTCTTAGTGGTTTACGAGTCAGCTTGAACATGCCATAGCAAATATCTAACCTAGAATGAAAAAAAGTACAGCACTGATGGTCAGTGTCTAGTTGTCCACTTACCATCGTATAATATAGTTAAGGTATTATTTAAATCATTAATATAACTCATTGACTTGATTTCAATGTCTGCTAACTAATAGCTTATTATTTTCTGTTACAACATGGTTATGTGATAGTTTTTTTTTCCACAACAGCTATGATACAGTTAACAGACAACAAAAGCAACATTAATACTACTCATGTAACAACAATTCATTCCGATTCATTGATTTCCACAAATTTTATTTGTACATGTAAAACATAAGCAACTGTTATTTGCTTGTACAATGATATTCCTAACAAAAAGAATTACCATTGTTGTATAATAATATACCTCAATCATATAGCATGTAAGTAACAGGACACATACTTTCTAGAGTTTATAGGCAGCAGGACTTCTATCACTAACTCCTCTACTTAGATAAAAAGTACTTCAAAACTATCTATCTGGAAAACTATTCCCTTGTTATCAAATCAAATTTGTTATAATATAGTCAATCTAAATTTATCAAGGATATCATAGTTAGTATTAGGGTGCTAAGTAGAGAGAATAGATATCACCTGAATTCCCAAACCACATTTGGCACCCACACAAAAGATTATGAAACCTGATGAACAACTGTATTACAAGTTTTTGCATGAATTGAGTTGTTCAGTTAGTTGAAATATTCTCAGCCTCTTTGTCCCCAACTTCACTTAGCTTTGCTATGTTAACTAAAGCAGCTTTAGATAGTAGTCCAGTCCTATATAAGGAATACTGCCCTCTCGTTAACGTGACAGAAAATCAATCAATGAAATTCGTTATGTTCTCAAAACTCAAGATTTGATCACTCTCGTCATGTATCAATGATCTCAAAACTCAAGATTTACATAGAAACTTATCAGAGCACAAGACATATATGTGTGTATGCGCGCGCGCACGCATGTGAAACAAATTTCACTTTTGGCATACTCGCCTTCAAAATGCCAAGCAAAGTTTTGCACAGATACAGAAGGAAACAGGCTGCATGCTTAAAACATCAAATTTCAATATTTCCACTTAACTTACAGATTGCTTGCTCGTGATATCCCATAAAACAATTTTAAAAGAAAGAAGCATAATTTCAAATCATAGAATATATAAAAACTCTAGACAAACCGTTCAATATATCTAATGGGTATATTATAGATTGATGATGCCTAAATGAAAATTGAAACTGCAAAAAAATCATTCTACTAAGTAATTCATAGATAATGCTCTGGTACCATTTAATTTATACACATTTTTATAATAGTGCCATTATTCCGTGGCAATTTAAATTCAAGTCACAGAATATATTCTAGATCAGATCTACACTTCTATATAAACAGATAAAGGTTCAAATTATCATCTGTTGTTGAACCTGCGTGTTTCAAAGATAAAAATACCCTGATTGATTATTTTCTGATTACAATCCAATAAGAATATGATTAAGTCAGTGGGTTTCAGCATGCGGACAACTGAACTAAGTTCATATCTAAGAGTCAGTTTGCATGTTGGAAGACTTTGACAGTGAAAATTGTTGAGTCTTGAAACTGTAAAACTCTCAAGAGCAACATGAGCAAACTTTAAGCTCATTAAACTAAAAGACAGCAACACTCTAGCTTTTCAAGATATATGCAATTGCTGTGGATGTTTTAAGCATAAGTACGTATATTTTGTACAAATCGATCCCATCAAAATGAATACCCAGACACCCTTGTGAAAGAAAAAAAATTATACACTGGAGGTAAAATGTTGCAACCCAAGTATGCAAAATAAAGTTCAGTATGTAGCTTTTGCATTTAAATCCCCTTACTCAAGCCATATTGCTAAAAGTTAGGATCACTAAGAACCCATTCTCATTTTGATTGTGATGAATTTCAGTCCCAAAACTGTTCAAGTAAGAACAATAACTTGACATGTAGTTTCCTGGGACCAACATACAAACACCCTAACTGGATTGGACTTTCGTAATGTACTAGCCTTTGAGAGAATCTACTCAGAACCAAAAGCAACATATTTTTCAAAAACAGAACAATAATTAAGTAACTACATATGCTACCAGACACAGACACAAATAATTAAAGGAAAATATACAATCAAGTGCAATATTTCATTTTCTATATCATAATATGACTGAAATAGAATGTCAGAAGGTTCATAATGCAAGGTGAGAAGAAAATAAATGTTCACTAAATCAAAAACATAAGCACTTTGACCCAACCAATCTCAGCTCTTAAACATGGCCCTAGAATATAACAAGCAACGAAAACAGAGTGTAAATCAAGAAACACGCGTACGCTATCAACCCACGATGTTCATCGCCACCATCGGTGAGAGAAACCACAAGACCCGTGGAAGCCCTAGTGGCCCATAAAACAAAAACTGCAGCGATCGAGATTCCAAGGTAACCTCCCTGTGGAAGAAAAAGAGACAGTGCAGAGAAAATCACCACCGGCAACATAGAATAACCGACGACACTGGTGCAGGTATGTAGATCCAAATTCCCGGTTCGACCAGCCAGCATGTTGAAAACAACGTATAACAAGATGGAAGAGACCACGATCCAACCTAATATCACACCGAATTGAATTTTTCCGGCGAGTAATTGAAATAAGCAAAAGGCCATGTAGAGAAGAATAGGACCAGATAGATCAGCGTCTTTGTGCACAGTGTGGTTCACACGAAACGGGTTAAGAACCGATCTGATTTTGCTCCAGATTTGATCTGGGTGAATACCGAGCTCGTCGAGAAGAGGCTCCTCGTCGTCAAAGTTGACGGAACCACCACCGATGCCGGGGCCGGTGTATATAGGACCGGAGGATGTGGAAACGGCGGCGGAACCAATGTCGAATGACATGAAAGGGATGCCGGAGTTAGGTTGAAACGGAGGTCTTGGTACGCGACGTTGTTGGCTATTTGGGTCGCCGATAGATGGGTTTCCGGCGGATGCAAAAGATACCGGTGGGATTTTGAACTCTTTCTCCATGATTTTGAGATCTGGTTGAAGGAACAGAATCTGTGGTGAAATTTTAGGGTTTCTTCGATCTTGTTCGTCAGAGAGAGTGTGTGTAGAATATTTGGGTTCTGTGACGCTGCGTTTTACTTTTTCATCTTTTGATTTGAAGCTTCCTGCGAAAGAGGTTAACGCAGGAAAAATAAATATAAGGGGAAAAAAGGCCAAGTGGCTATTAACTTAGGAAAAAAAAAAAGACTTTAATGACTTTTAAATCACTTTTACATATCTAATTACTTGTAAGTCTTAATATTAAAATTAGATTTTAATTTTGATAGACATCTAGTATATATGAACCTTTTTATTACAGTTTTTTTAAAATAGTTTTATAGAAAAAGATTCGGAGAAAAAAAATAATTTTAACAAAATACTATTTTATGTATTTCATCTTTTTATTATATTTTTTAATATTTACATTATAATAAAATTATTTTAAATATTTTTTTTATAAAACTATTTTAAAACATAATTTTTTAAAATAATATTAATTTTAACTATGTTTTGATTTTTAATATTGTATATTTATGAAAAATTAATCTTTTAATTTATAAACGAATCACTAAGTGATGCGAAGGAGAAGAAGGTTACATATGTATGGACAATTTGTCATATTGATCTTAACAATTTAAGTATTTTTTGGTGTCCAACATATGTGCATATATCTAGTGAACATGGATCCAAACTTGATCCAAAGTCGAAGAAGTGTATCTTTGTCGGTTACGCTAAAGGTGTGAAGGGTTCAAGTCATGGGATCCGATTAAAAAGAAGATGGTAATTGTCGTACCTCAAAAAAAAAGAATATGATGCTCACGAAGCGCAATCGCACGCTTGCGGAATGGACTGAACAACCACCAAACTTTATTTATTCTCAACGGGGGAAAGAGAATATATCAATAAAATCTTAAAAGAGCGACAAAGATATGATCGTCGCAATGAAATCGGGGTTCGGGCGCCGATTACGCAAGGGGAACGTATTATCACCCCTCAAGTATGTTGTACTCAACGAAAACCATTTAGTTAGTTGTGTGTATTAGTATTAGTTTAAAAATGTTTGACTTCTCGAGTTATAAGGGAAAAAGAATACGACTAAAAGGTTTATTTTTTATTAGGGTGTCTGACGAGATTTTGGATCTCGCTCATACGTATTTTCGGGTGCGATGAAGAACTTAAGGCTACGTAGTTCTGGGTATAAAATATTTTTTTGTTGGTCGATTTTAATGAAAGTTATTTTGTTGCAATCGACAAAAAACATTGCTTATCCAAAACAAGTGAGGAGCGGGCGTTTGCTTCACATTGAATGGATTTCTACATATCAATATTCACGGGAAAACATCACTTATCTCAACTCACACATTTGTGAATGAAGCATTGTTTTGCATCATCTCGAGACGAAATATCTTTCATTTTTAAAAAGGGTTTGATGATCGCGCAGCGGCAGAATAAAGTTTGATGTGTTTTTGGGTGATGACGAATTTTGGGTGGTTGAGAACTACATCTCGTATCCTAACTCTCGGGAGCTCGTGGACTACACTACGTTCCCTTTTCATGTTATTTGAGAAAGAGCTTGATATTTTTAGTTGTTTTTTGTTTTATTGAGAAAAACATTGCATTAACCGCATTAAGAGTTTCTTGGAGGATAACGAGTTTATGATGGTCGAGAACTACATCTTGTATCCTAACTTTCGAAATTTCGTGGACTACACCTCGTTCCCTTTTCATTTTTATTTGTGAAAGAATGTTTAATATTGATTAAGTGTTTTTGATTTTTCATTTGGGAAAATACACCCGGTGTTGATTGAGGTTTGTTTTGCGTTGCAAAATAATTTGAAAAGATTTAAAAATGGAACGAAGTTGAATGGTGGCAACTTTGTTGACCAAGTGTTTTTGGAAATGGAACTTTGTGTTGATCAAGTGTTTTTATTTTAGAAAATGTTAATTTTATTTTTGGTCCATTTTTTAATTCATTCAATTAATAAAAGCAACCAAATAAATACAAACTACAAACAAGGGATTGAGATACATTTGTCTCTTTTTTTTTTTTGGAGAATAATACAAATAAATATAAAACAAATAATAATAAATAATAAGAGTAATATACAAACCATAGTAAAAACAAAACATAGATAAAGATGATTATTTACATGTACAATATGAATATAGATAGAGATTACTTAATTAAAATGACTAGACATGTTTAAATCAAGTAAAAAAATAATTAATCAACTAATTAGACAAAAAATAAATCAATTAAATAATTAATAATTAAAAACTATTAAGAAAAGGTGAAGCTGGAGAAAATAAAATCAGGGATGCATTCATATAATGACGTATAAACATTTGAAAATCAATTTAACATAACCCAACAAAACACAAAAACTCTAATTCACTAATAAAAATAAAAGGTAATCATAAAATAAATAATAAAAAATAAAATAAAGAAGAGAACAAGAAAAAAAAAAGGGGAGGGGGGGGGGGGCAGAGGGAGGAGGGGGGGAGGGAGGCGCTACGTGGCAAGAGAGAGTGCAATGTTTTTTTTCAAAATTCAAAATCTCACTAATTGGCATGCAATAAAGGAAAATAAAAAGAAAATAATATGAAGCGTTCTTTCTCTATCTATCTATCTATCTATCTATCTATCTATCTATCTATCTATCTATCTATCTATCTATCTATCTATCTATCTATCTATCTATATATATATATATATATATATATATATATATATATATATATATATATATATATATATATATATATATATATATATATATATATATATATATATCTTTTGCTCTCTCTCTCTAGTGTAGCTTGTGATAGAGAAAGAAAATTGTCATACCCTAATTTTTAACTCTAAGATCTCACTTATAATTTGCATATTTACACAAACAATATCACATTTGGTTCTCCTCTCTCATCCTTTGGGGTTTTGTTTTTAAGATCGCCAAGCACCCTTTTTATGTGTATTTTATCTTTATGTTTATATGCTTATTATTTAACAAACCATTAATCAAAATGCAAAAAATATGTCTTGTTTCTTTAAGTTTATTGTGCAAGATAGAATATTTCATCAAGAGCATCATGCTTGGTTCCTCAGCTAGAGTTTTGATCCCTCAAGTCAAAATGTGAACATCCATTGACTATCAAGGACTTATTTCTCAAGATATGCCTTATAATATCAAATTATATATTCTCAAGCATCAGCCTATATCAGTTTAAATTAGAGTACCTCAAGGTTGTGTAGTTTGTTTCACAAGAAAGTCAAAGGTTCGTGTGTTTATTTCTATACCTTCTTCAACAAGTTATCTCAAGCCTTGGTCAATTTAATCAAAGGATATTCAAGGACGTCTTATATTGGGTTCATATGATCATCCACGTGCTTTGAAGTGCAAGAAAATCTCAAGTATACAAGTTGGTTGAAGAATGTTTGACCAAAAAGCCAACATTTTCAAATCAAAGTTCTAAGAACTACAACTCCTTCAATTCTCTATATTTGTGAGTGCTTCTTTTCACATATGACTCTTCTTAACATCATCCACAACTTCTCTTCACATGATAAGAGCCAATTATGTTCGAAAGATCATCAAAAGTTTGATGACATTATAGGTCATTTGTGTACTTAGTGTATTTCTTAATTTGTATGCAAAACTTTAAATCTTTAAACAACAGTAATTTTGAAACGGAGTTAATATATTTTGTTAATTTGAAAGTCTTTTGTAGTTAAATCATCAATTTATTTTTTGTCTAATCTTGTTTCTCTTAAATTTAAGTCGCTTTAAGATTTTTGAAAAAATCTCTTTAAAAAAAATAGTAAGTTATGTTTATAAAAAATTCAAATAATGTATTTTGTAAAAACTATTTTAACTTTTTTTTCACCTTTTATCATTATCATTTTAATCCCGTAAAAAAAAAATCATTATCATCTTTTTTTTATTTTTGGATCATCTTAATAAAGACATTTAATAATCTAATAGAATTTTGATAAAAACAAGATCTTCAATTTTTTGGTGAAGTATGATAATAACCTGAATTTTAATAAAGATAATATTTTTATTTTTTCGTAAAATATAAATACGACTTTAATTCTAATAGAACAAAATCTTCAGTAAATTATTAATAACTTTAAGGCAAAATATCCTTTTTTTTGTCTTTTAATTATACCACGAGGTTCATTTTGTTTCCTTAACTTTAAAAAGGTCCATATTTATCCTTTAACTCTTCAAAACATTTCAAATTAGTCTTTTTTGTCTAATTAAATACGAATTTAGCGACTGATTTTTGAATTTTTCCGTCGTTAATAGGACAAAAATGACTAATATGGAACGTTTTGAAGACTTATGGGGCCATTATGGAACTTTTTAAAGTTAAGGGATCAAAATGAACTATGAGGTATAGTTAAAGGAACAAAAATGATATTTTATCTAACTTTAATTAGTTGGTGACTTTGTAAGTTTAGGCAAATGAATAGATGAATGAATCATTAAAACATATTATTTATAGAAAAATAAATGTTAATTTAAAGAAAGATTAAAAAAAATATATCAAAGATATCAAGACTGAAAGTTAACGATTTTCTTTTTTTTAATATTAATTGACAGTGTAGTTGACCCATCGCATTAGTTGCCTATATGGCTATTTAATTTTATTCCCACAAAAAGTAAATTTAAATGAATAAATATTTAATTTATAAATATTTTTAAAATGTATGAAAAATTATTTTACCCAAAAGGGAATAAGGCAATTGATGTGAAATAGGTATACAAAGTCAAGTTGAATTCAAAAGGTGAAATAACTCAACACAAGGCAAGACTTGTAGCCAACGGAATTCTTCAGAAAGAAGGAATTTACTATGATGAAGTCTTTGCACTAGTATCTAGAATCGAAACAATCAGGTTGATTGATGGTCTAGTCAATATGCGTAACTGGTCGATGTGTCAGATGGACGTAAAATGTGCATTCCTGAATGGGCTCTAGACGAAGAGGTGTATGTAACACAACTAGTTGAGTTTGTGACAGGACCAAGAAAGGAAAGTAAACAGGTTGCATAAAGCCCTGTATGGACTGGAAGAAGCTCCAAGAGCTTAGAACAAGAAAATAGATGGCTTTCTAAGAGAGAATGAGTTTGAGAAGTGCACGATAGAGCATGGTGTGTATGTCATGAGAAGTTCGAGTGACCTGCTTATATTGTGTCTCTATGTCGACATGTTGATAGTCTCTATGTCGATGACATGTTGATAACAAGCAGTTGCTAGAAGGAGATTGAATATTTCAAACATGACTTAAGTAATGAGTTTAAAAGGTCCTACTTGGGAAATCTCTCATACTTCCTTGATATTGAATTCTACAAGAGTAGTAGAGGCTTGATGATGCACCAAATAAGATATGTAGGTGAAATACTCGAGAGATTTCAGATACAAGGTTGCAACCCAACTTCGACTCCAACTGAGCCCTGATTGCAACTGATAAAAGACTCGACTGAAGATGATGTTGATCCAACGCTGTACAAAAGACTCATTGGATCACTTAGATACCTCTGTCACACAAGGCCAAATTTAGCCTATTAGGCATGGTCAGTAGATTCATGCAGAAGCCGAAGGTATTCCATCTTGCAGCCACAAAACGAATACTATTGTATCTCAAAAGAACACTTAAATATGGTATTTTGTTTCCTTCTGTCGATGAAGGAAAAAAATGCAGGTTTATGGACTACACTGACTCTAGTTGGTATGTTAATGTTGAAAATAGAAATCGTCAACAAGATATGTGTTCATGTTGGATGGTGCGCCAGTCGTATGAAGTTCGAGAAAGGATCCAGTGGTAGCTTTATCATCATGTGAGATAGAATACATAGCAGTTTCGCTATGTGCATGCCGAATAACATGGATGATGAATTTAGTCGAAGAAATTGATGGGAAGAATCATTGGGCAATGACTATGAAGATCGACAGCATGTCAACTATCAGCCTGACAAAGAATCTGATAGCACACAAAAGAAGCAAATACATCAAATTGAGGTTCCATTACCTGAGAGAGTAGGTAGCGAATGGAAAGTTAAGCCTGGAGCATTTCAGATCAGAGAATCATATTGTAGATATAATGGCGAAGGTTGTGCAGGTTGAATTGTTCATGTGATTAACAACAATGATGAATGTAAATAACTTAGATACAATGAATTAGGTGGCATGTTAAATATATAATTTCGTGTGTCAATCCTTATAGTATTTGATGGGTGTCGAAGGGTGTTTTAGTTTAGTCGAAGGAGTTAATCTCGACAGAGTCAAAGAATACTAACTTAACTTAGTTTTAGTTGAGTTAGTTATTTTGTGATTACTTGGAGTGTAAGTAATCAATGTTAGAACACAGATTGGTTCTTAATAATATCTCTATGTTTTGATGATAACTATTATGAAATTTTGTAATTAAGAATTATATACTCTAAAATTTGCTTAAGAATGTTTGCTGCAAATATTAAAGTAAATATCACTCCAGAAGCAAATCAAATCTAAACATAAGAAATATGCAAGACTCTGAAGCGTCAGATGCACCCATTAGAAGATTCTGAACGCTGCCATCAGAAGATCCTGAGCATTGTCTCCAGAAGGATCTGAAGCAGAAGCTCCAGAAGAATCTGAAGCCAGTCAGAAGCATCTGAACCAATGAAGATTTCTGTATGAAGAGTTTTCAAGCATAGTTACTTCAGAAGACTCTGATAGTACTAACACTGCCAGTACTGAGGATCTGACCCAAAACTCTGCTCTGAACTTATACACGCTAAAAGCACACTTGCTGCAAAGACTCTAATTCAGCAAAACTCTGATCAACATCAGAAGGCTCTGATCAAATTAGAATCTGATGATTCTTGCTGAAAATTGTTGAAGAAGAATTCAAAGATTATGTCCGTTGGAATATCCAAACGACTATTTCCTTATTTATGCTAGACACAAGAACACAGACAAAAAGGATTTCTCTGTGCTTTCTTCTTCTAGGAAAGGTCACTTGATGTGAAGACAAAGGGGCTCAGACCTTTTGGTACACACTTCTCAACGTGAAATACTCTTGGATCACTGTGCCTATAAAAGCAAGTCTCCACTCATCTTTTTCAGTTGACGAATCACTTGAAAAGAATTCATTATCTAAAGCTCTCATACAACTCAAATATTCTTTCTAGAATTAATTTCTTTGTTCTTAATATTAAGGGAAAAATCACAGTTGTGATAAAGCTTTATTAGAAGCATTTTAACACTTGTATTTGGTATTACATTTGATTGTAAGAAAACCTTAAGAAGATCCAGTTAGGATCAGTAGTTCTTGAGAAGACTTTGAATAGTTGTTCTTAGTGCTTACTATCGTAATCAATTGATTAAATAGTGGATTAAGTCCTTGATTGAGAAAGGCAAATCACTCTAGAAAGGGTGGACTGGAGTAGTTGAGTTCAACGAACCAGGATAAAAATAACTGAGTTTTTACTTATAAGTTTTTATCTTCATACTTATTCAACCCCCCACCCCTTCTAAGTATTTTCTCACCTTCAGTTGGCATCAGAGCTCCGGTTCTGTGTGTGCTACCACTTCACAGTGACAGAAAAGATTTAGTAAGAAAAACTCTGGTATATATTTGGTTGTTACTATGGCTGATAATTCAATATCTAACATTAACAACAAATATGAAGAAAGGGACAGAATCAGCACTAAACCCCCTATGTTTGATGGGGAGAAATTTGATTATTGGAAAGACAGGATTGAAAGTTTTTTCCTTGGTTATGATGCTGATTTATGGGATTTGGTCATAGATGGATATGTTCATCCCATTGATGGGAATGGCAAGAAAGTAGATAGAAAATCTATGACAGAAGCCTAAAAGAAGGAATTTAGAAATCACCACAAGGCTAGAACAATATTGTTAAATGCAATATCTCACACTGAGTATGAAAAGATTACAAATAGAGAAACTGCATTTGACATGTTTGAGTCCTTAAAGATGACTCATGAGGGAAACTCTCAAGTCAAGGAAACAAAGGCTCTGGATCTAATCCAGAAGTATGAAGCCTTCAAGATGGAAGAAGCTGAATTTGTTGAAGCTATGTTCTCCAGGTTTCAAATACTTACATCTGGACTAAAGGTTCTGGATAAAGGATACTCTACTGCTGATCATGTGAAAAAGATCATCAGAAGCTTACCTACCAGATGGAGACCTATGGTGACTGCGCTGAAAATGGCTAAAGATCTAAACAAGATTTCCTTGGAGGAACTAATCAGTTCATTAAGGAGTCATGAAATTGAACTTGAGGAAGATGAACCTCAAAAGAAAGGTAAATCAATTGCCTTAAAATCTAATAAATCTGCTCAAGCATTGCAGGTAATAAAGGAAACCTCTGAAGAATCCTCATCTGGAGATGAACTATCCATGTTGTCTAGAAGAATAAACAAACTCTAGAAGCATAAAGGAAAGAAGTTCAGAAACTTCAGGAAGCCTGACCAAAGAAAAGAATCTTCTGGACACAGAAGATCTGGCAAAAAGGAGGTTGTCTGCTACGAATGTAAAGAACCTGGGCATTACAAAAATGAATGTCCAAAGTTGTTGAAAGAAAAGCCTAAAAGAAAATCTAATAATAAGAAGAAGGTTCTAATGGCAACCTCGGATGATTCAGATACATTTGAATCTGAATCTGAGTCAAAAGAGGAATGTACCAACGTAGCATTGATGGCAGGCATAGAAGATCAGGAGGAAGAAATTTCAGGTTCTGAATTTGACTCTGAATCTGACTCTGACGCTGAAGAGGTAATGACTAAACTCACTAAAGATGAACTTATCAAAGTGTTATCAGAAGTTTTGAAGAGCTATAACAATATTAAGCTCAAATACAAGAAGCGTCAAAGCAATCTTGTATCTGAGAATAATATTCTCAAATCAGAAGTAGCTGAGCTAAATGAAAAGAACTTAAGATTGAAAAATGATTCTGAATTAGCTCAACAAGACTCTGATTCTGAAACTGAGTCTGAATGCAAAAATATTTTGGAAAAATATGATTACAGCTTTCAGAAGTTTCTTGCTAAAAGCATAGACAGAAGCAAAATGGCTTCTATGATCTATGGAGTTAGCAGAAATAACAGAAAAGGAATTGGATATAAATCTTCTTCTAGAAAGGATTTAAATCCAAAACCTGTTGATAAAATTATCATCAAGAAGACTCCTTTATATTCCCACTTTAAATTTAGTCACTTGAATGTTATTGAACACACTCGTTCTGAAAAGAACATTCATGTGTTTAAATCTAAGGCTAGTCAGAATAAACCTTATGTTGAAAAACAGAAGTTTAGACAAACCTTCAGAACAACTAACCCAAAAGGACCCAAGAAGATCTGGGTACCTAAAAGTAAAATAATTCATGTTGCAGATGTTCTTAGCAGCAAGGTCAGGACGCCAATCATGGTACCTGGACTCTGGATGCTTGCGACACATGACAGGAGAAAGGTCTATGTTCCAAAGTCTGGAGCTTAGATCTGGAGGTGATGTGAAATTTGGAGGGAATCAGAAGGGCAAGATCATTGGATCTGGCACTATTGGAAATGGTAAACTTCCCTCTATTACTAATGTTTTACTTGTAGAAGGGTTAAAGCATAATCTATTATCCATAAGTCAATTAAGTGACAATGGTTATGACATAACCTTCAATAAAAAATGTTGTAAAGCTATTAGTCAAAAGGATGGATCAATCCTATTTAGTGGAAAGAGGAAGAACAACATTTATAAAATAAACCTTTCAGAACTTAAGGTTCAGAATGTTAAATGTCTCTTGTCTATAAATGAGGAGCAATGGGTCTGGCACAGAAGATTGAGGCATATTAATATGAGACGTATATATCAGATTAATAAACTTAATTATGTCAGAGGACTTCTTAATCTGAAGTTCACTTCAGATGCTCTTTGTGAAGCATGTCAAAAAGGGAAGTTTTCAAAATCATCTTTTAAATCAAAAAATGTTGTTTCTACTTACAGACCACTAGAATTACTTCATATTGATCTGTTTGGACCAGTGAAAACTGCATCCATCAGAGGCAAGAAGTATGGATTAGTCATTGTTGATGACTACAGTAGATGGACATGGGTAAAGTTCTTAAAACACAAGGATGAGTCACATTCTGTGTTCTTTGACTTCTGCAAACAAGTTCAGAATGAAAAAGATTTCAAAATTATAAAAGTCAAAAGTGATCATGGTGGTGAATTTGAAAACAAATATTTTAATGGAAATGACATTGCTCATGATTTTTCCTGTCCTAGAACTCCACAATAAAATGGAGTTGTAGAGAGGAAAAATAGAACTTTGCAAGAAATGGCCAGAACCATGATCAATGAGACTAATCTGGCAAAGCATTTTTGGGAAGAAGCAATCAACACAGCCTGTTACATTCATAACAGAGTGTCTGTAAGACCTCTTCTGGAGAAGACTCCCTATGAACTGTGGAAGAACATAAAGCCCAACATTTCATATTTTCATCCTTTTGGATGTATTTGCTATATGTTAAATACTAAAGAAAATCTGAACAAGTTTGATTCTAAAGCACAAAAGTGTTTCATGCTTGAGTATTCTGAACGCTCTAAAGGATACAGAGTATACAATATTGAGACACAGATTATGGAAGAAACTATTCATGTTAGATTTGATGATAAGCTTGGCATTAAAAAGCCAAAGCAGTCTGAAAACTCTGTAGATACAGAAGTAGTCTTCACAGACTCTGAAGGCTCAGAGGCAGACAAAGCTCAAGTAAAGGAACCAGAAGCAACGCCAGATGCAATTCCTTTGACTTCTCAGATGAACAACTTAAAAATTTTTGAAGAATCAACTGTTAGAGGATCATCTTCCAGAATCAAAGCTTCTCATTCAGAGAATGTTATTACTGGAAAGAAGAATGACCCTATCAGAACAAGATCCTTCCTCAGATCATCTGAAGCATCATTATTTGGATTGGTGTCGGTAATTGAATCAACTTCTGTAGATGAAGCTTTGCAAGACAATGATTGGATTATTGCCATGCAAGAAGAGCTAAATCAGTTCACCAGAAATGATGTGTGGGACTTAGTTCCAAGACCAAAAGGATTCAACATAATTGGAACTAAATGGGTCTTCAGAAATAAGCTTAATGAGAAAGGAGAAGTTGAAAGAAATAAGGCAAGGCTTGTTGCTCAAGGGTACAGTCAACAAGAAGGTATTGATTACACTGAAACTTATGCTCCAGTGGCAAGGTTAGAATCTATACGCCTTCTTATTTCATTTGCTACACAATATAACATCACTCTATATCAGATGGATGTTAAAAGTGTCTTTCTAAATGGTATTATAGAAGAAGAAGTTTATATTCACCAGCCTCTTGGTTTTGAGAGTGAAAAATTCCCAGAACATGTTTTCAAACTAAATAAATCTCTGTATGGTTTAAAACAAGCTCCCAGAGCTTGGTATGAGAGATTAAACAATTTTCTTCTGGAGAAAAATTTCATTAGAGGCAAAATGGACACAATACTCTTTTGTAAAACATTTAAGAAAGATCTTCTAATTTGTCAAATATATGTGGATGATATCATATTTGGATCTACCAATACTATGCTGGGAAAGGAGTTTGCTCAATGTATGCAGGCAGAATTTGAAATGAGTATGATGGGAGAATTGAGATTCTTTCTAGGAATTCAAGTCAACCAGACTCAAGAGTGCACTTACATTCATCAGACCAAATATGTTAAAGAACTTCTGAAGAAATTTAACATGACTGATAGTAAGTTGGCAAAGACTCCCATGCATCCAACTAGTTCACTAGGCAAGGAAGAGGTAAGTAAGAAAGTAGATCAGAAACTCTACAGAGGTATGATAGGATCTCTTCTTTACTTAACTGCTTCTAGACCTGACATTTTGTTCAGTGTATGCTTGTATGCTAGATTTCAATCAGATCCTAGAGAATCACACTTAACAGTTGTTAAGAGGATTCTAAGATATCTGAAAGGTACTTCTAATATGGGTTTGTGTTATAGAAAATCTGATGATTTCAAATTAGTTGGATTTTGTGATGCTGATTACGCTGGAGACAGAGTGGAAAGAAAAAGTACTTCTGGAAGTTGTCAATTTCGAGGAAGAAATCTAATCTCTTGGTACAGCAAGAAGCAACCCACAATTGCACTATCAACTACAGAGGCAGAATATATTGCTGCTGCTGAATGTAGCACGCAGATGCTCTGGATGAAAAGTCAGCTAGAAGACTATCAGATATTTGAAAGTAACATTTCTATATTCTGTGATAATACTTCTGCTATATGTTTATCTAAAAACCCCATTTTACACTCTAAGGCAAAACATATAGAAATTAAGCATCATTTCATCAGAGACTATGTTCAGAAGGGAATTATAAACTTAGCCTTTGTTGATACAGATCATCAATGGGCAGATATTTTCACAAAACCCCTTGTTGAAGATAGATTCAAATTTATTCTGAAAAATATTGGTATGGATTTGTGTCCAGAATAATATTTGTCAGAAGCAAATTTTACAGATGCAAAATGTTTGATGCTCTGAAGTATTTCATCTGTTAATTTATTCATTTTCTTAAGATTATTTTACTTGTGTAAATCTGAACTAACAATGCTCAGAGGATCTGAACGTTGGTTAACGTTTCATTTCTCAAGAGAATTCAGAAGCACATGCAAGCAAACACGTGTCACTCTAAATCTGCAAAAATGGCGTGTACACTACTGAAGAGATGTTTGAGGTGAAGTTTGAATAGTGAAAATCTTGATTTTCCCCCCAATTTGTCAGAATCAATTAATGCTTGAAATGATTCTTATTCTCTTTCATTAGTTGTTGTGAGTGAATATGCTTTGATTGCCTGTTTGTATGCCTAACTGTTTTCTATAAATACCACATCTCTCACCACTTTCACACTTTTCACAACTCAAGAAAGTTTATGCATTTCTGTCTTCTTTTCTCTATTCATAAAAACCCTAAACCTTTGTCAAAATCATCTTCAATGGCAACCTCATCTTCTACAGCAGCTCAGTTTCAATCAACCATGGCTGCAATTACTTTTGCAAATATGGGTGTGGCTCCATATACGACACCTAAAAGGACTTTGTTAACACCTGTTGACAAACTTGAAGTTCTCTGTGAATCAATGGTGGAATTTGATTCATTAGCTGAAAATGGATTTGAATTTCGTTCAATAGTTGATGCTCAAGGCTGGGTAAAATACTTTGACAGATTATTTGGACCAGTTTACCCTCATCTGGTGAAAGAATTTTGGATACATGCTTCTGTATACCCCAAATTCATTTTGTCTTCTGTTCTGGGTAAGGAGATTATAATTACAGAAGATCTGATCAGGAAACTCATAGGATATGAGGAGACTGATGGAATATCTCATCTTCCAGCTGGGCGTGTAGATATGGAAGAAGTTTATGAGGAAGTCATGACTGCTGGACAGGCCTCTAACAAGTTTAAAGATCTGAAGCATGACTACAAAATCTGGGCAAAGATTTTCATGGGATGCATTCATCATAGAAAATCTACAAATTCTCCAGACTATGTGAACAATGAACAACTCTACTTCATGTACTGTTTAAGTCAGAGTACTAAGGTAGATCTTCCTTACATTCTGTTCATGCACTTATGGAATCATATTAATGCTTCCAGAGAATCTGTAAAAGATAAGGGTCAGAAGATCAGAACATGGATTCCCTTTGGAAGGTTAATTTTAGATATTCTGACAGAAAATGGACTGGTTACTGCTTTGTATGCTGCTGGAGTCAAGGAGGAACTTGAATCTATTGTTGGGAAACCTTTGAATGCCAAGAGTCTTCAGAGACTAAAAATTGTAGAGGAACTCACATCAGCACCTAAGAAGCTAAATATCTCTGAAATTAGTCAGAAGCAAATCCCAGTTGAAAACTACCCATTGTTCTGTGCTGAAGAACCAAGGGAAATAATTGTAAGGTATATTGATTCTTACAAGGCAGATGGAACCCCAATTCCTGCAGATATTCTGAAAAGAGCAAGGGAACCAATGCCAGATGGAGGAAATGAGGACACAAGGAAAATAAGTCAATCAGAAGAAGAAGAAGTTGCTGCTCAGAAGAAGCCCAAAGTTGCTGACAAGCTTTAGAAGCTGATCAAGAGGAAAGCATCTGGAGACGTTCCCTCTGTTCCCACAAAGCGTATCAAGATTAAAGGTACCAAATCTTCTGTATCTTCTTTCAATAATACTGTTTTAAATGATTCAACATTCAAGTCTATTCCAAAACCACCTCCTACTCAGAAACAATTTGTTCTTGCTCCATCTCATATCTCTGTTCCTTCCCTACAAAAATCATCTGATCCTGTTTCCAACATACATGTAAAACCTTCTACTAATCAATCATCTGCACCAACACAAATAACAACAACACCAGCAAATCAAACTCCACCACCTCCAACAAAACAATCTGAACAACAACAACAACCAGAGAAACAACCACAACCAGAAAAACCAATATCCCTGAGACAGAGGTTCTAAACGTTACACCTCTCAAAACTCTGTTTGAAGTATCCTCCATGTCTTACACTCCAACCACATCCTCAAATTCATCAGAATCTGATATACACCCAGATTTTCTGATATCTCCCTCTCACCAAAATTCTGAAGTTAACTAACCAGAACCACCTGTTTCTTCTGGAATTCTCATTCCCAATCCTACCCCAACACCTAAGCCATCTTCTGAAATTCTCATTCCTAATCCTATCCTAACACCTAAGCCAAGGACATCTGAGTATGTACCCTCTGCTTCGTATAAACTGTTTTCATCTTACAAACTTCCCTCTGGTTCCAAATTAAAAAATTTCTACACCAGGATTGAACCATCTGACATTATCACTCCTCTTAAACCCAAACTTACCATCATTTTACCATCTATTCTTCAAACGTATATTAAAAAACTGCCAGCAGTAATTTCATCAGATGCAAAACCATACTCTGTTAAATCTGCTAAATCTGCATTCAAACCTTACTCTAATAAACCATTTGATGTTATTTCCCATGCATCAAATGTAAAACCATGTCTGTTGAAGGCTCTAACCAGATCAAAACCTGACAAATCATCTGATCCTCCATTCATACCTTTCTACCCTCGTCCTCTGATCACCATTCAAAAATCCTTATTTCCACCTTCTCCCCAACCCAAGCCAATCACAGTGGAAACTCTTCTAAACCCAAAACCTAGGCTGAATGTTGATCATTTATTTACAAGTTTTTTGAAAGAAATAGAGATGTATTTAGGCTCTGTACAAAGGAAGTGTTCATCAACAATGGATGCAAATGAATCTGATGTCATTTGGAATGGCTTCATAAACAGATTCAATACTGTAGCATCAAATCTGAAGAACGTATGTTCTGATGATGCAAAGCTCAGATTTGTTGAAACTGCTAGAAGTCTGTTCTGGACAGTTAAAAGATCTGCATCATTGCTTCTTAAAGATGCTCCTTCATCGTCAGAAGAGAATACTGACTCTGCATCTGAAGACAACCCTCTGGCTATGACTCTGGTAGAACATCCCTCTGGATCTGCTGCTCCTAACTCCAAATCCCCTATGGAAATTGACTCTGCTCATGCTTCAAAATCTGTCCCACCTTCTTCATCTGAGATCAAGAAAGAGTATCCAAATCTTGAAGATAAGATTGCAATTCTGGAAGCTGGTCAATCAGAGATTAAGTCATGGATGGCTAAGCAAGATAAGAAGTCTGAAAACATGGCTCAGTGGATGTCCAAACAAGATCAGAAGAATGAAACCATGGCTAAGTGGATGTCAAAACAAGAATAGTCCTCTTCTGAGATCACGGATCTGTTGAAGATGATTTTGTCAAAACAATCTTAGCTTATTTTTCTTTCTGATGTTTGTATCTGATGTTTGCACATGTACTTGAATATTTTCTGATGTGTGTACTTTTTGCTCTGAATGAATGAATGTCTCAATGTTTTCTCTACATGATTTATCTCGTTTGTTTTTCCTTTTATTTGTCTTTTAAAAGTTCTTGCTTTTTGCTTATGACAAAAAAGGGGGAGAAAATAGATCTGAACTGTTTAATTAAACTCTACCAGAATGAAACTTCAGACATATCAATTTTATCTAACATAATATCTGAGTATTTCAGAACATTTGATAAGTATACTCTGTAAAAGAAACTCTGAGACTCCCAAATCATATATAAATTATCAGACTCTGACTCTGAAATATACAAGAGACTCTGACTCTCAAATGTTTAGAACAATCAAGCTCTAACTCTGAAAAATACTCAAGACAAAAAGGGAAGTTTCTATTCCTTATTAATATTTAATTCAGGGGGAGATTCATCATCTCAGGGGGAGTTATATTTATTCTCTTTACAATTAAACAAAATTTCTGAGGTTTTTGTCATCATCAAAAAGGGGGAGATTGTTAGAACACAGATTGGTTCTTAATAATATCTCTATGTTTTGATGATAACTATTATGAAATTTTGTAATTAAGAATTATATACTCTAAAATTTGCTTAAGAATGTTTGCTGCAGATATTAAAGTAAATATCACTCCAAAAGCAAATCAAATTTGAACATAAGAAATATGCAAGGCTTTGAAGCGTCAGATGCACCCATTAGAAGATTCTGAACGCTGCCATCAGAAGATCCTGAGCGTTGTCTCCAGAAGGATCTGAAGCCAGTCAGAAGCATCTGAACCAATGAAGAATTATGTATGAAGAGTTTTCAAGCATAGTTACTTCAGAAGACTCTGATAGTACTAACACTGCCAGTACTGAGGATCTGACCCAAAACTCTGCTCTAAACTTATACACGCTAAAAGCACACTTGCTGCAAAGACTCTGATTCAGCAAAACTCTGATCAACATCAGAAGGCTCTGATCAAATTAGAATCTGATGATTCTTGCTGAAAATTGTTGAAGAAGAATTCAAAGATTATGTCCGTTGGAATATCCCAACGACTCTTTCCTTATTTATGCTAGACACAAGAACACATACAAAAAGGATTTCTCTGTGCTTTCTTCTTCTAGGAAAGGTCACTTGATGTGAAGACAAAAAGGCTCAGACCTTTTGGTACACACTTCTCAACGTGAAATACTCTTGGATCACTGTGCCTATAAAAGTAAGTCTCCACTCATCTTCTTCAGTTGACGAATCACTTGAAAAGAATTCATTATCTAAAGCTCTCATACAACTCAAATATTCTTTCTAGAATTAATTTCTTTGTTTTTAATATTAAGTGAAAAATCACAGTTGTGATAAAGCTTTATTAGAAGCATTTTAACACTTGTATTTGGTATTACATTTGATTGTAAGAAAACCTTAAGAAGATCCAGTTAGGATCAGTAGTTTTTGAGAAGACTTTGAACAGTTGTTCTCAGTGCTTACTATTGTAATCAGTTGATTAAATAGTGGATTAAGTCCTTGATTGAGAAAGGCAAATCACTCTAGAAAGGGTGGACTGAAGTAGTTGAGTTCAACGAACCAGGATAAAAATAACTGAGTTTTTACTTCTAAGTTTTTATCTTCCTACTTATTCAACCCCCCATTCTAAGTATTTTCTCACCTTCAATCACATTATAAATAAAGAGGAACTTTATTTCATTAGTAAGAAGTTTTGTAGTAGCATTGTGTAGTTTTTAGAAATCACAGTTGTAATTAACACACACTGTAACAAACACTTTGAGTGCAGTTTGTACAACAATACAATCTTCTTTTTCTTCCTCCAAAATTTCTCTTTTCTCTCATTTCAATTGTCTCGTTTTCATCTTTCAATTCTCTGTGGATTGGATAATCATTTTGCAATCAATGAGTGACTGTTTCACCTGAGAAAAGGGTGAAAAACAAGGGGCATGATCAATAAAAAAGATTGATTCTTTTTCAACAAAATTGATTCGATTAACTTCAACATTGAAGTTTTTCCAACAAATATGAGATAAATTTTTTATTGAATGAAACACTCTATATTTCAATTTGGATAGTTTGTAATTTTCTTTTGAGCTTTTTTTTTTTTGGCTTCTTCAATGAGAATAATTAATGTTAATTATCTTTTAAAATTGATATATATTTTTAAAGTAATTTAATGGTTAAAATTCACAAATTTAAAGATAAATTGTATTTAATATTCTTGCATAACTATTCATTTACTTGATTTGATATATTTTTAATAACTTATTGAGTGTAATTATATATATATATTTTTTATTAGTTTGAAAGTATTTTGCAGTTAAATCATTAATCTTTTGTTTAATCTTGTTTCTCTTAAATATGATTGTTTTAAGATTTTTCAAAAAATCTCTTAAAAAAAAGAGTAAGTTATTTTTATAAAGAAAATTCAAATAGTCTATTTTGTAAAACTAATTTAAATTTTTTCACCTTCTATTTATTGGGGTTCGCAGGTTGAATTAGGTTTAATTTGATTAAATATAATATCCAATCGATCAATAGTCTTTGGTTTAAATTGAGGGTTCAACTCGTACTTATAAGACTAAATCCGAACTAAACGAACTTGCTCATCAATGAGTTGAGTTAGATTGGGTCCGTGGATCTCCACTAAATATAATTTTCCAATTCTAAATAAAATGTTAATTTAATTAACACATTTATTTTATAAAAATGATTAAAAAAAAATCATAAAATTTTAGTATTTAATTTGAATAAAACTTTTTGTTCAATACTTAAAAACTCTTTTACGATTCATATCAAGTCAAAAAAATGTATAAATGGTGTAAAGTATAATTCAAAAGAAAGATATATCTCGCTTTAAATAAAGAAATTTGATCTCTCAAATTTGATTTAGACTTATGTTTTTATAATCATCTTAAAAAATGTATGTATTGTAAAAATTATACTAGATAATTTATAAATAAAATAAAATAAAAATAGTATGACATATTAATGGGTTGGGTTCGCAGGTTTGTAGATTTAAAATTTTAAACCCGTTACTCGAATCAAATATCAATAAGTTTGGATGGATTGGTTTAGGTTGAACCCGTATATGATTAGATTTTGTTAGAGTAGTATTAGCAGTGTGTGTGAGTTGTAAACTGTGTGTGTGCATTGTAATTTGTTCGCTCAAATCTGTTAAGAGTTTGTTAGAGAGGTTGATAACAAACTCTATCAACCATTGTGTATATAAGGTGATAGCTCTGCTTTTGTAAAGAGTTGAGTTAAATATGAAATAATACACTGATGCAGTTGAAAAGGTTTTACACTCTGCACTTTTCCAATTCCATTATGGTATCAGAAGTGGTTCAGATCTGAACCACGGTTCCTCTTCAACCCAATTTCATCTCCACTTTCTCATTTCTTCTTCCTCAGAAGGAAAAGCTTCTCTATGCACATCAATGGCGAACTCGTCGAATCAAAACTCAGTCGCAGAAAATCAAGAGCAGTCACAAAACACTTCATCAAGGTGTGATTATTCTCTTTTTGTGTATTCTAAACAAGGTATGCTCTGGTTTACATTGATGATATTCTTATCACTGGGTCAGCTTCACAACTTGTTATTGACTTGATCACTAAGCTTCACAAAGCTTTTGCCTTGAAGAGACTTGGCAATCTTGAGTATTTTCTGGGCATAGAATTTGTTCCGTAACAAAATGGATCTTTCATCTTAACTCAAGCCAAGTATATTAGGTATCTCCTTGACAAAGCTAAGATGGTAAATGCAAATGGCGTGCCTATACCTATGATGAGTACCTGCAAGCTGAGTAAGAGTGGTTCTTCTACATTTTCTGACCCTCATTTGTACAGGTCCACTGTTGGAGCTCTTCAATATGTCACTCTGTCCAGACCTGATATTGCTTATAGTGTGAATAAAACATGTTAGTTTATGGATGCACCATTGGACACTCATTGGGCAGCAGTTCGTAGAATTCTTCGATATCTAAGTGGTATCCTCTCTCATGATTTATTGTTTTCTTCCTCTCCCTCAACTCAGAAGTTCTCTCTACGGGCATATAATGATTCAGACTGGGCAAGTGATCCAGACGATAGAAGGTTAACGTCAGGCTCGTGCATATTCTTTGGTCCTAACATTGTTGCTTGGAGCTCTAAGAAACAATCACTTGTGGCTAGGTCGAGTATGGAACCTGAATATCGTGCACTAGCTCACACTACTTCTGAGCTCCTATGGCTGGATTCGTTGCCCACTGAACTGCAGGTCCCTTTCTATCCTCCCACTCTTATTTGTGACAAATTAAGTGCAGTTCTTTTATCCCACAATCCTGTTATGCACGCTCACACGAAGCACATTGAGCTTGATATTCACTTTGTAAGAGAAAGAGTTGTTACCAAGAAGCTTGCTATTCAACATGTCACAGCATTTACCCAGCTTGCAAACACATTGACAAAGCCTCTAGGAACTGCTGCCTTCCAAGGGTTGAGAAGCAAGCTCAAGGTCGTTTCTTTCAAACCTCCTTAATCTTAAAGAAAAGTGTTAGAGTAGTATTAGCAATGCAGTGTGTGTGAGAGTTGTAAATTGTGTGTGCGTATTGTAATTTGTTAGCTCAAAGTTGTTAAGAGTTTGTTAAAGAGGTTGATAACAAACTCTATCAACCATTGTGTATATAAGATAATAGCTCTCCTTTAGTAAAGAGTTGAGTTGAATATAAAATAATACACAGATGCTGATGAAAATGTTTTACACTCTGCACTTTTCCAATTCCATTTGATTTGATTAAATATTAAAATAGAATTTTGATAAATACAATATCTTCAATTTTTCGTGATGCATGATAACAACCTTAATTTTAATAAAGACAATATTTATAATCATGTAAAATATGAATACAACTTTAATTCTAATAAAACAATATCTTCAATCTTTCATGAAGTACGATACCAATTTTATACAGTACTAGATGTTATTAATTGAAGGTTAGATATTGATATAGATATAGAGAAAGGTACCAAGAGATATGAAGATCGAAAGCTAACATCCTCCCTCTCCTGCTCCCAAAATAATAATAATAATAATAATAATTGCATTTTAAAAATTATTAGTTTTAAAATGATTATTGAATTTGTAAAAATTATTTGTCTGAAAAAAATGTATTTTTAGTTTCCAAAACAATTTTAGTTTTTATTTTTACTTTATATAATTTTAATTTTTATCTTTCAACTATATTCTCTAATTAATACTCATAATTTACTATTTCTTTCACTTTTTATTAAAAATAATCACTAATACATCAATAACTAATAAAGATAAGTTGATAAAATTATTATTCTCTCTTTTATTTATAATTTTTTTTACTCTGCGTAAATACATTTTATCTTATATTGCTATTTAATTTAACCCTACAAAAAGCATATTCAAATAAAATATTTAATATACAAAAAATTTAGAAATATATGAATATTTATTTTAGTCAAACAGATTGAACTTTAAAAATATACTAAAAATACACAGGTAACATCTAGTACTTGTTTATAATGCAAAATTGCCAACAAAAGAGTAAGAAATTGCAATCATCCTAATTACCAACATGTGTTAGTGCTGACTCCTCAGAATCAAATTCACCTTTTATGTCAAATTCTTACTATCATAAATAATCAAACATACACTTCATATAAAAACAGAGTCATCATAAGATGAAAATATAAATTTATATTCTTTTCTAGAAAATAATTTAATACATCACTACATCCATGTTCCTAAATTCATATCTAAAACATCTATTAAGATATGATACCAAAACAAGGAAATGAAACATCTAAAACAGAGAATTTCACTTTAATTTTTTCACAAAAAAATTCTCCTAGTTGGTTCATAATCATAATGATTATTCTTCTTATCTCTAATTGCTGGAATTGAAAGCATTTTGACTTGAACTTGTTCCAAGGTTAAGATCAAGCATGTTGTTGTTTGAGTTACTTCCACCACCACCACCACCATTTGAAAGTTTCTGTTTCAGTTGCGACAAAAGTTGTTGATTCTCTTGATTCAGAAGTTGAGCTTTCTTCCTTAGCCTTTCATTCTCTTTCATTATGTGACAGTTTTGGTAGTACAATTCTGTGTTCAATCTTTCCATCACTATCTAATTTTTCACAACCTGAAAAAATATATATGAGTGTATAGTTGAAAAAAGAAGAAAAAAAAACAAATATATATTCATGTGAAAGAACATTAAAAATGGTTACTTTAAGTTGTCTCTAGATTGAAGGAAAGGATAAAGTTGAAACATTAAAAAGACAAACTTCCTAGGAAGATCTTGTGTTTGTCTAATGTAACAAGCATTGTTCTTGTTCACACACATTTAAAACATCGTATAGAAAAAAAATAGGTTGTTGTTACCTTGGAGAAGTTAAGGAATTGAGGAGAATGAGAATGAATGAAAATGAAGAAATGAGGAAGAGAATTTATAGAGAAAAAATTGAAGAAAATAAGGAAAAGAAAGTTTTTTTTTTTTTTTAATGTTGTGAATCTGACAGAAGTATGATGCATGTGTAAGCATGGAAGACGGCTTGTTATAAGAACCTAAAAGATTTTGATGTTTTGGGTTTCATTATGATCATGATTATGGTTATGGCGTCATGTGAATCATTGTTTTCATTTTTGTTTCACCCTTTTCTTGTGTTGTGTTGTAGAAGGGTAGAATGGGAATAAGAATAAAATTAAATTTTGGGCAGAAGAGGGACAATAATGGGTCTTACTTATAGGTTTTGTAAAAAATGATTGTGGGCTAGGCCATCCCAAGATTTGCAATCATGATTTGGATTGGGTCTTAAAAACTCACTTCTCTTCCCATCAATTACATTTTCTTTTTTATTTTTATTTTTATACAAATTCAATATCATCGAGTTAAAAAAGATTATAATAGACGGTAAAAATAATAATTTTATAATATTTTTTCATAAAAATCGAGTATTTTCTATGCATAACTGCATAGATTGATTTCTCAAATCGAAAAAAATTTCAATAGACAATAAAGTTTTCTTTTAAAATATTTTAGTCCTAATGCACCATCAAAGTTGAGTTAAAACCCATAACCTATAATTAAGTTGAAAATATTATTTATCATGTCATTAAATACTTTTGAACAAGGCTTTAAAAAACGATTGTAATTGATAAAGAATTTCATGATTTTAGTCTATACAAATGTTACGATATTCATTAGAATAGTCGTGGTCTGAAATAACTACAATTTATTCTTTAATATAGAAACGATGAATATGGTATTGGTATTAACACTTGTCAATACTGTTTTGTCACTTCTGTTTACGCGATATCAAACACGATTTTAGTCAATATAGGTGTCACAACACTTGTTGTAATAATTGTAATTTGAAATAACTACAATTTATTCTTTAATATAAAAACAGTGAATACAATATCGGTATCAACACTTCCACTTACGTGATAACAGACATTTTTTAAAACCTTGTGTTGTGTATAAGAAGATATCTATGTCATCTCATTCAAAATTCTATATTATTATTATTTTTTGTTTTTATTTATTACTATATTATTTTTCTTCTATTTTTAGTTTTTAGTTTTTATTTATGATTAATATTATTTTTCTTCTATTTTTAGTTATTCATGATTCTAACTTTCATTTTGCAATATTCATGTGTTGGGCAGTGTTGGCAATAATCATGGTCATTGCCGTAAAACTATAATTCCTTTTGTTGAAAAAACGCGGTTTTCATTTTGGTTAATATGAAAAATTGAGTAATATATAATATATTAAAAAATATAGAATGTGAAATCATTAAAAGGTACTAGAAAAAGGGTGTGAAATGAAATGTAATTATAAAAAAGCAAGGTTCTTTAAGTTGAAGTTCCTTCTGAGAATCTATTTTTACTTTTAGTGGAATTTCAATCAAATCGGTTATATAAATCACACATCTTTTCTTACCATAAATTGTGTGAGATAATGAGCATTTTGAAACCATTGATGGTATTTTGTTTTACGTTATTATAATGAATCATAGTAATTATAGGCAAAGGTAGTATCATCATAATTATTATATGTAGCTTTTATTTTTCTTACCAAATTTATGGTTTTTTATTTTATATTCTTTTTTGTAATAGTGGTTCGTTGGGGCTAGTCTCATGGATTATGATGAGTGGCATAACGTGAAACATCATAGGTGACACATGGAATTTTGGACGTTCCTAGTTTTCTTCAAAGAGTCAAATATTCATATCTGGTCATAGGTTACTTATTCTTGATGGAGCTTCTTCATTTCTCTCATGTTTTATAGCTTTGGAATTAAACTTTTCATTCAAACTATCATAACTAATTTTACAACCAAAACATTGTTACTTCCTCATTTCCTTTTTAATCGTCACCTTACTTATAATATTTCTAATTATCTGTTATATTATTTTTCTTTTTCATTAATAATTATTTAGAAATAATTTTGACAAAAAGTGCATTTAATACTATCTTAAACTTTATAAGTGATAACTAAAAAGAAATAAAAAATATTTAAAAAATAATAATTTAAAAAAAAGAGAGGAAATATTAAAATATTGGTTAAACAACCCTTCCCTAAAATAAAAAGTATGATTAAAATATTTTGGAATATTGTTTTGAAAGACAAACATTTGATTTTTTAGAAGTTTAAAATTACTTTCGTAATATATAAAATTTTATTTTTAATTTATTTAATACATGTTTATTTTTATGACCAAATAAGCATAATCTAATACCTTTTTACAATATGTTTATGTAAAACATCAAGGACTTTTGATCTTATATTAATTATTTTGTTCCAGAATTAGAAATATGGAGAATCGAGGAAGCTGGAGTGGGGATGAACTTTCGGCGCAACACATTAGATGATGTATCTACCAGATTAGCGCTATATCGCTCAAATCAATATGCGAATGCCGAGAGAGTATTTAAATTGTGTTTAAAACTTGTTACCTGAAATGATGTCATCCACATATATAGGAGAGTAGAATACCTAATTCGCTAAATTCCCGACGTAGAATGTGGAAGACCGTTGGATGCGTCAGAGGGTTGGATCTCATGCTTATAGACTACTAAAGGTTCAGTGGTCAGGAGAATATTCCAGAAGTTGTAGTAAATACTTGAGCTGGATCTGGGATGTTACGCCTTATGGTGATCGAATTGAAAAAATGACATGTCTAGCTCAGAGCAGTATGATGAATTCTTTCCTTATGGTGGCTGGATCTCTAAAGAAGTGGCCGGATCTCAGCCCATAACAGTTGTCCCCCAAACCCCCATGTTTAAGGAGTGGGTGCGAGGGTTTAAAGGATTCACTACAACAAATAACGTTTTTTTATGACGAAGTTTTCACCACAAACAATATAAAATCAAGGGTGTATGTACATTGAGTGCCTTGCCTTTAAAAAAGATCAATTTGTTACCTCGGTTTTATGAAAATTCGACATAAATATATGCTCAGGATTTGAGATTCGATTCTCGGCTTCTGCAGTTTTATGTTTTATATGGAACCAAAATGGCGCCTTTAGTTTTTATAGATTAACATACCCTCTATTTTTTTTAATTCTTTATGAAACCAAAAGGGGCCTTTATTTTTTGTAGATATTTTGTTGGATATATTACCTTGGTTTTCAGTATAACCGCGACAAATACTCTATATTTTTATTCCTTCAGTGTCTACCTCATTCACTTATCTAGCCCTAGCGAAAGAACAGTGTTTCTCCAGCCAATGAAAGAACACTTATTCTCCAAGGAGCCCTAGCGAACGAAAAAACTCTCTCACCATTATTCTTCGGTATGTCATTATTATTATTATTATTGTTGTTGTTGTTGTTGTTGTTGCTGCTTTAGTCCATTAATGTTGTTCTTGTTATTCTCTTTTATTGTTGTTCTTGTTATTCTTTTTATATTTTTTATCACTCAATGTCTACCTCATTCACTTCTTGAACCTTAGCGAAAGAACACTTTTTCTCCATCAAGTGAAAGAACACTTATTCTCCAAGGAGCCATAACGAACAAAAAAACTCTCTCACCATTATTGTCCAGTATGTTATTATTGTTATTGTTATTTTTGTTGTTGATTTGGTCCATTAATGTTGTTCTTGTTACTCTCCATTACTGTTGTTGTTGTTGTTGTTGTTGAGAAGCTTTATTATTTTTGGTTGTGTACTATTATTATTTTTCATTTTTTCATTGATAAATAAGAAAGAGTACAAGATTCTTGAATTACATAATTTTTTCCACATCGGAATAATATCCTCTAGCACTACAGGAATCTTCCCAATCTACGACTCGCTCCTCACTACCTTCATCTGAGTCATAGTAAAAAATCTTCCTTGACACCTTTCTCTTCTTCTTCTTCTTCTTCTTCTTCTTCTTCTTCTTCTTCTTCTTTAGCATCTTCTTCTTTTTCTTGGCCTTCATCATCCTCAGTGCGTCCCTGACAGAAGTCGACCTAGATAGCTGGACCCCCTCAATTAACTGTTGATGGTGTTGTACTGCGGTGATGGTTTTATTCTCAACAATGACCTCTGTTGAGATAATGCTCTTAGCATTCTCAGATGGAGAACTAATGTTGCTATGAGAAGTTAAGAAGAATAGGTTGAAAATGAGGAAATTCAGTATATGAAAGTGTGTATTTATAGAAGAGGTTGAAGATAAAACATTTGGTGATTTAATGCTTGCAATGATTACTTCTAATGGTTGATATTCTTGAATGACTTGTGACCATCTGAGAAATGAAGAAAAATTTCTACCATTATAATCGTTTCTCTCTTTTGGGAAGAGCAAAAGTTGTTATTATTTTTTATCATAATTCAATTTTTCCACATATTTTTCATTTGCAAAGAGAGTAGTGCATCAGATCTTTCCAAATGGTTGTCACGTATGCCTAAGTTTAATGTAATTACTTGGAGTGCATACGGTATTTCTAAATGTAAATTTTCATTTCTAAACAAGTTTTTTATGTCACTGATCATTCTAATAGTAGATGGTCAATTAACATATTCCCAATAGTACAAATGAAAATCAAGCATCCGAAGAAAATAATTCAGATGATGTGCATGTTATTCGTTGTGATCATGAAGAGGGGATATGAGAAAACTAGTAAGTAAATATTTTATATCCTTTTGAAATTTATAATTAATCATTTTACTCCTTTTTAATCATTGTACTATATATTTAAAGTTGTTGTCGATTGACCTAATTAGTTTCAAATATTGTTCAAATTATATGTGCTTAATGAATCTACAAAATATGGTTCTATATTCAGGAATATGGTTCTGTAACACATGTGCAAACGACAGTAAAAAAAAAAACTTATCCCCTTAGTGTTTACATAAAACTGAGGTAATAACATTGAGATATTATCTCAGTTCCGAAAATTATAAAAATGCTGATGCTGGAGATCGAACCCACGATCTTTTAATTTCTAACCTCGAATTTAAAAACATCAAGGTGAAAAGTAATTTCTTTTCATGTCGCCTTTTGTTACATCGCTTGTGTAGCCGAGGTTAAATGCATTCCGCAGTCGACATTAGATGTGTTATTTGTAGTAGCAATTCTCATACATTGTTTACTAGCCATAATTTCTTTGGTTTGAATGCTTTGTAACTTCAGATGTCTTTTGAGGAGTGATTGTGATCTTTATATGAAACTAAAATACTCAAGTATTACGTGTGATAGAAGCGAATATTGATAGGGCACCTTTATGTTTTGCAAGGTCAGTTCATAAATGAAGGAAGAACTAGACTCACTTCTTTATTCTAGGTTTTTCTTTCCCCTCATTTATGAATTATTTGTCTCTTCTTCTCCTCTGAAGTGTCTCTTTCTTTTTCTTGAATTTTTTATCGTGATATGGGGAAGAGACCCCAAAAAACTGTGAAAAAGAATATGGTGAACCCATCTTCTCTGTGGGAAGGTTTTATATTTTCTTCTACCGTCTCAATCTTTACTAAAGAGGGGAACTTAGATGGAGCCCTTTCTGACGTTGGTGAACCTTCGCTTTAAGGGCTTTCCATTCCTAGTGACAAAGACAGAATTTGTAATGAGTATGGTAACTGTACCATTCCTCAGTATAAGTATCTCTTTTTGTCTTTGGGGTCAGTTTACCTTTTACCAATTTCGAAGTGGATGTTTTCAATCATTTGATGGTGGCTTCATCTCAACTTCATCCTACTAATTGGGCATACGTTAAGGCATATCATCATAATGTGAGTATCTGAAGGGAAAACCCTTTATTATTTTATTTTTTCATCTCTTTCACTATAACTGAAGCAGTTTGGCCCGACCAAGAGGACGAGGTTTGGTTCTCTCGGTGCTGACAATACGGATTTTTGAAGCTTTCCCTAAACCACCCTCTTTCACAGACCGATTCTTTTTGGTCATCCCTTCACCCCGAGGCTCACGTAACTGTTTGTGCGGATGAATTAGGAGTGGAAGGTAAATGTAAGTCGATGTTTTTCCATTTCTAGTTGGAGAAACACTTTATTTTGAAGAACGACTCTTATGTTTATAGAAAAAGTGACTTTACCGTTGAGGTTTCTTTTCAGAATAAAAAGCTGTTAGAGTTTGTCAACCGTTTGGTTTATTATGGGGGTGTGGTCCCCTCAGACGAGGCTAAGAAGAATCGCTAGAAATGTCTGATAGATGTTTCCTTATTCGTGGAGTCACATTCTCATTAAGGCTTCCGAACTACCTTTGGTAAGTTTAGGATTCTCTTTATTCTTCACTTATTAACTTCCACTCGTAGTGTTTGTCTTAGAATGATAATCATATTTATGTGCATGTGTAATGGAGGATGAAGTAAGGGTCCAGGTCTTAAAGCGGGGGATACAAACACCGAGCTCTATTGCAAATCTTCTTCCTCTTTTTGGGATTTCTAGAGATGTGGTTCTTCAGGATCGCATGTGAATCCCAATTTAATCCCGACCCTTCTCATGATCGCCGCAATTCGCCCTTTGATGATGACAAGAATTTTTTGCTTGTCTCTCTAGGAAGTCCTCACGTGAAAAGTTGTACGCTTTGGCTCGTTCTACTAAGTAGACTTCAATTGCTTTGTCCCTAGCTGGATCCAGCCACAGGGAAGCTCTTTGGTCTGACTCGGCGTGTGAGGAAAGGATTCAGATGGAGAGGAGTGTGAATAGTTTGGAATCCCAACGGCGTACTTATTTAAGGGAACTACATAAATATCATGTTTATCTATAAGAGGCGTGTAAAGCTTTGGATTCTTTCAACCTTTTTGGTATTGTTGGTAGTTAAGTGGTACATTTTTCAAGGATGTTGAAAGAAAGAATTCGAGATCTTGAATCTGCTCAAGGAGAGTAGGATCTCTTATGCAGACAAAATGTTTCCTTGGCTCGACAACTGAAAGAATCCGCCTCTGTGAACCTTGGAGCGATTGTGGAGTCTTTTTGAAAATGCTCTACAATAAGTGTAGCATTTGCATCACCCACTGACTATTTTGAGAGAGCAAATCCGTGCAAATCAAGTTGTTTAAGATGGTCAGATTGTCTATATCCTTGAATAGGGCTCCTGCACCCCGACCCTTTTTTGTGTGTATGTATTGCAACTTCTTTGTTAGTGAAGTTTTCTGTTTACCTTGTTTAAAGTGCCTTTGTTATGCTTAATACATAGATTTACTTTGTGATGTTGCGGTCTATTCATACACCTGCAATTTATAAAAACCATTGTGACACAAAAATTGTCAAAGAAAAAAAAAACTCAAACTGTACCTAAACTTACGTGGTGCTGAATATATTTTTTTGGGTGGCTGGTGTTAGGCTTTGATATATCTGTCAGAGTAGATACTTTAGATTTCGTACCTCGACACTTAAGTATTTTGCGGAGCCGCGTATGGTTGTTTCACTTAGAAGTGTGTTGCATTAAAATTTATGCGTTGTCTTGATGGGATGTTGGGGTAGCAACTCAAGGTTGTTGATCTTGAGTAATCAAAATAGATCATTGTGACCTTCAATGTAGGGAAGCAATAATGGTTGTAGGAGAGGAGGGGGTGTACCTGCATGGTTCTCCGATGCCAAAGTAATTTTGGGCTAGAGAGAAAGCAAGTTCAAGTGTTTAGGTATGAATTAGAATGATTAGAATACCTGACCCTCTCAAGAGAAAGGGTATTTATGAGATTCCCCCAGTGTGGGGCCAAAGTCTCCCATGTGGCCGAAATATCTGGTCGACCAAATGGGAGACTTCCAGGTGGAAGATCTAGCACGTGATCTTTGACCTGATCCAACCGTCCCCGTGAATTCCGGAGGGTCAGTTGGTCGCGTGAACTGCCAAGTGCATGAGAGGGATGCCCCCAACGGCTATAACGTGCCCAACTGTCATTTTGTCTTATTATTGGGTCTTGCCTAAAGTTGGACTGGATTGGGTCTTGCCCAACTGTGGGCCATGTGACAGTCTAGTTTAGAACAGGAGCACCCTAAGTCGTTGCTCTGAGGTGAGGAGTGATGACTTTGAGTTACTCTATATGGTCGATCGTTGAGCAGGAGACGCACCGCGGGGAGGCTTCTTTAGGTCATTATTTTTCGAACAAAAATCTTCAGGGACGTGCCCGTCAGTAGTGTATGGTTAGTATGGTCAACTGTTGATTGCTTGCGGTCTTCGTTAGGAAGCAAGGATGTGGCTGTGAAAGGAACGTTTTACGTCGACCAGACTTACGCTTATGATGCAGAAGGTATCCCGTCAATGAGACCTCTGCTCGGATGGTATCCTGTGACTTGTCGAGGAGGATATGCTCGCGGGGAGATGGAGTGACGTGTTGGGGAATGTGAAGGGCCATTCTTGAACGTGCCAATTGAGAGCTTCCTCTTCTGCCACGTGTAAGGGTGTAATCAATTTTGTTAAGGCCTAGGATGGCTATGTAATAATGACTTTTGCCCTTTGCGCTTCCCCATGCGAGAAAGTGCTTATAAAAAGGGGGAAAGATTCATTTTTACACTTCGCGCAAATTTCTTTCCATCACTTCTTTTGCTCTGCAACGTTCGTTCTTCGCCGCCGTCGGTCCCCCTTTCTTTTCCCAGATCTTCATCTTCAACCTTCAGACTCAAGTAAATTCTTCCTCCTAGCTTGTTAAACACATGAATATTTGGAAATTAGCTTGAATATTCCGGCGAAGCATGAATTTTCCGGTTGAAGTTCATGCGTTCTTTGATGAACACATGAATTTTCTAGGAAATTCAGGAAGGCTTTGAAGAACATGAGTCTAGGATGTTGTGTATGTCTGTAGATATTCCTAGGTTATTGTGTGAAACATCTTGTGTTTATAGTCAGGAAGGATGTTTCCTCGATGCTGTAAACTTTATTTGCGCGTGCCCGATAGGTCACAGTAGTCGTGAGGCTTATCCCCTTTTGGGCCTTTACAAGTCACTGATACTTGTCCCCATTCTCGAGGAGGGGTTACACCAAGGCCCCATGTTGTCGATAAGGGCTTGAGTCAAGGTGGTATCTGCCGCACCTCGAAAAATTCATTCGAACATACGACCCTCGCGCGAAAGGCGCGGAAATGCGGTTCGACAGAGTCGCCACCGAACTTTATTTTTCCCGAATAAACGGGAGAGGAAAATATCGAGAAAACCTCTTAAAACGAAAAGGATAGGAACAGGGCTGTCGCAACCATGTTCCAGGTTCGGGAGTCGGTTACGTGAGGGGAAGGTATTAGCACCCTTCACGTCCGTCGTACTCGACGGGAACCTCTTAAGGTAAATGTGGGGAGTGTTGTTTAGGTTTACTTGTTTTCTTCTCGTTGTTAAAGGTAGAATTGGTAGGGTAAAAGGTTAAAGACGCTAAGGAGAGATGGGTGGTTAGAAGATAGGGTGCTCGCCAAGGATTGGGGCCCTTGTGCCTACGTATGCTCATTCGGACAAGAATGAGAAATCAGAGCGTCGTAGTTCGACTACGGGAAAAGATGGGGGGAAATGGGTAAAAGGTAGAAGGTAGAAGTGTGGAATAGGGGAGAAAAATGGAAGTGTGCCCGCCAAGATCATCGCAATCTTGTGCCTACGTATCTTACATTCGGACGAGAATGAAGAATCAGAGCAGTCGTAGTTCGTGGTAACAACCACGAAAAGGTGAGGTTTGAATTGGTTTGACGTTGAGTTTGAGACGAAAGGGTGACTGACAAGCAACCCAAGAGCGTGTCTCAAGAGCTTGTCACTCAAGAATTCAAGGAATGCGAGACTCCAAGAACTCAATTCTTTCGGGAATTGACTGAATAAATTGAAGATAAAGAGTTGGATGTTTTGAAGTCGAAAGAATGAACTAATAACAACTCAAGGGCGCGCCTCGAGAGTTACTCATTCAAATATTCAAAGAGTGCTAGATTCTAAGAATATCTCTCTTTCGTAAGTTTTTTAAAAAAAGTTTGTGAAAGGATCGAATCGAAGAATGGCATGCGTGACCAAAAGGAAGTTGGTTTGGAATAGGTTCGACGACGTGTCGAGGATTTGATTGAAGATGGAACCGGCTTGACGACGTGTCAAGGGTTAAGGTTGTGAGAAACGATATTAGTCCCTAAGGGTGCTCCTAATATCGAGACCACGAGGAATTGTGAATGAAATGGGTTGCGAATGCGGACGAGCATTCGACTCAGGAGAATGTTTAAAAATGATTGAATTCGAAAGGTTGAGTGAATAACAATTCAAAGGGCGTGCTTCGAGAATTATTCACTCGAAGACACAAGGAATGCTAGACTCCAAGTGCCTCTTTCTTTCGGGGTTTTGATCAAAAAGACGTTGAGAATATGCTTGAGAAAATCAAAAGATTGAATGAACAACAACTCAAGAGCGAGTCTCGAGAGTTGCTCATTCGAAGATCCAAGAAATGCTAGATTTCAAGAATCTCCCTCTTTTGGAGTTTTTTCGAGAAAATGTTTAAAGGATAATTTGAAGTGCAAGTGAAATAATCTCGACTAAAATCATCGTCTATCAATAATTTTGACCGATAATAATTTAAAAATTGTCATTGACCAAAATAAGCAAGAAATCGATAAAAATCGAAAATGAAAGAAGTTAAAAAGAAAACGGTCTCGGGTTTGTCATTACTCGTCAATAATTTGACAAAGTTATAACTTGGGGTATCGTCATCGACCCAAAACAAGTGAAAATGGGACAAAATGCCCAATAACAAAAGCGAAATAAAATCACTCCTAAAATAAATTCTAACAAAAGAAAATTATATACAAACTTCTAAATAAAAAACTATATAATATTTACATGATAAAATAATCTAAAGAAATGAATAATAATAAAAAAAACTATATTACTGAACTAATATTAAAAAAACCATAATAAAAATATAAACAAAACTACGTATAATATATTTACAGAATCAGAACCAATGTCATATGATATAAATAAAATAATACTTAATTAATATATGTATAAAAATTAAAAAATATATTAAAAAAATAAATAAACAAAAACGGTGGATCCAAGTTTCCAAATCACCTCTCACTCTCAATCGAGCTCCCTCTCCCTCTGTTTACTCATCTCACAAACTCAACCTTTCTCTCTCGCGACTTACGCTTTGTTCATCATCAATCTTTCATCCTTCTCTCTGATTCGATTCAAATCTTTCTGTCTCTCTCCCTCACTCTCTGTTTGTGGTTGATTTGGGATAATTGATTTGGGGGTTTGAAGGAGGACGGTTGGGGTTTTGATTCTGGGTTATCGCCGGTGTTGAAGGTGATTTCGTCGGAGATTCGGTGTGGTTGAATCTGGGTTGAAGGTTCGTGGGTTTGGGGGTTTCAGACGGGAAAATGAGTGTCGTGTTGTTTTGAAAATGGGTCTCGAAGATTCGAATGGGTTTTTCGGTTCATAGGTTGAAGGTTTGACTTTTGAGTTCGCTGATTTGAGTTATGAACATTGTGGTTTGGTTTGTTGTTTGGGTGTTTGCTAAATCTGGGTTTACGATTCAAGTTTGATGAAGAGTGAAGATTTGTTCATGGGGTTCTGAAGGAGATTCGAAGAAGGTAGTATGTTGGAAGGATCTAGTAGTTAGTGTGCAATTTTCTAGAAAGCAAAACGGCGAGAGAGATCGAGAATGAGCATGAAGGTTTCGGTTTGGTGGTTTTAATGGTGATTTGGAAGTAGAAGGGATATGGTTCAGGTCTGGTTTTTCTTGAAGTTTGTTTCAAAGCTTAATGAGTTTGTTATTTGGATTTGAACATGGTGTTTCAATGGAAGGGAAGAAGAAGATATGAGTGAAGATGTTTGAAGGTGGAACTTGCGTATACACAGTATGGGTGTTTGAAGAATAATGGATAAGGTGATGTGTTTTAAGGTTTGTATATGAGTGGAGAGGTCATTCTGTTTGTGAAAGAAAAACAAGTGAGGTTATGGTGAAGTGAAAAATCGATTTGGTTCCCAGCTGAGAAATTTGAAAAAGAAGGTTATAGCTGTTGAGGATGAACCGAGGTAGTCCCTTCCCCCTTTTGAAGGCACTTATCAGTCTTTAAATCCAACCGGTCTAATATTTTCCTTCAAAATGTTTGTTATTTTTTCCTTCGTACCCTGTAGTGGCTGTCTCTGAGGTTTTTGGTACAATTTGTTGCCAATTGTGTTGTTTTGCTATTGCAGGTTTTGTAGTGCTAGCTGTATGGTTGGTAATAGTGTACATTGTGGTGGTTTTTGCTGCAGGCTTTGAGGCAGGCTCGTACAAGTTGTTGTTGGAGGTGATATTTTGCTGCGAGTTGTACAGTTGTGGTATGTATTTGAAAAAAAAAAGTACTAAAGGCTTGTTGGTGTGTTTTGTTTTTTTGCATAATTCATTGCTAGCTGATTATTTTATTGCTTTTTCTATTTCATGGCTTCATGACGGGTACGGTGTATAACGCGAACAAGCTACGGTTTTCTCACTGCCTTTGTATGTTGCATCGCCATGGTTGAAATAAGGTCGGGGACGAGTAGCTGTTGTTGCTGCTCATTTGCAAATTTTGACACTTGCTGTGAGATTTCTGCTGCAATGTCGTATGTATTCTCAGTCTCAGCAGTATGTTTCTTTTTTGAATCATGGCTTGTCAAAAATGTGGGATTAAACTTATCTAAAGCTCACATGTAGTGTTAGGATTTTGCAACCGTTGTTTCGTGCATATTTTGGTTGGTTTGCTGAGAGTATTTATGAAAATGGTTGTTGTGTATTGCTTTTTTTCATTGCAGGTACTGATGTGGGGTCCAAAACATTGATGTGGTGTAGGATCATTCTTGCTGCTATTTTGTACGATTGATGGTGTGGGTAGCAAGATGCAATGTGAGTGAGGTGAATATGGAGGCAGCAATTATGGAGTGGGGTCCTCATTTTTGTGTGCAGGTTTTGTCCTCTTTTGGTTGTGTGGCTGCAAAATATGCATTAGAGGCCACTAGTTTTTTTCTTTGTGCAGCTTCAATTTTGTCTACAATTTCAACTCCATATAAAAAACAATGAGCTCAATTCCTGGCAGGTCTGCTGTAATTTGGGGCTTTTGGATGGAGAACGTGATGGCTTGGAATTTTTGCACTATGTGAGGCCTCTCTTTGCCGCAGCCAATATTATCTTTTTTTAGGCGGGTGGTCTTGGCGCGTGAGCTGGGATTTATTTGTTATAATCTCCCATGGCAAGGCTTTGCTTTGTGTTAGCTATGCAGATCGTATGCACACGATACACGACAATAAAGTTTGTTGTCGGATAGCCACTCCGTTTCGTACTTTTTGTCTTTGTTGAATTTCATTCTGAAACTTTTTCTTTGCAAGTTTTTGATAGATAATATCATGCATATCACAATCACTGAACCACCCTTTCCAATATTGTTTCATCTTATTTTTTCATTTTTTCAGTTGCAGATTCGGCTACTTTGGGTCGAAAGTTCTCATGGAAGGAAAACTGGATTTGGGCACTTGTAATAAGTTTGCTGTTGGCTTGACGAAAAGGACTTGTGTTTCTATGGCTTGTGGAATTTTCATGTGGGCCTTGTTCTTGCCATTGCTCGGTTGTAAATAGAAATAGATTTCTTTCTTTGTGATTTCCTTGCTAAATAATTGGATCATGGGCTTGTATAATTAATTATTGCAATAAACTTTGATTGGGTTTGTACTATCAATACCTTCCATTTATTTTTCAAGCGGCCTTACAAATGAACTCACAACATTGCTGAGTTTGTTTCGCAATTTCCCGAATTTCAATTGACAACTTGAACTTCGTATCCCCGCATCCACTTCCATGAATGGACTTTGAGTTGAGCCTTGCATCAATAATAAATATGACCTTGGATGTTTAAATAAACTACAACTTTTATTATGAACATCCTTGAACCAGACAATGTTTTGAATCTGTCACCGTCTTGACAGCTCGATTCGCTCATAACCAACTTGGCTTGTGACATAATGTTCAGTTAGATCTTTTTGCACATTTACCAAATAATTCTCAAACTTTAACCTATCTTAAACCCAATTTGATTAACAAACTAAGTTGATGAACCAAAACAAAAAGAACTTCAACATGTACCACACATATCCCTGACTCAAATGAGACTTGATGCAGTTCAGTTCAATCTTCATGGTAGGAGCAACACACATTTTTTTGAATTTTCGAATAACGTTAGTGGGTGAATGTACAAGTTATAGTAATATACAGGTAGGACAAATTTAGGGTATGACAGATGCCCCTATCTAATTGGCTTGGACCGAGTAAGATGAAGTACGGCAGTATCCTCTCAAGGGATAAGACAATTAGATATAGAGAAGACCCTGAATTTGTCCAAAAAGAAAAAGAAAGCCTGGGAAAAGGTCAACATCACCCGAAAGATGATGGGAAGAAATACACACGGCTACCATCGCACAATCTATCATCAATGACTATGATAGACCTCCCACCAAAAGGATGACGGAGCAAAACACAAATAAACTATCGCACAATCTATCATTAATGACCATGATAGACCCTCACCAAAAGGATGACGGAGCAAAACGCACGCCAAACAATATCGCACAATCTATCATTAATGACCATGATAGACCCCCCACCAAAAGGATGACGGAGCGAAAACACAAATAAAATATCGCGCAATCTGACATCGACGAAATGTCAGACCCACCACCGAAAGGATGATGGAGCGAAAACACAAACAAAATATCGCGCAATCTGACATCGACGAAATGTCAGACCCACCACCGAAAGGATGATGGAGCGAAAACACAAACAAAATATCGCGCAATCTGACATCGACGAAATGTCAGACCCACCACCAAAAGGATGATGGAGCAAAAACACAAATAAAATATCGCGCAATCTGACATCGACGAAATGCCAGACCCACCACCAAAAGGATGATGGAGCGAAAACACAAATAAACTATCGCACAATCTATCATTAATGACCATGATAGACCCTCACCAAAAGGATGACGGAGCGAAACGCACGCCAAACAATATCGCACAATCTATCATTAATGACCATGATAGACCCCCCACCAAAAGGATGACGGAGCGAAAACACAAATAAAATATCGCGCAATTTGACATCGACAAAATGTCAGACCCACCACCGAAAGGATGATGGAGCGAAAACACAAATAAAATATCACGCAATCTGACATCGACGAAATGTCAGACCCACCACCAAAAGGATGATGGAGCGAAAACACAAATAAAATATCGCGCAATCTGACATCGACGAAATGCCAGACCCACCGCCAAAAGGATGATGGAGCGAAAACATAAACAAAATATCGCGCAATCTGACATCGACGAAATGTCAGACCCACCACCAAAAGGATGATGGAGTGAAAACACAAATAAAATATCGCGCAATCTGACATCGACGAAATGCCAGACCCACCACCAAAAGGATGATGGAGCGAAAACATAAACAAAATATCGCGCAATCTGACATCGACGAAATGCCAGACCCACCACCAAAAGGATGGCAGAGCGAAACACAAACAAAATATCGCACAATCTGACATCGACGAAATGTTAGACCCACCACCAAAAGGATGGCAGAGCGAAACACACACGCACAGGTTGCTATCACCAAAAGGATGATAGGACAACACAGATTTGAAGTTTACCAACACCAAAAGGATGCAAGCTAGGTTGAACTGACGAAGTTCGACTATCACCAAAAGGATGATAGTAAGGCAATTGACAACGGTCACGCTTGCTGGGTACAATTTACTGGGGAACCCCCAAGAGGAAAATTGAATTGAAACGAGTCAACAGGGTACGCCCACCGTCTTGTTTGGAGATCATAGTTTTGCTGAAATGATTTCATGGTTACGCCCATGAATTTTGAAGAAGATGCCCCTGACTGGGCTGAGTTTGTCCTGATGTCTTGTCTTGCTCAACAAAAGGTTGAACAACTTCATGAGGAACGCTCATGGTCTTGCTGAAGATGCCCCTGCTCGGGTTGGATCTTGCACTGAACTTCTTGGATCTGCCCAATAAAAGGTTGAACAACTTCGTGGGGAAAGCCCACGGTCTTGAATGGTATGCCCCTGGCTGGGATGTATATTAATCTTGAAGATCTGATCAACCACGAGGTTGAAACACGTCATGGGAGACGCCCATGGTCTTTTAAAAAAAATGCCCCTGCCTGGGATGAATCTTGCTTTGAATAACTTCGAATTTTGATAGGAGAGACCCACAATTGCAGAAGATTGCCCCTGACTGGGCTGATGATTACTTTGAAGCTCTTGAAAATCGTGGGACAAACCCACCATCTTGCGGAAGATGCCCCTGACTGGGCTACCAATGGTCTTGGAAATCCTCGGGATTGATCCTGGACCTTGACTTGCATATATGAATGCTGGATGATAAATAATATTCCATATGAATGGACGTGCAAATGCAAATGCTGACGCACAGAGATGCAAGAATTGGGGAAGCATGATATGGTTAGGTATGCATATGATGCAAAATGCTTATGATAGAGAATGTAATGCGCGTGATGCATATGATTGCAGACGGGTAATTGAAAATGCGTGTGAAGGCACCAGCGTGGTGGACTTTGGGTAGTTGCCAATGCGGATTGGACTTCGGGTGGTGGGAGGGATTGATTTCCTCGACACGCAGTTTATTGAAAACGCCACGATTGAAGCAAAAGATAACGCCGTGGATTCCCTAAGTCTGGGTACTTGGTGACTTGTGAATTGGCTTCAGAGAAGGTTGCCACTCTGCTTGTTGGTCAGGACGACCTGATCTCGCCCCAGTTCGAACATGGCAATGGTCTGCCCTAGATTAACCAGTTCTGACATATGGAAGTTGAACTCGGATGACTTGCCCCCGCTCGAGCTGTTGAATGACTTGCCCCAGCCTGTGGGTTCTGAGGTAGTCTTGCTTCGTGTCAGCCACTGGAAGTTAAATTCTTCCTAGATTGCCCGTTGCTGAAATATCTTTGGATACCTAGCACTGTTTTATAGTTGAAATTGTGCATTCACAAATGGTAATAATTAATGCAAAGTTCGATGCAAGTTTGAAAAGGTGTTATTTATTGAGAGTGTCGTGGTAGTGAAACGAATGGACCATTAGCCCAATGTTGCAAGAATAATGACACCAATGTTGATGATTTGCAATCATGTGAGGAGTCAGGTTACGCAACCTTGCGACAATATGCTTTCAGAATAAACCTCGTCTCAATTAGGTCTTTCAAGGGTTGTAACATGGTCTGGTTCATGGTTATGAAACAAAGGATGCTAGGCTCAAAGTATGATTTGTACCCACCCATTCTTCTTAATGATCTCCAGTCCTACGCTCAGTTAATCCTACACATTGTCTTGACGGTATAAACTTGATGGTTCAAGGTTTGCTCGACGTGGCAGTCACCTTATTTTGGTTTTGATGAATGTCAGTGCCCCTTTGATTTGGGTGGCCACTGAATCTTTTGTTGAGGGTTTCGGGGTCCTCTTTTGCTTTTGTTTTGATCCCTAACTTTTGCATGGATTGACTTTGCTTGTCAGATCCATCGGGATTGCCTTGATTTTGCCTAAGTACCCTATGAGGTGTTTGACTTAGCAGGCTTTTGATTTTTTTCTGGATTTTGTTGGGACTGCCATAGCATGGGTCTTTGATGAACCACCGTCTTCGGGATTTTGCGGAGTTGAATTAACTGAACACTACCCTGCCCCAGGCTGAGTGTAAGGTTTGAATATCCGAAGGAAACTGCTACTTCTAGGCTCGAAGTGGTTTACTAGGGATTAACTCCTTATATCTCTGGTGTTTGGGGAAATTGAAACAATGCCTGTACATCATTGACGAGATTCGGTCTGAAAGCATACAATTTGCAATTACGGGTATCTTGTTTTCATCATCCTCCCTCTAATCAAGCTAAACAACAGTGAATAGAGTGGAGTGAATAAATGTGTCAGTGATAAGTGAAAAATGAGTGAATACGACATAACTAAATCAAAACATGCATAAACGATACATTAATGAAAACCAAATACGAATGGCAATTGTTCAAAGCATACAATACTTAAACAAACAAAGACAAAACATAAGAAATGCGAAATATTAAATGGCAGCATGACGACCTTCTTCAGAGAATGGACTTGACTTGATTGGATTCGATGTTAGTCCTAGTTGGCCGATGGCAACGGATCGTTGATGATATTCAGAGACTTTCCATTGAAGTTGATAGCATCTCTGTCGATCATGTCTTGAATTATGTGCTTGAAAGCCCTGCAATCCTCAATGGTATGACCTAGAGTACCCTTATGAAACTCACAATGAGCATTTGCGTCGTAATCGGCAGGAATGACGGTTGGAGGAGCCAAATCTCTCGGAACAACAACCTTCTTCTCCATCAACTGAGCGAAGATACTAGCATATTTCATTGGCAGGCGATCAAAGACTTTATCTGGTCTCCATGTTCTCTGCGGACGCTGTGGGCGAGCACCTTGTCGTTGCTGAGTAGCTTGCATCTGCTGTTGCTGAGGAGGATACTGATATCCTTGCTGGTTGTAGGCTTGTTGCTAAGGAGCCTGTTGTCGTGGCGTCTGAGCTTGCGCTGCTTGAACAGCTGGCTGATAAGGCATTGAAGCATATTGCGCAACAACAACATATTGATACTGATAGTAGGGAACTTGATAAGGCATAGGAGCGGGAGCTTATTGAGAAGCTTGCCCTTTCTGCAAAAAGATGGCATTTGTCTCGCCCTCTTTCTTCTTGTATCCGTTGAAAGGCTTCTTGGCAGTAGCCTGGCTGTTAGAACCTCCTGGGATCTTCCCACTCTTCAGCCCTTCTTCAATTCTCTCACCGACGATCACCAAGTCAGAGAATCCAGCGGAGACACTACCGATCAGCTTTTCGTAGTATTGGCCTTGTAAAGTACCCATGAAGATGTCAATCAGTTCACGGTCAACAAGAGGTGGATGCACCATTGCGGCTAGCTCTCTCCATCGTTGCGCGTACTCCTTGAAGGATTCGTTATCCTTCTGAGTCATACTCTGAAGCTGAGTACGATTTGGAGCAAGATCGGTATTGGACTTGTACTGCTTGACAAATGCATCAGCTAGCTCGGCCCAAGTGCGCACACTATTATGCTCCAGCTGCATATACCATTCGAGTGATGCCCCAGACAAGCTGTCCTGGAAGTAATGGATCATGAGCTTCTCATCTCGGGCATAGGCAGCCATCTTGCGACAGTACATCTTCAGATGAATATTCGGGCAACTGAGACCTTTGTACTTCGAAAATTCGGGCACCTTGAACTTTGGAGGAATGACAACATCAGGCACCAAGCACAATTCCAAAGCACTGAAAGAATTTGAGTTATGCCCCTCTATGGCTCGGAGTTTCTCGGCTAGATCTCGGCACATCTTCATGGCTTCTGAATCCTGAGCGGCAATAGGACTGGCGATGGGAATAGCAGCATGATAGTTCTGAATGTCATCATACTGATCCATCAAAGTATCTTCGATATGGGGAGCTGGGATTTGCACAGCAGTAGGCTGGGCCTGCGGGATAACTCCAACAGTAACTCCAGGCGTTGGGATTGGCTGAGAAGTGTTTCCTTCGACTGCGTTGTTGAAGTTCAACGGCATCCCATGAGAATTTGGAATTGGAACCAAAGGGATGGCAGTAGACCCTTGTCCTTGACCATTGTTGACGACAGCAGCGGCTTCACGCTGTTCTTCCTCTCTCCTGGCTACGAGGATGGCTTCGAGAATCTGGTCGATCTTTCCTTTCATAGAATCCAATTCTTCCCTGAAGGCGACTTGCTCCTGCTGAATCTGCTCCATCATTCGTCTTGTATTGGCTCTAGTTGCGTACTGGTGTCGAGGAATCAACTTGATTTACTGAAGAAGAAAGAACAGAGACATAAGATTCTGTTGGAGGACTGGAAATGAAAAATGCACAACATATGAAATGTAATGCGAATGATATGCAAGATGCAATGCAAGATACAAGATCCAGGATCGCAGGATCACAATCAAACAACTCCTGAAGCTGGTAACTGTAATAGATAGGTAACCATAATTCATGCTCAAAGAACATTGACAGGTACGACCTATGCGGGAAGATCTAAGCATTCTACCCATAGACCCTCTTACGGGATGGTTTCTATGTTTGGTTCCCAGGATCACGGACACTAGTCGTATTAGCGTCACGCAACAGGTTGGCTGTATTACGACGATAATGACAATAAGGTCTTTCCTGAGCGGGGTCCTCATGCTAGGCGCACAAGGAGCGAGTCCTTGAAGACTAACACTACACGACCACCAATATCGGAACTGGTGCTAACAAAAGGTTCCCAGAGTCACGGACCCTTCATTAATCAAGTCGTGCAACAGGCTAGTTGTGTTACAACGAGATCTACGAATAGGTCTCCTCTGGAGGAGCTTTCATGCTAGGCACACAAGGAGCAAGTCCTCGGAGACTAACACTACTCGACTACCAATTCTAAACTATGTGTTCTCTCTGCTTTTACCGAAGCTCGGGCGTAGAGCCTTACTCATGATGTCATCCCAAGAACCAACAGGCAACCCAGATAACAAGCACGAATAAAATCCACAAGAGAACAAATACAAAAAGAAAATCAATAAAAAACAAACATTCCTCACAAACCAAAAGATAGGCTCGACTCTCTCTTTGCATGGAGCAAAACGTCCCCAGCAGAGTCGCCAGCTGTCGCACCTCGAAAAATTCATTCGAACATACGACCCTCGCGCGAAAGGCGCGAAAATGCGGTTCGACAGAGTCGCCACCGAACTTTATTTTTCCCGAATAAACGGGAGAGGAAAATATCGAGAAAACCTCTTAAAACGAAAAGGATAGGAACAGGGTTGTCGCAACCATGTTCCGGGTTCGGGAGTCGGTTACGTGAGGGGAAGGTATTAGCACCCTTCACGTCCGTCGTACTCGACGGGAACCTCTTAAGGTAAATGTGGGGAGTGTTGTTTAGGTTTACTTGTTTTCTTCTCGTTGTTAAAGGTAGAATTGGTAGGGTAAAAGGTTAAAGACGCTAAGGAGAGATGGGTGGTTAGAAGATAGGGTGCTCGCCAAGGATTGGGGCCCTTGTGCCTACGTATGCTCATTCGGACAAGAATGAGAAATCAGAGCGTCGTAGTTCGACTACGGGAAAAGATGGGGGGAAATGGGTAAAAGGTAGAAGGTAGAAGTGTGGAATAGGGGAGAAAAATGGAAGTGTGCTCGCCAAGATCATCGCAATCTTGTGCCTACGTATCTTACATTCGGACGAGAATGAAGAATCAGAGCAGTCGTAGTTCGTGGTAACAACCACGAAAAGGTGAGGTTTGAATTGGTTTGACGTTGAGTTTGAGACGAAAGGGTGACTGACAAGCAACCCAAGAGCGTGTCTCAAGAGCTTGTCACTCAAGAATTCAAGGAATGCGAGACTCCAAGAACTCAATTCTTTCGGGAATTGACTGAATAAATTGAAGATAAAGAGTTGGATGTTTTGAAGTCGAAAGAATGAACTAATAACAACTCAAGGGCGCGCCTCGAGAGTTACTCATTCAAATATTCAAAGAGTGCTAGATTCTAAGAATATCTCTCTTTCGTAAGTTTTTTAAAAAAAGTTTGTGAAAGGATCGAATCGAAGAATGGCATGCGTGGCCAAAAGGAAGTTGGTTTGGAATAGGTTCGACGACGTGTCGAGGATTTGATCGAAGATGGAACCGGCTTGACGACGTGTCAAGGGTTAAGGTTGTGAGAAACGATATTAGTCCCTAAGGGTGCTCCTAATATCGAGACCACGAGGAATTGTGAATGAAATGGGTTGCGAATGCGGACGAGCATTCGACTCAGGAGAATGTTTAAAAATGATTGAATTCGAAAGGTTGAGTGAATAACAATTCAAAGGGCGTGCTTCGAGAATTATTCACTCGAAGACACAAGGAATGCTAGACTCCATGTGCCTCTCTTTTTCGGGGTTTTGATCAAAAAGACGTTGAGAATATGCTTGAGAAAATCAAAAGATTGAATGAACAACAACTCAAGAGCGAGTCTCGAGAGTTGCTCATTCGAAGATCCAAGAAATGCTAGATTTCAAGAATCTCCCTCTTTTGGAGTTTTTTCGAGAAAATGTTTAAAGGATAATTTGAAGTGCAAGTGAAATAATCTCGACTAAAATCATCATCTATCAATAATTTTGACCGATAATAATTTAAAAATTGTCATTGACCAAAATAAGCAAGAAATCGATAAAAATCGAAAATGAAAGAAGTTAAAAAGAAAACGGTCTCGGGTTTGTCATTACTCGTCAATAATTTGACAAAGTTATAACTTGGGGTATCGTCATCGACCAAAAACAAGTGAAAATGGAACAAAATGCCCAATAACAAAAGCGAAATAAAATCACTCCTAAAATAAATTCTAACAAAAGAAAATTATATACAAACTTCTAAATAAAAAACTATATAATATTTACATGATAAAATAATCTAAAGAAATGAATAATAATAAAAAAAACTATATTACTGAACTAATATTAAAAAAACCATAATAAAAATATAAACAAAACTACGTATAATATATTTACAGAATCAGAACCAATGTCATATCATATAAATAAAATAATACTTAATTAATATATATATAAAAAGTAAAAAATATATTAAAAAAAATAAATAAACAAAAACGGTGGATCCAGGTTTCCAAATCACCTCTCACTCTCAATCGAGCTCCCTCTCCCTCTGTTTACTCATCTCACAAACTCAACCTTTCTCTCTCGCGACTTACGCTTTGTTCATCATCAATCTTTCATCCTTCTCTCTGATTCGATTCAAATCTTTCTGTCTCTCTCCCTCACTCTCTGTTTGTGGTTGATTTGGGATAATTGATTTGGGGGTTTGAAGGAGGACGGTTGGGGTTTTGATTCTGGGTTATCGCCGGTGTTGAAGGTGATTTCGCCGGAGATTCGGTGTGGTTGAATCTGGGTTGAAGGTTCGTGGGTTTGGGGGTTTCAGACGGGAAAATGAGTGTCGTGTTGTTTTGAAAATGGGTCTCGAAGATTCGAATGGGTTTTTCGGTTCATAGGTTGAAGGTTTGACTTTTGAGTTCGCTGATTTGAGTTATGAACATTGTGGTTTGGTTTGTTGTTTGGGTGTTTGCTAAATCTGGGTTTACGATTCAAGTTTGATGAAGAGTAAAGATTTGTTCATGGGGTTCTGAAGGAGATTCGAAGAAGGTAGTATGTTGGAAGGATCTAGTAGTTAGTGTGCAATTTTCCAGAAAGCAAAACGGCGAGAGAGATCGAGAATGAGCATGAAGGTTTCGGTTTGGTGGTTTTAATGGTGATTTGGAAGTAGAAGGGATATGGTTCAGGTCTGGTTTTTCTTGAAGTTTGTTTCAAAGCTTAATGAGTTTGTTATTTGGATTTGAACATGGTGTTTCAATGGAAGGGAAGAAGAAGATATGAGTGAAGATGTTTGAAGGTGGAACTTGCGTATACACAGTATGGGTGTTTGAAGAATAATGGATAAGGTGATGTGTTTTAAGGTTTGTATATGAGTGGAGAGGTCATTCTGTTTGTGAAAGAAAAACAAGTGAGGTTATGGTGAAGTGAAAAATCGATTTGGTTCCCAGCTGAGAAATTTGAAAAAGAAGGTTATAGCTGTTGAGGATGAACCGAGGTAGTCCCTTCCCCCTTTTGAAGGCACTTATCAGTCTTTAAATCCAACCGGTCTAATATTTTCCTTCAAAATGTTTGTTATTTTTTCCTTCGTACCCTGTAGTGGCTGTCTCTGAGGTTTTTGGTACAATTTGTTGCCAATTGTGTTGTTTTGCTATTGCAGGTTTTGTAGTGCTAGCTGTATGGTTGGTAATAGTGTACATTGTGGTGGTTTTTGCTGCAGGCTTTGAGGCAGGCTCGTACAAGTTGTTGTTGGAGGTGATATTTTGCTGCGAGTTGTACAGTTGTGGTATGTATTTGAAAAAAAAAAGTACTGAAGGCTTGTTGGTGTGTTTTGTTTTTTTGCATAATTCATTGCTAGCTGATTATTTTATTGCTTTTTCTATTTCATGGCTTCATGACGGGTACGGTGTATAACGCGAACAAGCTACGGTTTTCTCACTGCCTTTGTATGTTGCATCGCCATGGTTGAAATAAGGTCGGGGACGAGTAGCTGTTGTTGCTGCTCATTTGCAAATTTTGACACTTGCTGTGAGATTTCTGCTGCAATGTCGTATGTATTCTCAGTCTCAGCAGTATGTTTCTTTTTTGAATCATGGCTTGTCAAAAATGTGGAATTAAACTTATCTAAAGCTCACATGTAGTGTTAGGATTTTGCAACCTTTGTTTCGTGCATATTTTGGTTGGTTTGCTGAGAGTATTTATGAAAATGGTTGTTGTGTATTGCTTTTTTTCATTGCAGGTACTGATGTGGGGTCCAAAACATTGATGTGGTGTAGGATCATTCTTGCTGCTATTTTGTACGATTGATGGTGTGGGTAGCAAGATGCAATGTGAGTGAGGTGAATATGGAGGCAACAATTATGGAGTGGGGTCCTCATTTTTGTGTGCAGGTTTTGTCCTCTTTTGGTTGTGTGGCTGCAAAATATGCATTAGAGGCCACTAGTTTTTTTCTTTGTGCAGCTTCAATTTTGTCTACAATTTCAACTCCATATAAAAAACAATGAGCTCAATTCCTGGCAGGTCTGCTGTAATTTGGGGCTTTTGGATGGAGAACGTGATGGCTTGGAATTTTTGCACTATGTGAGGCCTCTCTTTGCCGCAGCCAATATTATCTTTTTTTAGGCGGGTGGTCTTGGCGCGTGAGCTGGGATTTATTTGTTATAATCTCCCATGGCAAGGCTTTGCTTTGTGTTAGCTATGCAGATCGTATGCACACGATACACGGCAATAAAGTTTGTTGTCGGATAGCCACTCCGTTTCGTACTTTTTGTCTTTGTTGAATTTCATTCTGAAACTTTTTCTTTGCAAGTTTTTGATAGATAATATCATGCATATCACAATCACTGAACCACCCTTTCCAATATTGTTTCATCTTATTTTTTCATTTTTTCAGTTGCAGATTCGGCTACTTTGGGTCGAAAGTTCTCATGGAAGGAAAACTAGATTTGGGCACTTGTAATAAGTTTGCCGTTGGCTTGACGAAAAGGACTTGTGTTTCTATGGCTTGTGGAATTTTCATGTGGGCCTTGTTCTTGCCATTGCTCGGTTGTAAATAGAAATAGTTTTGTTTCTTTGTGATTTCCTTGCTAAATAATTGGATCATGGGCTTGTATAATTAATTATTGCAATAAACTTTGATTGGGTTTGTACTATCAATACCTTCCATTTATTTTTCAAGCGGCCTTACAAATGAACTCACAACATTGCTGAGTTTGTTTCGCAATTTCCCGAATTTCAATTGACAACTTGAACTTCGTATCCCCGCATCCACTTCCATGAATGGACTTTGAGTTGAGCCTTGCATCAATAATAAATATGACCTTGGATGTTTAAATAAACTATAGCTTTTATTATGAACATCCTTGAACCAGACAATGTTTTGAATCTGTCACCGTCTTGACAACTCGATTCGCTCATAACAAACTTGGCTTGTGACATAATGTTCAGTTAGATCTTTTTGCACATTTACCAAATAATTCTCAAACTTTAACCTATCTTAAACCCAATTTGATTAACAAACTAAGTTGATGAACCAAAACAAAAAGAACTTCAACACGTACCACACATATCCCTGACTCAAATGAGACTTGATGCAGTTCAGTTCAATCTTCATGGTAGGAGCAACACACATTTTTTTGAATTTTCGAATAACGTTAGTGGGTGAATGTACAAGTTATAGTAATATACAGGTAGGACAAATTTAGGGTATGACAGATGCCCCTTACTCATTCCTCGCTGATGCGTCCGCAAGTGCACGGAAATATCGAAGTAATATAAAAGATTGTCGAACACACAGAGACCAATGTCAATCTACCGTTATCTATTGCTACGGCGTAAAGCTAAGGCTAATGGAATTTGGAAAGTTAAATGCGGATGAAATTAAATGCATAAGAAATAAAGATTTTTTGGTTTAAAGAAATGCGGTAAAGGAATATCGGTATGTAACGCTTTAGCTATCGGGAATTCGGCAGTTTACCGGTGCCTTTTTGTCTATTGCAAACACTTTTCAGGAGAACTTACTCATTTAAAGACCTTCGTCTCACAATGGTTGTTGACTCGGGTCATAATTCTAAGGGCCGAATGTACGCTTTCGCTGTCCCATTCGGGGTTAAAACTAATTTTTGTAAACAGATAGATTCTAATTTCTTTTAAAGCGCTTTCGCTGTGTCTAAAATCAATGCCTAGTTTTTACTATCTGGTTCTAGCCTCAGCTGTCGCTTGTTGGTTCGTACCTTAATATGGTTTCCCACTGTCGTGGAAAAACCACCGTAAATAGCTTCTCACTGTCGTGACAAAGGTTTATTTAGAATTTTGATTAAAAACTACGGCCAGAAAGGTTGTTTGTAAAAAGGGAAGATTCCGGTTACTACCGAATCCTGCCCTACTAATTCGGTTACATACCGATAAAACTAATTTAGCTAGACATGATAATTAATGCAAACATAAATAAACAATGGCAGCAGAATAATATAACATGCATACTGACAGAAATAAAATAATAATTCAATTAATAAAAACCTGTAAATCGTACTGATCTCGAATCCTTGAGTAGTCCTCCACAACGTCGGCAGGATTCTACTTTGGCGAGAATTAAAAGGTACAGGAACAAATAAAGCGATACAAATGAAATAAAAGGAAAAGAAATGGAAAATAATGCAGGAAAGTAAATTTGGCTTCAATGGGAATTTTGGCAGTACTTCGATACATCGAAGGCTCCCCTTAAAACTGTGAATCTAAGGCCTATTTATAGGAGATAATTCACTCTCCAACTTCCAGAGATCATGGGTGAGTTATGGAGGGAGTGGGAGTAACTTCCAGTAGTGGGCAGTGAGTGGAGAAAGTGTAGGAAGAAATTAAGTTGAGATTGATCGTGGCTTCTTCTGATTTGAACGTACTGATATTTTGCCTGCGTGACGGTGTTGCACCCCAAAATTTGCCCTCACAATACAAGACTTTGTGTTCCAAGAAGGTTCACAAGGTTCACAAAATTCACAATTGGTCAGAAGAGTTGACAATTCCCTCAGACAATGCACCTCCTAAGCAGTGCATCCAAAACTAGGGTTTTGACTTTAATCAGGCTAAATGGACTTCCAAGACTTCAAGTGAGCTTCATAACATCTTATATGTGTATAAGAACCCCCATGTCAAGTTTCAAGACTTTTCTCAAAAGTTTGCTCAGTCAGATGATCAGATAAGTCAAAAGCAGTCAATGCAGTTAAAAGGTCAAACTGAGGTCAACTGTGGTCAAACCAAAGTCAAACTTCATGATTTTTTTTTGCCAACATCAAAGAGAGGTTGGGTGAGAAATATTATCATAATAACTGTAATACCCCAAATTTTGCCCTAAGATTTGTCGTCGCATTTCATTGCATTTAATCAATTACTAACAAATTTGTGTAGTCGTTTGACTCTTTGCAGGTAAATATCATATGGCATGCATTTTTTTTCTAAAGAGTAAAAATGGCACAATTGGCAGGAGGACATGTGTAAGGAGTTATGAGTGTGAGAGGTTGAGAGTTCGAATCTCACCTTTGTCATTTTTTTTGTTTTTTATTATTTTTACTCTAAATTTTTCTATCTTTCATTAAAAAAAAATAACAAAAATAGTTTTTTATTATTATTTAATTATTATTTTCGTATTTTAATTAAATCATTTTTTAAAATATTATTTTTTTTCACTTTTTTCTAAATTATTCATAAAAATATCCAAAAAATCATAAAATAAAAAATATTGAAAAAATTTTTGTTCTTTTTATAATATTTTTTATTTTAGGAATCAATAGGATTATTAGTTTTATTTTAAGTTTATTTTAATTATTTTAAATTATTTAAATTTTATTTTTTCTTAACTAATTATTTAGTTTGGGCTTTAAAATGGGCTTTAGGGACATTATTGACAATTTGGTGTTAACCCTAATTTGTTCCCTATATATACATGTGTTGCCTTGTTGGAAAAAAGGAGAGAACGAAAAAAAAACCTAAGAGGAGTGAGTGTCGTTTGCCGTTATTTAGTTTTCTTCTTCATCCATTACTATTGTTTCTTTTTCTTCATCGTTTACCGTTATTTCTTTTCCTTCATCTATTACTGTTGTTTCTTTTTCTTCATCTTTTACCGTTATTTCTTTTTCTTCATCTATTACCGTTATTTCTTTTTCTTTATCTATTACTGTTACGTTTATATATATATAATTTTTAAATTGTTAGAGTTTATATATATAAGATTTTTGATCGAATTATGTCGATACGATGTTTGCACATTTGTGTGCATGACGCATGACATTTGTGTTAGTTCGATCTGGTTGCGATGATCGCATTTTTGTGTGAGCAATAATACTATTTTTTGCTTAATTTCTTTTTCTTTGCGATAAATTTTGTTTCGTCCGATTTAGATCTGGTTGCGATGAGCGCATTTCTGCATTAGCAACATTGTTGGGTTATTTGGCACATTTAAAATTCATTATTGCTTTATTATTATTATTATTATTATTATTATTATTATTATTATTATTATTATTATTATCATTATTTATTATTATTATCATTATTATCATTATTATTACCATTATTATTATTATTGTTATCAATAATTTATTAAAATTTGTTATAATATAAAAATCTGTTTTTTAAAATAAATAACATTAACATCTTTTCCAAATTAATATGAAAACCTATTATTTTTAAGAAAAACTTTTTTTTAGATAAATTTAAAATAATAACTAAAATCTTTTTTTTAAAATAATAACTAGAACCGTTATTTATTTTATTTTATTATTGTTCAATTCAAATTTCATTATCATATTGTATCTGCTCCTCTCATGTAACCTCGCGAACTTAACAATCGCTCTTTAAATTCTGCCTTTAAATTTCTGCTTGCATGGTTTAAATTATGACATTATCTCTCTGTTTGCATGATTCAATTATCTCACGCGTTTACTATTATTTCTGTCACATTGCACACATCCGAAGGTTAGGTCTAACTGTTTGGCCGCCGCGCCAATAGTCCGTAAAACTTCACACATTCAATTTCAAATCCTCAAAACTACAAACTACAAACCCTAATTTTCACAAATGCCTCGCCGCAGGCAAAATTACAATTTTACCCTTAGCATTAGGTCAAAGAGCCGCCGCGCTCATTTTAGGGTTTCCCGCCGTGGAATCCCTAATTTAACCCTAATTACAACTTAACATTTCAACGTAGAGATTTGGAGTTTCTACACTCCACGTAAGCGTGTCCTTAAGATGCGTTTATTCCCCTTGAGACCTTGACCACAGTCAAGAAGTTTCTAACCTCCCTATTGAGGGGAACTACGATTACTCTGATTCCACTCCCGTAAGGATACGTAGGCACAAGATGCGATGTCTTGCCGAGTAAACTTAGAATTAACCCCCTTTATTATTTATTATTGCTTATTTATATTTTATTTATCTTTGCTATTTAATTATTTTGCTTATTATTTTGTAATTGTTTCTTGGATGTAAAGTTGTTTAATTATTTAATTATTATTATTATGGTTAGTAATTAGGGGGTGTAACAACATGTATGTAATATTAAAATAAATTTAGATCACTTTTAAATAAAGATAATTAAAATAAACACGTCACACACGTAAGTCGATTTTAATCGCCGTCTCACTTCCTAAGGATATCCCTCAAGTTGCCTACGAATAATGGTTAAGTGGGGTGTATAAAGCAAGTCCCTCAAATAAAAAAATCATCAAAGTCCCTTATGGTTGCCTTTACGAATCAAGTCCCTTTCGAAAAATGATGATGGTCCCTTATATGCGCTTATTACATCCCACAATGGCCTTCAAAGTCAAATTGTCCCTCACATACCCCTTAACATCCAAAGTAAGAACTACCTACTCCATTATAGTAGGGATAGTCTTACTAAGGAAAGGATAAAGAATAAGAAAGACCTTAAAACATTAGGGTAGGCTACTCCTAGATACTTGCTCACTTCAAAACTTTTTCACACTTAAACAAATTTCCAACAAAATTTTCAAACAAGTTTTTTTCACATCCATACACGGATTATTATTAAACTATTCTGAAATTTTTTGCTATTCACACACTACACTTTCAAAACAATTCAAAAGTGAGCTTAAGTACCTAAGAGCCCATGGATAACCATGGATGAAAAGGGTGCTAACACCTTCCCTTTTCATAACCTACCCCCCGGACCCAAAATATTCTCTAAGGTCTTTCCTGTTCTTTTATAACCTTTCCTTATGGATAAAATAAAAGTCGGTGGCGACTCTTGCTATCCGCAACATTGTTTAAAGTCAGTTCTCCCACCGTGTTACAGAACTGGCGACTCTGCTGGGGAGTCTATTTAAGAGGGGTACCCTTAGGAATTAAGATCACTTTAAATTGTTTGCCTTGTTTGCTTTATTATTATATTGTTGGGGTGCTCTTATGTGTGAAAGGTCCTAACCCGGATCTAGTGTACCTTAGGTAAATGGCAATAGACCAAGGAAACTGTACGACGTATATCGATACGGTTGATCTGGTGGCCATAGTTAGTGCGACTTCTTGGTTGGTGCTTATATTCCTTAAGTCAAGTTGAGGATAATATTGAGGCTGCCATATGTTGTCAATGCACTAACTGACTTTTAGAACCCTAGTTAACTCATCTTGGCCTTTAGAAAGTAGTGAGGTAACCGGCTTTGGTGCAGACTGAAGTTGGTTGACACTCGATACTACGCTCATTGAGATCTTAAACTTGGAGGGTTTTGGTTGGCAAGTAAGTTGCCTTCTGAACAACCACCCTTGTGAAGGATCAATGATATTGAGATCCCTTAGAACCTGGTTACTTTTGTAGGACAGGATGAACCATCTAACTTCAGGGGAGGGTACTTACCTTTAAACCTCATGCAAGCCTTTAAACCTAGGGCAATTGTGTGACTTGTTTGTGTGTGCCACATGTTTGTGATTGAACATAACATCATGACATCATCATGCATCATGAGCATATCATTTTCCCTAACCATTTCAAGGACCAAGGGATTTATTTTTGTTCTTTGTTGCAGGTCATGGCTTCTGCTCGTAGAAACACCATCAGGATCAACTTTGTAGGGATACCTCCCAAGCTCAAAGAGTTGGTTTCCCAAGTGTCTGATCATTCCCAGTTCGTCCAGAGACATGGTCACCTATTGGATCTAGTCACTTCAGGGTTCAGTGAAGACATGATGAGTGTGCTGTTTCAGTTCTTTGACCCTAAGCACCATTACTTTACATTTCCTGATTATCAGCTGGTTCCAACCATGGAGGAGTTCTCTAAACTTCTGGGTATACCTGTTCTTGATCAGAAGCCATTCACAGGCTTAGAGAAGGAGCTTAAACCAGAAGTTATTGCTGCAGCTCTACATCTGAAGAAGTCTGACATTGTTCTAGAGACGAGAAGTGGAGTTAAAGGTATTCTTGCCAAGGTATTAGTGGATAAAGCTCAAATGTTCTTGAAGGCTATGAGCTACGATGCTTTTGAGGAGATCTTAGCCTTATTGATTTATGGCTTAGTGTTGTTCCCCAATCCTGATCAGTTCATAGACGTTCATGCCATCAACATATTCCTATTGTGCCACTTCTAGGCATAAGAGGAGGCATCACCTACGACCCATCTCTAGCTTTACGACAGTTTGGTTACGCCCGGAGCGATGGTCCACATGACATGTTGATTCAGGGCATTGTGTTTGATTACGACAACGACCTTCAGGGTTACCGTCAGAGATTCATCCGAGCTTGGGGAAAGGTAAACAGGATTGACAGCAAGACACTGGAGCCTAAGTACACTATTCCTATGGAGGCTTATCTCAGATTGGTACGATTTCGTGCTCAGACACTCATGATGCCATATCCTGCCGTCCTACCAGTTACCATGGAACCTGTTGCTGAAGGAGACACAGCTTATACCATCCTTCACCCAGACATGCCTACTGATATGGAAGACTTGCAGAGATCATGGATCCAACTGAAAGAGCAAAGGGATACTTTCGAGGCTCATTACAAAGCAAGCCAAGCAAGGATCCTAGAGCTAACAAAGCTACTTCATGAGGAACGAAACCTCAACTCATACCTCAACACAAAGAGGAAACGTCCAGGGGAGACTTAAAACCCCATCTTTTGTACTTATTTCGTTTTCATTTTTTGTAAGCCTAAAAGGCAAAACAAGTTATTACTAATAAAAAGTTACTTTCTTGATTGTTTAAGCAAATTTAAATCCTGCGGTCCTTGAAAACATTGCATATGCATTCCCATATCATTGCATCACAGGTTTATAATTGTGCACAGGTTTCTCATCTTCTCGCTGTTTATTTCAGCAATGGCTCTTGAACAATCAGTTAAGGATCTCCAGGCACAGAATGCACAGTTCCAAGAGCTGATCCTAAACCTATCCAAAGGGCAGGATGAATTGAAGACACTGCTGGCCAAGAAGACTAAGAAGGCTAGAAGGTCTGCTGGGTTGCTCAACATGGGAAGAAGGTTCAAAGGTCCTGTCAAGACCAAGGAACATGTTGAAGACTATGAATCTGAAGAATCTGAGCAGGAGAGAGGCAGTCTCCACAACACTATGGGGGACTCTGATTCTGAGGCTAACTACTACCATGAGCCTAACGAAGACAAATTCAAGATGCTGGTGGATAGAATGGATGCTATGGAATTACAGAAATCATCTGGGCTGGATTTTGAGGATTTGAGCTTGATATCTGGGGTGGTCATACCCATTGGGTTCAAAGTTCCTACATTTGTTGTCTATGATGGGGTCTCTTGTCCCAAATTGCATCTGAGGTCTTATGTCAGAAGAATTCAACCCCACACTGCTGATAAAAAGTTGTGGATCCATTTCTTTCAAGAGAGTTTATCTGGAGCTCAGCTAGAGTGGTATTATCAGTTGGAGAGTGTCAACATCAGAGATTGGAATGACCTTGCTGAAGCTTTCTACAAGCAGTATCAATACAATGCTGACTTAGCCCCCACTCGCATGCAGCTTCAAAGCATGTCTATGGGTGCCAAAGAAAGCTTTAAGGAGTATGCTCAGAAGTGGAGAGACTTAGCTGGAAGAGTTCAACCCCCTTTGACTGATAGGGAGTTGGTTGATATGTTCATGTGTACGCTGAATGGTCCGTTTTACAGTCATCTCATTGGAAGCTCATCATCTGGCTTCACTGAGTTGATCATGACAGGAGAGCGAGTAGAGAATGGTATCAAGAGTGGTAAGATCCAAGTGGGCACTTCTTCATCAGGTGCTGCAAAGAAGCCTCCCACTGGGAAGAAAGAATCTAATGCTGTGTATGGTCAGCCTGATCGTAACAGAAGGCATCAGTCTGTTAGTGCAGTTCATATTTCAAATCCAACTCCTGCAACAACAGAGCAGCCTCAAGGCAACCAACAGAGGGCTAGAAGACAGTTCACGAAGATCAACATGTCAATGGCTCAGGCATTGCAACACTTGTTGAAAGCTGAACTTATTACCCTGAGGGAGGCCCCTCAGAATCCCAATGTTACCTCTCCCAAGTACAATCCCAATGCACGATGTGCATATCATTCAAACTGTCCAGGACATGATACTAATAACTGCTGGGTCTTGAAGAACAAAATTCAGGATATGATTGATGCTGGAGAAATTGAGTTTGATCCACCAGGTACTCCAAATGTGATTACAGCTCCAATGCCAAATCACGAGAAGACTGTCAACGCCATTGATGAAGATATTGATGAAGATCTGCATGTCTATTCAGTTATGGAGTTGAGCACACCATTGTCTGTTATCAAAAAGAGGTTAGTACAAGCTGGGATCTTTCCAGGTTGTCATGAAGATTGTCTATATTGTACCTATAAGCCGGATAGTTGCTTCATTTTGAGAGATGGGATTTAACGTCTCATGGATAAATATACTATAGTGTTTGAAAGAAGACCAGCATCTGTAGAAAGTATGGTGGATCATCTGACTCAGGGTAAGAAGATTGAAGAGGTTGACATGGTTGACAAAGTACCACTAAGAATCACTTCAAAGGGTCCCATTAAAATCACTCATCAGGGCCCAATCAAGATTACTGCTGAAGGTCCTGTGAAAATTGTTGCTGAAGCCAGAGTAGCTCCTCTGATCATTACCACTCCTGGTCCTATTCCTTATACATCTGACAAAGCTGTGCCTTGGCACTATGGGTCTGATGTTTACATCCATGGTGTCAAGCAGGAGCCTTTACCTGATATGCCTGTTGACATTGATAATATTGCTGGATCTAGCAAGATCACTCGTAGTGGAAGAGTCTTCTCTCCTCCAGTTGCTTCTAAGAGTGCAGTTACCCCTGCTGTTACTTCCACCACTGATGCTCGGGGCAAGGGTCCTGTTATTGAGCCTGTATCTACTGATGTGCCAGCTGCTGATGACCTCTCTAAGCAGATGGAAGAAGTATTGAAAATCATTCGCAAGAGTGATTATGATATTGTTGATCAGCTGGGGCATACTCCCTCAAAGATTTCTATGCTCTCCCTGTTATTATGTTCTGAGGCTCATGCCAAGTCATTGATCAAGTTTCTAAAGATGGCTCATGTACCCAGTGCAATTTCTGTGGACCAGTTTGAGAATTGTGTTGCTCACCTGACCTATGACAACGGGTTAGGATTTTCTGATGCTGACTTGACCCCTGCCAAGAGGGATCATAACAGGGCCTTGCATATTTCAATTGAATGCAGAGGCACTACCCTGTCTCATGTGCTGATAGACAATGGTTCCTCTCTGAATGTGTTGCCTAAGGAAGTCCTGAACAAGCTGAGTCTTGAAGATACGGTATTGAAGCCCAGTAATATTGTGGTAAAGGCTTTTGATGGTTCTAGAAGAGTAGTGCATGGGGAAATTGATCTTCCAATCAAGGTTGGCTCTCAGGTGTTTACTGCTACATTCTATGTGATGGATATTCGTCCTTCGTACTCATGTCTGCCTGGTCGTCCCTGGATCCATGGGGCAGGTGCTGTGACCTCCACATTACATCAAAAGTTGAGATATCCGGTGAATGGAAAAGTTGTTACTGTCTTTGGAGAGGAAGAATACTTTGTCAGCCATGTAAACACTTTCAAGTATCTGGAAGTAGAAGGTGAATACATTGAAACTCCATGTCAGTCATTTGAAGTGGTTCCCTGGGCTGTTAAGGATTGTGTGACTCCTCCTGCTGTGAAGAAGGTTCCTGTGGTCATCAGAAACCCTCCAACAATGGCAATGGCCTCCCTCAATGATGCAAAAGCTGTGGTGGAAGAAGGTGGTTGTACTATTTGGGGTCAGCTTCCTGATATTCCATACAAGCCTGACAAGTTTGGTTTGGGTTTCACTACAGAGTCCCAGAAGGCTGTTCGTCGTGCTCGTGCTGTTCGTATCACCAATCAAGGGGTTATCAATGCTGTGGGAGATCAAGATGAAGACTACAACTTGGAGGCATGGATTTTTCCTACTGTGGGTGCTGGACTCAATAATTGGACAGCTGAAGATGTTATCCCTATCTCCTTTAGTCAGGAGTAAATACTATTACTGTGTTATGTTTTTAAATTTATAATTTCTGGAACAATTAAAACTTTCAAGCCATGTGCCTTACCCGGGGCACAATGGTGTGCTTGTTACGGGTTGTCATTTCATTTGCATACTTCATTCCATAAAATCAGTGGACGTTTCGTTTTCGTAAATATTGTGTTCCTTGTCTTTCTTTTTCTTTTATTTTTGCTTTATCAGCTATGTGTTCTTACACACACCCACGTCACTAAAATGCAGATCCTCATCCACTCTGGATCCAGTTGATAACAGTTCTACTATTGCCAATTACAATTTCGAGAATCCGATCTATCAAACTGAAGACGGAAACAAGGACGATTGTGAAATACCTGTAGGGCTTGCTAGGTTGTTACAACAAGAAGAGAAAGCTATACAGCCACATGAAGAGCCAGTCGAAGTTGTGAATCTGGGAACTGAAGAAAACAGAAAAGAGGTCCAGATAGGGGCTGATTTAGAGGACAGTGTCAAGAGCAGGTTGATTCAGATGCTACGTGACTATGTGGAGATCTTTGCTTGGTCTTATGAAGATATGCCAGGGTTGGATACAGACATTGTGGTTCACCGTTTGCCAGTGAAAGAAGATTGTCGTCCAAAGAAGCAGAAGGTTCGTCGTATGCGTCCTGAAATGTCAGAAAAGATCAAAGCAGAGGTAATGAAACAGTTCAATGCAGGGTTCTTGGCCGTAACTTCTTATCCTTAGTGGGTTGCAAATGTGGTACCAGTTCCTAAGAAAGATGGTAAGGTACGTATGTGTGTAGACTACAGAGATCTGAACAAGGCTAGCCCTAAAGATGACTTTCCACTTCCTCATATTGATATTCTGGTAGACAACACTGCTCAGCATAAGGTATTCTCTTTTATGGATGGTTTCTCTGGTTACAATCAAATCAAGATGGCACCTGAAGATATGAAGAAGACTACATTTGTGACACAGTGGGGCACCTTTTGCTATAAGGTAATGCCATTTGGTTTGAAGAATGCAGGGGCAACATATCAGCGTGCTATGGTGGCTTTGTTTCATGATATGATTCATCATGAGATAGAGGTATATGTGGATGATATGATAGCCAGGTCTCAGAATGAAGAACAACATCTTGATCATCTGCACAAGTTGTTTGAGAGGTTGAAGAAATACAGGTTGAGATTAAATCCAAACAAGTGTACTTTTGGAGTTAGATCTGGAAAGCTCCTGGGTTTCATTGTCAGTGGAAAAGGTATTGAAGTGGATCCTGCAAAAGTGAAAGCTATACGAGAGATGCCAGCTCCCCGTACTGAGAAGGAGGTTAGAGGTTTCTTGGGACGATTGAACTACATTGCAAGATTTATTTCCCAATTAACTACCATCTGTGAGCCAATCTTCAAGTTGTTGAAGAAAGATCAGGTGATGGAATGGAATGATGAGTGCCAGACTGCCTTTGATGAAATCAAGAGATATTTGCTAGAACCTCCAATTTTAATGCCACCAGTTGATGGAAGACCCTTGATTATGTATTTAACAGTATTAGACAACTCAATAGGGTGTGTATTGGGGCAACATGACGAGTCTGGTCGAAAAGAGCAGGCAATATACTACCTTAGCAAAAAGTTTACCGACTGTGAAACAAGATACTCACTGCTCGAGAAAACTTGCTGCGCTTTGGCATGGGCTGCTCGCCGACTAAGACAGTATATGTTGACCCATACTACCTTGTTGATTTCGAAGATGGATCCAATCAAGTACATATTTGAGAAACCTGCTCTCTCCGGAAGAATTGCAAGATGGCAAATGATCTTGACGGAATATGATATACAGTATACTACTCAGAAGGCCATTAAGGGGAGTGTTGTTGCTGATCATTTGGCTCATCAAGCGGTAGATGATTACCAGTCAATGAATTTTGAGTTCCCTGATGAAGACATTATGTCTGTTACCAAAGAACCTGGACAATATGACGGACCTGAACAAGGATCCCGATGGACTATGGTTTTTGATGGTGCCTCCAATGCACATGGTAATGGTGTTGGTGTTGTGATTAGTTCCCCTGAAGGTTGTCATACCCCGATTACTGCCAGACTTTGTTTCTATTGTACCAATAACATGGCTGAGTATGAGGCATGTATCATGGGTATGCAAGTTGCTATTGATATGAAGATTCAGTGCCTTGAGGTGTATGGAGATTCAGCTCTGGTAGTAAGTCAGATTAAAGGAGATTGGGATACAAAGCATGATAATCTCATTCCTTACAGAGAACATGTGTTGTCTTTGATCCCACATTTCAAAGAGATTACTTTTGGACATATTCCACGAAGAGAGAATCAGTTGGCAGACGCATTGGCCACCATGGCATCTATGTGTGAGATCAGCTGGGATGGTGAAGACTTCCCACAACCTGTAAACGCAGACATAGTTAAAAAATACTACGCATAAAAAGAGACCCGCTAGGTTGACAGGCCTAGGCAAAAATAAGGGCATCCCGGCAAACCAAAAGGGTTTGGGCAAAAATTAGGGATATATATATAAAAAGATGTACACCCGGCAAGTCGAAAACCTGAAAAGGCGGCTTGGGCAAAAAAGGGTATCCCGGTGGATTGAAAACCTGAAAGGGCAATCCAGGCAAAAGTTAGGGATTAAAGCGTATGACTATGTCTCGTTTGGATCACTCATGAAACTGCAACCAGTTGTACTACTTACTCAAGCTCAAACAGATAAAGCTCAATCCAATCGTTTCCGTCTCAACAGCAAGAAGATGAGATACTTGAGTGGCAATAGTAGAATTGAAACTCAATAGGATTATTTCCCACATAGTTGATTCTTTTTGTAAAACTTCATGACAAAATTCTCTTACTAGGGTTTATGTCTCCTTGTACAAACTTACCCGTGTATGGGTCACTTTTGATATAAATAAATTCCATCTTTTGAATCCAGATTTACTTTTACCCTATTTACATAAGCGAAACGTCCATTGGTTGTGTTTGAATGTATGTATGCTTTTAATATGATTGATGTTTACCAGAAATGCATGAAAATGCAGTGATAGTATTTACTAAGGACGAACGAGGGAAGGATTTCAACGAAGCTTCGCCGGTTCATCTTTACAAGACAGTTACAAACCATCAGTAGGACTAATCCATTTTCACAAAGTCTAATCTCCCCTGGAATTTATATCCATCTCTTTTATCCTCATACGGATATACGGGAAATTACTTTCCAATAAGGGCACGATGAACAAAGACGGGATGTTATACTTATCCTAATATCAAACGAAAATGAAGGTTATCTATACCCTACTATCCCCAACAACGGGAGGTTATCTATACCTTGTTATCCCCAACAACGGGAGGTTATCTATACCTTGTTATCCCCAACAACGGGAGGTTATCTATACCTTGTTATCCCCAACAACGGGAGGTTATCTATACCTTGTTATCCCCAGCAGACGGAGGGTTATATATTCTTCAACAACGAATCGGGATTTATTTTCCTTGGCCAGCAGTTGTTATACAAGGATATCCAGACACTTCCAGCAGTGTCATAGCATACATACATCATTTACATCATACCATAACATATCTGTCTATAGTACATTACCTAAGGGCATCATGTCATACATGCATACATAAAGCATAAACTAATGTTGTTATGCAGAATGCTACCTTGTTTTCAGGTTAATTATCCAACAAACAAGCTTATGATCTTTGGGACTGCTTTATTGTAACCTCAGGGTTACTTTATCCTCCTGATGAGCTTCTTATGATCTTTGGGACTGCTTTATTGTAACCTCAGGGTTATTTTATCCTCCTGATAGCCTCTCATGACTTCAAGACTGCTTTAGAGCTACTGATTGCTCTATCCTCCTGAAATCATCTTATTACTTCAAGACTGCTTTAGAGCTATTCATTGCTCTATCCTCATGAGGTCATATTACTACTTCAAGACTGCTTTAGAGCTATTCATTGCTCTATCCTCCTGAAGCCATCTAATTATTTCAAGACTGCTTTAGAGTTATCCATTGCTCTATCCTCCTGAAATTACATTATTATTTCAAGACTGCTTTAGAGCTATCCATTGCTCTATCCTCCTGAAATCATTACTTCAAGACTGCTTTAGAGCTATTGATTGCTCTATCCTCCTGAAGACATATCACATTATTATTTCAAGACTGCTTTAGAGCTGTTGATTGCTCTATCCTACTGAAGCCATTCTATTACTTCAAGACTGCTTTAGAGCTATTGATTGCTCTATCCTACTGAAGCCATTCTATTACTTCAAGACTGCTTTAGAGCTATTGATTGCTCTATCCTCCTGAAGCCATTATTACTTCAAGACTGCTTTAGAGCTATTGATTGCTCTATCCTCCTGAGGTCAGATTTATCACTTCAAGACTGCTTTAGGGTTATCATTATTGATTGCTCTATCCTCATGAAGACATGCTGTTACATCAGTATTACTCCAGACTCCTGACAGTTCTCATTATACTACTGAAGAACTTTCCCCTAGTGGCATCTTTAAGCCCACTCAATCATGTTCAACCAACCATCAATATCACTCCATGCACTGGTGAGTGCAAATTTTTGGGCTTTTGTGTTCAATCCCCTTCAACCTTCCAGGTTACGACTGGCAAATATACCAATCTAACCCCTCAGGTTTCAGAAAATTGAACAGGGGCAGCTGTTGCACCCCAAAATTTGCCCTCACAATACAAGACTTTGTGTTCCAAGAAGGTTCACAAGGTTCACAAAATTCACAATTGGTCAGAAGAGTTGACAATTCCCTCAGACAATGCACCTCCTAAGCAGTGCATCCAAAACTAGGGTTTTGACTTTAATCAGGCTAAATGGACTTCCAAGACTTCAAGTGAGCTTCATAACATCTTATATGTGTATAAGAACCCCCATGTCAAGTTTCAAGACTTTTCTCAAAAGTTTGCTCAGTCAGATGATCAGATAAGTCAAAAGCAGTCAATGCAGTTAAAAGGTCAAACTGAGGTCAACTGTGGTCAAACCAAAGTCAAACTTCATGATTTTTTTTTTGCCAACATCAAAGAGAGGTTGGGTGAGAAATATTATCATAATAACTGTAATACCCCAAATTTTGCCCTAAGATTTGTCGTCGCATTTCATTGCATTTAATCAATTACTAACAAATTTGTGTAGTCGTTTGACTCTTTGCAGGTAAATATCATATGGCATGCATTTTTTTTCTAAAAAGTAAAAATGGCACAATTGGCAGGAGGACATGTGTAAGGAGTTATGAGTGTGAGAGGTTGAGAGTTCGAATCTCACCTTTGTCATTTTTTTTGTTTTTTATTATTTTTACTCTAAATTTTTCTATCTTTCATTAAAAAAAAATAACAAAAATAGTTTTTTATTATTTTTTAATTATTATTTTCGTATTTTAATTAAATCATTTTTTAAAATATTATTTTTTTTTCACTTTTTTCTAAATTATTCATAAAAATATCCAAAAAATCATAAAATAAAAAATATTGAAAAAAATTTTGTTCTTTTTATAATATTTTTTATTTTAGGAATCAATAGGATTATTAGTTTTATTTTAAGTTTATTTTAATTATTTTAAATTATTTAAATTTTATTTTTTCTTAACTAATTATTTAGTTTGGGCTTTAAAATGGGCTTTAGGGACATTATTGACAATTTGGTGTTAACCCTAATTTGTTCCCTATATATACATGTGTTGCCTTGTTGGAAAAAAGGAGAGAACGAAAAAAAACCTAAGAGGAGTGAGTGCCGTTTGCCGTTATTTAGTTTTCTTCTTCATCCATTACTATTGTTTCTTTTTCTTCATCGTTTACCGTTATTTCTTTTCCTTCATCTATTACTGTTGTTTCTTTTTCTTCATCTTTTACCGTTATTTCTTTTTCTTCATCTATTACCGTTATTTCTTTTTCTTTATCTATTACTGTTACGTTTATATATATATAATTTTTAAATTGTTAGAGTTTATATATATAAGATTTTTGATCGAATTATGTCGATACGATGTTTGCACATTTGTGTGCATGACGCGTGACATTTGTGTTAGTTCGATCTGGTTGCGATGATCGCATTTTTGTGTGAGCAATAATACTATTTTTTGCTTAATTTCTTTTTCTTTGCGATAAATTTTGTTTCGTCCGATTTAGATCTGGTTGCGATGAGCGCATTTCTGCGTTAGCAACATTGTTGGGTTATTTGGCACATTTAAAATTCATTATTGCTTTATTATTATTATTATTATTATTATTATTATTATTATTATTATTATTATTATTATTATTATCATTATTTATTATTATTATCATTATTATCATTATTATTACCATTATTATTATTATTGTTATCAATAATTTATTAAAATTTGTTATAATATAAAAATCTGTTTTTTAAAATAAATAACATTAACATCTTTTCCAAATTAATATGAAAACCTATTATTTTTAAGAAAAACTTTTTTTTAGATAAATTTAAAATAATAACTAAAATCTTTTTTTTAAAATAATAACTAGAACCGTTATTTATTTTATTTTATTATTGTTCAATTCAAATTTCATTATCATATTGTATCTGCTCCTCTCATGTAACCTCGCGAACTTAACAATCGCTCTTTAAATTCTGCCTTTAAATTTCTGCTTGCATGGTTTAAATTATGACATTATCTCTCTGTTTGCATGATTCAATTATCTCACGCGTTTACTATTATTTCTGTCACATTACACACATCCGAAGGTTAGGTCTAACTGTTTGGCCGCCGCGCCAATAGTCCGTAAAACTTCACACATTCAATTTCAAATCCTCAAAACTACAAACTACAAACCCTAATTTTCACAAATGCCTCGCCGCAGGCAAAATTACAATTTTACCCTTAGCATTAGGTCAAAGAGCCGCCGCGCTCATTTTAGGGTTTCCCGCCGTGGAATCCCTAATTTAACCCTAATTACAACTTAACATTTCAACGTAGAGATTTGGAGTTTCTACACTCCACGTAAGCGTGTCCTTAAGATGCGTTTATTCCCCTTGAGACCTTGACCACAGTCAAGAAGTTTCTAACCTCCCTATTGAGGGGAACTACGATTACTCTGATTCCACTCCCGTAAGGATACGTAGGCACAAGATGCGATGTCTTGCCGAGTAAACTTAGAATTAACCCCCTTTATTATTTATTATTGCTTATTTATATTTTATTTATCTTTGCTATTTAATTATTTTGCTTATTATTTTGTAATTGTTTCTTGGATGTAAAGTTGTTTAATTATTTAATTATTATTATGGTTAGTAATTAGGGGGTGTAACAACATGTATGTAATATTAAAATAAATTTAGATCACTTTTAAATAAAGATAATTAAAATAAACACGTCACACACGTAAGTCGATTTTAATCGCCGTCTCACTTCCTAAGGATATCCCTCAAGTTGCCTACGAATAATGGTTAAGTGGGGTGTATAAAGCAAGTCCCTCAAATAAAAAAATCATCAAAGTCCCTTATGGTTGCCTTTACGAATCAAGTCCCTTTCGAAAAATGATGATGGTCCCTTATATGCGCTTATTACATCCCACAATGGCCTTCAAAGTCAAATTGTCCCTCACATACCCCTTAACATCCAAAGTAAGGACTACCTACTCCATTATAGTAGGGATAGTCTTACTAAGGAAAGGATAAAGAATAAGAAAGACCTTAAAACATTAGGGTAGGCTACTCCTAGATACTTGCTCACTTCAAAACTTTTTCACACTTAAACAAATTTCCAACAAAATTTTCAAACAAGTTTTTTTCACATCCATACACGGATTATTATTAAACTATTCTGAAATTTTTTGCTATTCACACACTACACTTTCAAAACAATTCAAAAGTGAGCTTAAGTACCTAAGAGCCCATGGATAACCATGGATGAAAAGGGTGCTAACACCTTCCCTTTTCATAACCTACCCCCCGGACCCAAAATATTCTCTAAGGTCTTTCCTGTTCTTTTATAACCTTTCCTTATGGATAAAATAAAAGTCGGTGGCGACTCTTGCTATCCGCAACATTGTTTAAAGTCAGTTCTCCCACCGTGTTACAGACGGTCGTCATGAAATGTGACGGTCGTCACACGCATGGCGGTCGTAATGGACCTGTGACGACCTTCATATCAGCAGAATCCATATCTGCTGTTTTTCATCTGTTTTTCATCTCTTTTCCTTCCATTTCTTCTCCTTTTCTTTCTTTAGTCTAAATTCTCCCCAATCTGCTAAATGAAGTAAATTAATCATATAATAGAGCATAAATCAAGATAAATTAATAATAGTCACAAATAAATACATGTAAATCAAGCCAAATAAACGATATGATTTCGCGTTATCAAACACCCCCACACTTAAACCATTGCTTGTCCTCAAGCAATCAACCAACACGGTAAAAAGAAATAAGCATAGTTCGAAACAAAAATATGATGAGACTCTAATCATACGTGGCTGCTAGGCTAATGTTAGATCGATAGGTACTAAATATCAACACCAAGGATACCGTAACGACACAATTTCAAAAACTCCCTACTTATGCAAACCAATCGGAATCATGCCATTATAACTCAACCTATATCTCATGCTCTCTTTCACCCCGTTTCATTATAGTGCAATCACATTAAGTCCGTTATTCATACACATTCATGGCAAGTAAACCTGTTAGTGACTATGATCTCGATGCTATTTCATTTTTTTCTCTGCAAATATGCTTAAGCATCAATTGAACTTAAAGAGTTTGTACCGTTAGGCTAAGTGCTCGAGTGAGGAGCACCTAAATTAGAAGGAACATGTCTTTTTCTTCATAATTTATTTTCTTTCTTAATTTCTCATTTTATGCTAGAGATCATACACTTATTTGCATCGGTTTCTTACTTAGTGTGTTTAGGATGGTGCTGACTGCTTAAATAAACTACTTAGGGATTACTACAAGAACCTGGAGCTTTAAGGTTTCGGCATAATGGGTACTCAAATTGATTTTGCATATTTAGGGGGTTAAGGGTGTCAGGGCGGTATCAATTTTATCAAAACTTTCCCACGTTTTTCTAACATAGCCTGGACAGCCTATATACTTTCAGAGAACCATGACATGAATCGAAGCAAAAATTTGTTGGAGGTTAGAATTTTGAAATTTTGAAATTTTTGGGGAAATTGAATAACAAGCGAAAACCACGCATAAAGACTCGACAACACATGCAAAGACTTTGACATAATGTTAAAAATAGATAAAAATTACTAAAAGCATGAAATAAAATGTAAAACAATAGAGTTCCTCCCCCACACTTAAACCAAACATTGTCCTCAATGTTTTAGTAAAAGGTGGAAAAGGAAAGATAGAACCTATATGAATGTTACTGCTCTTGCTATCCTTGTCTTTGTTGATCACTTCTACTTCGGCGGCGGGCATTTTGAGATACCTTTGTTTGTGTAATTCTCGAACTAGCTCATCATGTTGCTCGCGTCAAGAGGAAGTACTCATCATCAGTGTTCCCACCAGCAGCGACACTCGTAGGAATGTCCGTGGGCATAGCTCATCTTCTCAGATCGTCATCTAGAGAGTTTTCGCTTAGATATAGCTAAAGAGTAACAAGCGATACATTTCTTTATTTTCTGCAAATTTAAACAAACAAATTAAAATAAAGACTTTATGGGTTGCCTCCCACAAAGCGCTTTGTTTAACGTCGATAGCTCGACGGCCAAGGAGTGCAAGTACTCATGGTGGCTCTTTCGAGAATGGTTCATCGATCAAACTTTGAATGGTATTCGGTTTCCATGGCCACTTATCAAGCCATCTCTCATATCCCTCACCTTTTCTTTTCTTTCTTCTATAGGGTGGTTCATTGTTTTGAACTTGTGGTGGTGGTTCTGGATCTATCCTAAGTATCAGTTTTTCAAATTTGCGCTTAGTTATTTCATCCACCACCTCAAAATTTAATCTTACCCTTTTAACAGTAATGATGACCCTAGTTTCATGGTCCTTGAATTTTCTTTTGTTATGAAGGACCTTAGACAAAGGTGCATTAGTGTGGATATTTTCCAATACCTCCACATATGTTTTGGATTTGGAGTTTACCTTAGCTTCCACATCCCTTTGTGGGAATGAAATAGGTGGGGTATAGGGAGGAGGGGCAACAATAGGTGCTTCCTTCTCTACCTCTTCGACAACCTCCCTTTCGGGTGGTGTCAGTGGATTTTTCTCAATAATTATGCTTGTCTCACCAAAACTCTCCTCAGACTCATCATCACTCTCCCTAGGATCTTCTATTTGTTCTTCATTACTAGTGGTTACAACATTCACATGGCTCTCTGGGAAGGGTCCTAGAGATGTTTGTGTAAGAAAAGAGGTTTGAGTCTCCAAAGCCTTGCTGTGAGTCGCGAGGGAATCAACTATAATGCTCATCTGCTTAAGGTCTTCATCAATTTGGAGATGCTGTTTTCTAAAATCTTCATTTTGGAGAGTTTGTGTCTCCACAAAGCGCTCCATCAAAGATTCTATCCTAGAGTGAGTAAACGTCTCTTCGAATTCTTCTAGTAATAGTTCAAGGTTGGATGTATCGAAATCTTGCGTTTCCTCAAAACATTGGGAGTCGTCATCGTAGAGGGAATTTGGGTGAGAATGCGTCGTATTGAAATCTTCTAATAATATTTCGAGGTCCGATTTAAACGGATCTTGTGGTTCCTCGAAATATTGGGGGTGGTAGTTATAAGGGAAATATGGGTTATACATTATGATTTAGATAAGAGTGCCTTAGTCTATACTATGCAACAACGAAATCACAATATTGACTGTTGGTCCCCGGCAACGGCGCCAAAAACTTGATGCGTCCACAAGTGCACGGAAATATCGAAGTAATATAAAAGATTGTCGAACCCATAGAGACCAATGTCAATCTACTGTTATCTATTGCTATGGCGTAAAGCTAAGGCTAATGGAATTTGGAAAGTTAAATGCGGATGAAATTAAATGCATAAGAAATAAAGATTTTTTGGTTTAAAGAAATGCGGTAAAGGAATATCGGTATGTAACGCTTTAGCTATCGGGAATTCGGCAGGTTATCGGTGCCTTTTTGTCTATTGCAAACACTTTTCAGGAGAACTTACTCGTTTAAAGACCTTCGTCTCACGATGGTTGTTGACTCGGGTCATAATTCTAAGGGCCTAATGTACGCTTTCGCTGTCCCATTCGGGGTTAAAACTACTTTTTGTAAACAGATAGATTCTAATTTCTTTTAAAGCGTTTTCGCTGTGTCTAAAATCAATGCCTAGTTTTTACTATCTGGTTCTAGCCTCAGCTGTCGCTTGTTGGTTCGTACCTTAATATGGTTTCCCACTGTCGTGGCAAAACCACCGTAAATAGCTTCTCACTGTCGTGACAAAGGTTTATTTAGAATTTTGATTAAAAACTACGGCCAGAAAGGTTGTTTGTAAAAAGGGAAGATTCCGGTTACTATCGAATCCTGTCCTACTAATTCGGTTACATACCGATAAAATTAATTTAGCTAGACATGATAATTAATGCAAACATAAATAAACAATGGCAGCAGAATAATATAACATGCATACTGACAGAAATAAAATAATAATTCAATTAATAAAAACCTGTAAATCGTACTGATCTCGAATCCTTGAGTAGTCCTCCACAATGTCGGCAGGATTCTACTTTGGCGAGAATTAAAAGGTACAGGAACAAATAAAGCGATACAAATGAAATAAAAGGAAAAGAAATGGAAAATAATGCAGGAAAGTAAATTTGGTTTCAATGGGAATTTTGGCAGTACTTCGATACATCGAAGGCTCCCCTTAAAACTGTGAATCTAAGGCCTATTTATAGGAGATAATTCACTCTCCAACTTCCAGAGATCATGGGTGAGTTATGGAGAGAGTGGGAGTAACTTCCAGTAGTGGGCAGTGAGTGGAGAAAGTGTAGGAAGAAATTAAGTTGAGATTGATCGTGGCTTCTTCTGATTTGAACGTACTAATATTTTGCCTGCGTGAAGGTCGTCATGAAATGTGACGGTCGTCACACGCATGACGGTCGTAATGGACCTGTGACGACCGTCATATCAGTAGAATCCGTATCTGCTGTTTTTCATCTGTTTTTCATCTCTTTTCCTTCCATTTCTTCTCCTTTTCTTTCTTTAGTCTAAATTCTCCCTAATCTGCTAAACGAAGTAAATTAATCATATAATAGAGCATAAATCAAGATAAATTAATAATAGTCACAAATAAATACATGTAAATCAAGCCAAATAAACGATATGATTTCGCGTTATCAAACACCCCCACACTTAAACCATTGCTTGTCCTCAAGCAATCAACCAACACGGTAAAAAGAAATAAGCATAGTTCGAAACAAAAATATGATGAGACTCTAATCATACATGGCTGCTAGGCTAATGTTAGATCGATAGGTACTAAATATCAACACCAAGGATACCGTAACGACACAATTTCAAAAACTCCCTACTTATGCAAACCAATCGGAATCATGCCATTATAACTCAACCTATATCTCATGCTCTCTTTCACCCCGTTTCATTATAGTGCAATCAAATTAAGCCCGTTATTGATACACATTCATGGCAAGTAAACCTGTTAGTGACTATGATCTCGATGCTATTTCATTTTTTTTCTCTGCAAATATGCTTAAGCATCAATTGAACTTAAAGAGTTTGTACCGTTAGGCTAAGTGCTCGGGTGAGGAGCACCTAACTTAGAAGGAACATGTCTTTTTCTTCATAATTTATTTTCTTTCTTAATTTCTCATTTTATGCTAGAGATCATACACTTATTTGCATCGGTTTCTTACTTAGTGTGTTTAGGATGGTGCTGACTGCTTAAATAAACTACTTAGGGATTACTACAAGAACCTGGAGCTTTAAGGTTTCGGCATAATGGGTACTCAAATTGATTTTGCATATTTAGGGGGTTAAGGGTGTCAGGGCAGTATCAATTTTATCAAAACTTTCCCACGTTTTTCTAACATAGCCTGGACAACCTATATACTTTCAGAGAACCATGACATGAATCGAAGCAAAAATTTGTTGGAGGTTAGAATTTTGAAATTTTGAAATTTTTGGGGAAATTGAATAACAAGCGAAAACCACGCATAAAGACTCGACAACACATGCAAAGACTTTGACATAATGTTAAAAATAGATAAAAATTACTAAAAGCATGAAATAAAATGTAAAACAATAGAGTTCCTCCCCCACACTTAAACCAAACATTGTCCTCAATGTTTTAGTAAAAGGTGGAAAAGGAAAGATAGAACCTATATGAATGCTACTGCTCTTGCTATCCTTGTCTTTGTTGATCACTTCTACTTCGGCGGCGGGCATTTTGAGATACCTTTGTTTGTGTAATTCTCGAACTAGCTCATCATGTTGCTCGCGTCAAGAGGAAGTACTCATCATCAGTGTTCCCACCAGCAGCGACACTCGTAGGAATGTCCGTGGGCATAGCTCATCTTCTCAGATCGTCATCTAGAGAGTTTTCGCTTAGATATAGTTAAAGAGTAACAAGCGATACATTTCTTTATTTTCTGCAAATTTAAACAAACAAATTAAAATAAAGACTTTATGGGTTGCCTCCCACAAAGCGCTTTGTTTAACGTCGATAGCTAGACGGCCAAGGAGTGCAAGTACTCATGGTGGCTCTTTCGAGAATGGTTCCTCGATCAAACTTTGAATGGTCTTCGGTTTCCATGGCCACTTATCAAGCCATCTCTCATATCCCTCACCTTTTCTTTTCTTTCTTCTATAGGGTGGTTCATTGTTTTGAACTTGTGGTGGTGGTTCTGGATCTATCCTAAGTATCAGTTTTTCAAATTTGCGCTTAGTTATTTCATCCACCACCTCAAAATTTAATCTTACCCTTTTAACAGTAATGATGACCCTAGTTTCATGGTCCTTGAATTTTCTTTTGTTATGAAGGACCTTAGACAAAGGTGCATTAGTGTGGATATTTTCCAATACCTCCACATATGTTTTGGATTTGGAGTTTACCTTAGCTTCCACAGCCCTTTGTGGGAATGAAATAGGTGGGGTATAGGGAGGAGGGGCAACAATATGTGCTTCCTTCTTTACCTCTTCGACAACCTCCCTTTCGGGTGGTGTCGGTGGATTTTTCTCAATAATTATGCTTGTCTCACCAAAACTCTCCTCAGACTCATCATCACTCTCCCTAGGATCTTCTATTTGTTCTTCATTACTAGTGGTTACAACATTCACATGGCTCTCAGGGAAGGGTGTTGCACCCCAAAATTTGCCCTCTTTCAAGGATTGACTCATTTCTTCAAATTCAATGACATAAGGGAAGCCCATCATTCCAAATTCAAGATTCATGAATTCAAGGCTAGATTCAAGAATATTACAAAGAGAAATTTCATGACATTTGCAAGAATGTTACATTGGTTACCAAATTTCAAACTCTTGATAATGCTTAGGAAATTAAGCTATTTCTAGTCTTAATTCAAGATTCAAAATAACTTCATGCCATAGTATCCCCTATGCCTCATCAAGTCCACATGGTCCTCTTTATGCTTACAAACATGCAAGGAAAATATTTAAGAGCTAATTCAATGTTGGAATATCTCAAGATTAAGGCTATGCATACATTCATGGGCAATTTGAATATGGTCCAAAACAGCCCCATGCAAGAAGTGACAATGTGTATCATATCACAAAATCATTTTATGTCACAAAACCAAGGCTATAAGCTTATTTGATACATCTACACATCAAAAAATCAGAATTTGAAAATGATGTCCAAAAGGTAATGCATTGACTACATGAGTATGTCCAAACAAATAAACCAACCAATGGGTACAAGGGTGAATAGAGAGTTAGAGTGCTGCAGAAGAAAATACAGCAAAAACATACTAGAAATGGAAGGAAAGTGGGGCTGCACAAAAAGGTAGTAAAAGATATTGCCAAAAATGGAAATTTTGAAGTGAAAAGTTGTGCAAAGAGTGTGGCATTGGTACAGCAGGAAAAGGCAGCAGAAAAAGGGAGATAAGGAGTCTTGGAGGCTGCACAAAACCAACATTCACTATCATTCACATACACAACATTTTGGAGATAGAGAGATTTGGGAGAAAAAATAGAGAGAACAAAAAACCAGCAAAAAGAGAAGAAAGAAAAAGAGAACCACTAAAGAGCAAGAGCCTTCACAACATAGAGTGAGGAGTGGAGCACATTCATCCAGAACCAAGGAGGACTTGCAAGAAGAAGAAACTCTTGGGTATCCATTTTCTCAAACTTTTCTCTCTTTATTTCTTTGCTCTTATATTCATTTTGTTTACTCTTTTATGTGTTGTTGAACTGTATATATCATGTAAGGTCCCATAAGGGACCAAGAAACCATTGTCAAGAAACTCCGAAAACGAAAGAAAACGTAGAAAAAGTTAGGATTTTGGCTGTTTTAACAGGCTAACGGTCGACCATAGCAGGTCTATGCGTCGACGCATAACCTGCATTTTTAGACAAATTTAAAAAAAACTTACAGTATGCGTCGACGCATGAGTCGGCGGGCGCTTACCCGTCAGTCTATCAAAATGGTGTGCGCCGAGTGTATGGTCGACGCATGGTGTTTATGCGCCGAGCCGTGGGAAAAGGCTGAAAGTCATGCGCTGACCCTATGGTCGACTCATGGCTTCAAAACTTGCAAAAAATGAGAAATTTCTGGCTTTGTGCAGCTTGTTATGACTTCAAGTATCTCCCAAAAAGAAACCTCAAAAATTTTTTTCTCAAAGAGTTCGCCGTGCCGTTTTTATTGGCATGTCCCGATTTTTTTTTAGCCGACTAATCCCATATATTGTATGATTTTAGTAGGAATGTTGCTATTGTCCTTGGTGACTTTTGATTCCAAAAACCATTTTCAAAAGCAAACTCTCGATTTTATCGAGCCGTTTTTAACCCTTGTAAGTCGGCCGCCTTGTGCGTCCGCCATCGACCTTGCTCGCTTCACCTCAAACCTTTTTAAACAATTAAATCCTTGACCCAACGTCAAGCAAATTTTCTCAAACGATTGTTAAGCCAATTCGCCATATTTAATAAAAGGGTAAATTTCACTTTGTATTGAACTAAAGAGAGAGGATTAAGTGTAGACTTCTTCCTCTCCGAGTGTTGAGATGCTCACTGTAGTGTGGGTGGTTTTGACACTCGTCTTTCAATACAAAGATGTTTTCATCCACACCTTTTTCCCCTAAAAAACCCTCAGTCCCGTACCGAGCGCATTTTCAAAACACCTACAATAAATAAATCGATTCTCTTTGTATTGAACTAAAGAGAGAGGATTGAGTGTAGACTTCTTTCTCTCCGAGTGTTGGGATATTCACTGTAGTGTGGGTGGTCTCGATACTCGTCTTTCAATACGAAGACGTGACTTTATCCGCCACCTATCTCCCTCTACAATTTCTTTCCGCAACCTTTGTCACCTAAAAACCTCGGTCCTGTACCGAGCGCATTTTTAAACTCTTTTCATAACAAAAACTTGAATGGTCGTGGAGTGGTTAGGCGTAGGCCTTCTCCTATCCCGAGTGCTGACGTTTACCGTAGGGTTCTCTGTCGCAAAGCACTTACCATTCAAAACCAAAAACATCTTTAATAATAGAACGAAGTTCTCTTTGCATTGAATTAAAGAGAGAGGATTGGGTGTAGACCTCTTCTTCTCCGAGCGTAGGGATGCCTATTGTAGTTAGGGTGGTTTCGACGCTCGTCTTTCAATACGAAGATGCCTCGTTCGCCACACCCTTTTATAACAAAAACTTTGAGATAAAGAATTGGGTACTACCCGTAGGGGTTACTATCCGAGGACCTATCTCGCCCCTAAAAAACAATTCAACCAATCAAACGTGACACCTTGCCTCCATGGCGAAAACCAGTCTCCCAAAGGATATGTTACGCCCGTTCTACCGCAAACAGGTACGCATAAGTCTCCAAATGAGCGAGCAGAAAAACACCTAAACTGCTAGAACGCGTACGATAACATCATCTACAAAACACACCGGTTATCCGCACACCGTAGGCACAAACTACGTTACTCTGATTTCTCATGCATAATGGGAATACGTAGGCATATGATCGCGATATCCTAGCGAGCACCCTTTTCTTTTTCCACCCTTTCCCAGAAAGGCATGCTACGTCCGTTCTACCGCAAACAGGTAACGCCTAAGTCTCCAACGAGCGAGCAGCAATACGCCTAACTGCTAGAATGCACATGATAGCATCGTCTACCAGAACTCCCCCCGCACACCGTAGGCCGAACTACGACTGCTCTGACTTTTTACTTTTTCAAGTAAAGATACGTAGGCACAAGGGCCATAATCCTTGTCGAGCATATTCCCCCTTATGTCTGTAGTTCCCCGAACTACGTCGACTCTGATTTTCTCATGTCTATCGAGAATACGTAGGCCTAGGACCGCGAGGTCCTACCGAGTCCGTCCTTTCTCTCTTCTTCCCTGTTACGTCCTTTCCCCGTTTCTAAACCCTTTTTCACTGTCCCGTGGAACACTTTTATAACATAATACTTAAGCAAATAAAATCACACATGACAAACAAATGGTTCCCATCGAGTACGATGGATGCGGGGGGTGCTAATACCTTCCCATCGCATAACCGGCTTCCGAACCCAATCTTGGTCGCAAGACCATCTTGTCCATTCTTTTCTTTAGGTTTTCTCGATATTTTCCTTTCCCCTCATGGGATAAATAAAATTCGGTGGCGACTCTTCTGTCCTTTTCCTTTTCGCCTCCCCCGTCGTTGCGCGTATTTTTCGAGTAGCGACAAAGGGTCCTAGAGATGTTTGTGTAATCAAAGAGGTTTGAGTCTCCAAAGCCTTGTTGTGAGTCGCGAGGGAATCGACTATAATGCTCATCTGATTAAGGTCTTCATCAATTTGGAGATGCTGTTTTCTAAAATCTTCATTTTGGAGAGTTTGTGTCTCCACAAAGCGCTCCATCAAAGATTCTATCCTAGAGTGAGTAAACGTCTCTTCGAATTCTTCTAGTAATAGTTCAAGGTTGGATGTATCGAAATCTTGCGTTTCCTCAAAACATTGGGAGTCGTCATCGTAGAGGGAATTTGGGTGAGAATGCGTCGTATTGAAATCTTCTAATAATATTTCGAGGTCCGATTTAAACGGATCTTGTGGTTCCTCGAAATATTGGGGGTGGTAGTTATAAGGGAAATATGGGTTATACATTATGATTTAGATAAGAGTGCCTTAGTCTATACTATGTAACAACGAAATCACAATATTGACTGTTGGTCCCCGGCAACAGCGCCAAAAACTTGATGCGTCCACAAGTGCACGGAAATATCGAAGTAATATAAAAGATTGTCGAACCTACAGAGACCAATGTCAATCTACCGTTATCTATTGCTACGGCGTAAAGCTAAGGCTAATGGAATTTGGAAAGTTAAGTGCGGATGAAATTAAATGCATAAGAAATAAAGATTTTTTGGTTTAAAGAAATGCGGTAAAGGAATATCGGTATGTAACGCTTTAGCTATTGGGAATTCGGCAGGTTACCGGTGCCTTTTTGTCTATTGCAAACACTTTTCAGGAGAACTTACTCGTTTAAAGACCTTCGTCTCACGATGGTTGTTGACTCGGGTCATAATTCTAAGGGCCGAATGTACGCTTTCACTGTCCCATTCGGGGTTAAAACTACTTTTTGTAAACAGATAGATTCTAATTTCTTTTAAAGCGCTTTCGCTGTGTCTAAAATCAATGCCTAGTTTTTACTATCTGGTTCTAGCCTCAGCTGTCGCTTGTTGGTTCGTACCTTAATATGGTTTCCCACTGTCGTGGCAAAACCACCGTAAATAGCTACTCACTGTCGTGACAAAGGTTTATTTAGAATTTTGATTAAAAACTACGGCCAGAAAGGTTGTTTGGAAGAAAGGAAGATTCCGGTTACTATCGAATCCTGTCCTACTAATTCGGTTACATACCGATAAAACTAATTTAGCTAGACATGATAATTAATGCAAACATAAATAAACAATGGCAGCAGAATAATATAACATGCATACTGACAGAAATAAAATAATAATTCAATTAATAAAAACCTGTAAATCGTACTGATCTCGAATCCTTGAGTAGTCCTCCACAATGTCGGCAGGATTCTACTTTGGCGAGAATTAAAAGGTACAGGAACAAATAAAGCGATACAAATGAAATAAAAGGAAAAGAAATGGAAAATAATGCAGGAAAGTAAATTTGGCTTCAATGGGAATTTTGGCAGTACTTCGATACATCGAAGGCTCCCCTTAAAACTGTGAATCTAAGGCCTATTTATAGGAGATAATTCACTCTCCAACTTCCAGAGATCATGGGTGAGTTATGGAGGGAGTGGGAGTAACTTCACGTAGTGGGAAGTGAGTGGAGAAAGTGTAGGAAGAAATTAAGTTGAGATTGATCGTGGCTTCTTCTGATTTGAACGTACTGATATTTTGCCTGCGTGACGGTCGTCATGAAATGTGACGGTCGTCACACGCATGACGGTCGTAATGGACCTGTGACGACCGTCATATCAGCAGAATCCGTATCTGCTGTTTTTCATCTGTTTTTCATCTCTTTTCCTTCCATTTCTTCTCCTTTTCTTTCTTTAGTCTAAATTCTCCCCAATCTGCTAAACGAAGTAAATTAATCATATAATAGAGCATAAATCAAGATAAATTAATAATAGTCACAAATAAATACATGTAAATCAAGCCAAATAAACATTATGATTTCGCGTTATCACTCGCCCGTTCACTTGATTTGTGGTGGAAGGGTGGATTTGATCTTCGTCGAATTCACTTTAGCATACGAAAATGATATATTAAGCGAAATAATAACACGAGAAGTATACCTTTGTTGTTGTTTTGGCTGTTTCTTCTTCTTGAACTTCTTCCTTGGCCGAGCTGGCAAGTTTCTTCGCCGTACCCTTTGTCTGTTGTTTTCTTTTGACCGCTAAAAGAGGAATAGGTCAAAACAATTGCCACAAGTAAAACGGACGTCAAAGAATTGTTAGGAGAAAAAATCGAAAACCCTCATATTCCACACCTTCATATATAGGAGAGGGTATGTGAACATGCTCTATGTCAATATGAAGATGACCTTTGAAACTATTCAGAGTGTGCTTAGTCAGAACCACCTGTTGGGCAAGCTTTTGGGAGTCTTGTTGAAGAATTTTCATGAAGTCCCCACAGACAAACCAATTGGGAAACGTAGGGCTAAAAGCCACGTCGAAATTAGCAGTTGACAGTCGAGGGAATCTTGGTGGGTGAAAATTAAAAGCCAAATCATACCTGTGTTCGTGTTTAATGTACGACGGTAGTTTTAAATCAAGGATTTTCTTTGTAAATTTTTCTCTCAAAGTTACTGCTGCCTCGCGGATGGTTCGACTAAGATCATCAGGTCTGTAGGCAGTCTCAATGTACTTTTGGAATGCTTGGATTTCTTTAATGTGAATCGAAATACCTTTGTCTGATTTGTCTTATACAGAAGAAAAAGTGGTGGTTAGGTGCTAAGTAAAAGCAGGAACGCCGAACATCTCTGTGGAGTAATAATTTCTCCACCAAGTGTCATATTCTTGAGTGCAGTAGTATGATGGTTTAAATGAAATGGGAGTAAGTTGTGTAATGCCAACATAATGAGACATCTCCTTGTTGTATTCGACTTTAGTATGGTACATATTATAGAGAACAACGACACTTTTCCTGGGGAAGATTGGCTTGGGCATAACTTGGTTGAGACCAAACTGTCGAGAGACAAGATTGGGTTGGTAGCTGAGAAGAATTATCTAGTTTTTGAAGGTCTGAGCCTTGTTGCAATTAACTTTGGTGTGAGAAACGTTTCCCATATGGCCAATGATTTTGCCTCTTGATCTTTCGAAGGAGCAAGGAGTTTCCTAGTAAACCACTCTGGGCCATAAGTTCTGTTGGCAAAGGGAGCCATAAAAGGAGTGAAGTTATAGCGCCTGACGCACATCATCACATACCCAGTAAAATTTTTCTGCATGTTCATCCCTTCATCATTAGGAGTCACTTGGACAAGGCGTGTTCCTTCGACCATTTTGTTTTTGATTTTGTCAGCCTATTCATTACTTGTGGTGTGGGTTGGCAATGATGATTCAAAGGTAGCATTGAGCCACAATTGAAGCAACCAATATGGGCAAGCCAGTAGTAGGTTCGACCCTAGTTGAATTTCCTTGAGGATTTCAAAGCCTTCTCCTAAAGACTCAGAGAGGCAACTTAAAATCATCTGGCTGATGCAAAGCTTGTGTCCAACATGTAATTGGTTTGCTATGGTCAAGAATTTCTTTGCCACTTGCAGAGATTTCGAGCAGAATACGCATCGAGATAGCCAGAGTGCAAGGAAGGCGATGTGCTCTTCGTCAGAAACCTTTTCATTATCCTTGTTGTGGTGATCTCAGATGTAGTGGGTAAAGGTAGCTCGATTGCCATCGAAGCATATAATGTCTTCGGTCATGTAGTTGGGATTGAAGGTGTCTCTAGTTAGTCGAAGACCAGTGATCATAATAATATCCAAAAAGGGTTGGAGTCAACATCCCACAAGGGAAGTGAAAGTTGTTATGAGTGTTATCCAGAAATATAGGGAAGTTATCAGCATGGTTTGGAAATAGTCAGGACCAAATTTCGACGATTGAATCATGTCGAAGATTTCCATTTCTTTCTAAGTTTGGGCTTTTTGTTTTTCTATTTTTGCAAGCCAAGACAAATAATTTTCCGGATCTTTGGACAATGGACAAGAGCGAAAGACTCTAAGAACATTGCTTATATAGTCTAAGTTGATAGGTTTTTCTATGGGCTCAGTCGACTACTTTTCCTGGGTATCAACTACAACATTTGGTTCGACATTCACAATTTCACTACCAGTTTTAGATTTCTTCCTACTAGCTATTGGTTTGGTTCGGTGATAAGTTGGAAAGTACTCTCTGAGTCTTTCAGGGTTAGCATTAACATCTGGTAAAGGACCTGCAAGTGCATGCGTTTTTCCAGAGATTAAGATATATAGGACTTAATACATGTGATTGATAAATACGTCTCTTCTCTTCTTCAAGAGGGGACTCCGAAATGTATTGTTGGTTTCCCACGAATTTGGGACCTAAGAGCGTGTGAACAGGAGGAATGAATGCTTGTTTCTTAGAGTCTTTAAAGTTTATGGTTTTTAACGCCATTGATGATGGAAAGTATGAAAGAACTTTGGTTTGTTTGGATCTTTGTTGAAAGAAAATGAAGAGTTTTTCTTGTGCTTTAGAATGGAGAAAAGTTCAGGAGAAGAAAAAGTAAGAAATAAGGTGAAATGAGGTACTTATAGTGGGATGAAAAAAGTTTTACTTTAAACTGTTGACAACTATTGAAGATCGTGGGATGTGTGTTGATCGGAGAAAGGATGACTAGACGGTGGCAGTTAGCGTGACTCATAATCTCCTAGGAAATAGGGTGCAACGATTAAATGAGATTTTCGCGTGTTTCGATGAGACGTTTGAAGAAACACGGTCATGATGACCATGACATCATAGCAGTAAATGTGTTGTTGCGTCGAAACATTTCAAAAAATGTCTTTTTCTCCATATCGTCGAAAACAACATTTTTGGGGGGCAATTTGTTAGCTGGAATTTCGACGCTCAGGAGTATTTGAAATAAACCAGTAGAGCTAAAGGAGATATTCTAGAAAAGAATATATTGATTTCGACAAAAATCTTGTGAAGGCATAGTCAAAGAAGACCCTTTACATATAGGGAGATTTTGGTCTTGGATTTATAAATATTCTTAGGTTCAATCTTAAGTTCGACGAAGATGTTCTTTTGGAATTGCGTTCGACGAGCGTAATTCAAAATGAGACTAATAACTGTTTTTTAGCCTTATCCATTTTTTTGAGAAGACACGTGGAAAGCTGTAAGTTTCGAAGTCTATGCAATCGAGAACATGTCATTTTTTGGAGAAGAGATCATTTGTTACCGTTATTTTTGATTTATTATAAATATGGATCTTAGTGATTAGGATTCGGGTGTTCTATTTTGTACAAAAACTCAAATATTACTCAAAGTATCTGTATTGTTGAGAAACGAGTCCTTGAGTGCAATGTAGGTGTGATAATCATTTTTACACTTTTTTATATCAAATCATTTACGATTTCGTCATTTATATTTGTTGTAAATTTACTTTGAAATTATTTACATTGCTATTTACATTTTTGCGTTTCTTTACAAATTTTAGTATTACTTTTAACGAAAGGAACATTGTCGAAATGTTCATAAGTAATAAAAGCTTGAAGAAAACAAAAGCACATGTTCTAGGATCAATCTAGTCGATTATGCGAGTAACTAAAAATATAGAATTTGAAAGACTAGCGCTTGTTTATCAATTTCGACAGTAAACAGTTACTTCTGAAACATTTTTTTAAATTTAAGTGGGGGATTGTTGGAACATTATGTCAATATTCGAATATAAGGAGATGAATTTGAAAATTTTCCTCAAGTCAAGTCCCACATTGTGTGTTAGTTGAAAAAAACTCCTTAGTCTCACATTGTTTAGGTGAGATATATTTCCTTCCCCAGTTCATTATATAAGAAAATTCTTTGTTTCATTCCAAAACATACCAAAAATTTATTGAGTTTTTCCTTCTTCATCCTCATAACTCTTTGTCTTTCGAATTGTTGAAGCCCCAACTTCTTTCCCATTCTTTTCACTCGCTGATTTTTTCAAGAATTTTCAGAATTTTCTTTAGAGAATTATGTTAATTTATTCTCGTTTGACTTAAGAAATTACAAATATTAATTTTTGGATTTCCTTTGAAGAATTATTTAAATTTCTTTTTGTTTAAGAAATCATTTTTAGTAGTCAAATGACTATTATTGAATTCTTTTTGAAGAATTATTGAAGAATTATTGAATTCTTTTAGAGAATTATGTTAATTTATTCTCGTTTGACTTAAGAAATTACAAATATTAATTTTTGGATTTCCTTTAAAGAATTATTTAAATTTCTTTCTGTTTAAGAAATCATTTTTAGTAGTCAAATGACTATTATTGAATTCTCTTTGGAGAATTATTAAAATTTTTCTTGGCAATTCAACTGTTTTGTATAAGTTTAAACAGTGCCGTGAAACATCTTAAAAAGAGCAACATGAACTGCGACTCAACCCGATAATTTTTTCTATAACTCATTTTCAACCTCTTGAAACAAAAGATTATGTTTAATGGAAACGTGGTTGAATTCGAAAAGCTAGTAGAAGATATAAAACTCTTTTCTTGGAACTAGATCATGGGATTGAAAATAAAATTTTCGGCGAGGAATTTCTTCAACTGGTTTGTAAATCCCAGGATCTATTTGGAAAGCTTGTGAGCTCTTGATGATATGGGCCATATGGGATGGATAAGGTCATGACGAGGGCTCTCATGTGGTATCTCAGTCGGATGTGGATCAAAATTATCGCCTCACGAATTTTTGTTTTTCGGTCACTTTAAGATTGCGTTATCTAAAATGTTTGTAGTAATCACAGTGTTCTACTCGACCGAGAACAGTATACAATTCTTAGCATGTGGAACTAACATTATCTTTATGTATGACTTAACTTCATGACATATATTTAAGAGTGATATGTATGTATGTAATTGATTAGTGTTATGTCTTTTGAATGTTAATATTTGCTGATATGAACTGTGTGTAAAATATTATCCATGTTGGGATACTTGAAATATTGGTAAGAACGGTTGCATTATTGATTAATATGTGTTTATTGTAAATACTTTAAATTTATAACAAGTTGGAAAATCCGTGACTCTGAATTTTGTCGAGAATTTATGGTTTGAATATATGTGTTGTTGTTATATGATATATATTAATGGATTGTGATTATTACTGATTCATATGTTATAAATAAGGTCTTTTATGTTTAAGAAAAACGTAGAGGAATATTAGATGTTTAAAGAGAAATTTGATAGGTAGGAAATTTTTTTATGAAAGAGAGAATTTTGTATTTTGCTTGATTTAAAAGTGTAGGATTACATCTCTATTTATAGTACTCTAAAGAGAACTCTAGATACACTAATTCTAAAGAGTTCTCAACTCTAGAAATTTCAAGAGTATTCTAAAAAATATTTAGACACTCCAAACACTACAAGAGTTTTCTAGAAAAATTACTCAAAATATTTACCTAAGTCTGAAATAACTAAGCCGAAAAATCCAAAACACAAATAATAAGGTTAGGTCCAAATCAAGTTTAATATTTCAACATCCCCCTTAAACTTGATTTGTGACTCCAAGCATATTCCTTATTTTCACGAAAGTTTCCAGTTTGAGTGGCTTGGTGAAAATGTCGGCAGCTTGATCTCGAGACGTCACATACTTTAACTTTACCTCCTTCTTCTCGATGCATTCTTTTATAAAGTGGTAATGGGTGTCGATTTGCTTATTTCTTTCATGAAATACGAGATTCTTTGTCAAAGCAAGTGTTGATTTATTGTCAACACATATTTTCGTAGGATCTTCTTGTGGCATTTTTAACTCTTTCAACAAGTTCCTTAGCCAAACACATGATGTGACAACGACATATTCGACTTCACAAGTTGACAGTGTGACGATAGATTGCTTCTTTGACATTTAAGTGAAAACATTATCTCCCATAAAAAACACAAAACCAGTAGTGTTTTTTCTATCATCCAAGTCTTTACTCCAATCGCTATCACTATAGCCAACAATCTCATAATTGTTAGAAGAGTAATAGTGCAAGCTAAATTCTATTGTACCTTTGATGTATCGAAGGATCCTCTTTACCAACTTGAAGTGAATTGTTGTTGGAGCTTCAATGTTTAAAAACATTACAAGAGTTTTTTTAGAAATATTACTCAAAATTACCTAAATCAAAATAATTAAGTCCAAAAATTCAAAACACAAATAATAAAATTAGGTTCAAATAAAATTTAACACCATAATGGAAGTCCATAATTTAGGAGTGAGTTAGGGTAACAACATGATTGAGGAAATTTTTAGGGTTACATGGTTTATGACCCAATAGAATGTGTGTTTTTCATAGTCTTAGGGCATGAAAAACCTAGTGTTAGAGGAACAAAATAGTAAAAGTTTGATGGTGGATATTTATGCCTTAAACTTTAGGTCATTATAGTGAATTCCTAAGTGACTTGAATAGTCTGTAATATTTGAAGTTATCAGGTAATCTTCACTTATTATAACTAGTCACATAAATAAACATTTTGTATTGTTGAGTGAGTCTACGAGGACTTTGAAAATATATATGTTGTTTGTTCACCCAATAGTAGTGATGTAATACAATGTCTCCTTATTTTAGAGTTAGTTGATTCCTTGAGTCAAGAGAATTGCTAATGAAATGATATTGTCATGTGTTTACATCAATGTTATTTCAGTGTGCCTTATTAATGGTCGAACTAGATGCGTGTTGCATTAACCTTAATGAAAACCTCTCATGTATTCATCATGATTATTTTAGTGTGACCTAATTATAATTATTTTAAATATTTGTTTTATTAATTGATGTTGAACTAAACATGTTATTTTTTAATATAATGAGTTAGTTGTGATTACATATTTGAAAATATTTTTTTCTATGGGATTATGCATATGATGTTGATGCATGTATAGTGTTTGTTTGCTCTATTTGCATTATATTTTATGTGATATGATTATTAACTCATTTATTATCTGTGTTTGGAGCTTGCGAGAGCACATGTATCACATGTTATATTTGAAGTTTAATACTTTTAAGTTAACATAATTTGCAACGATGGATTATATGTTGTTCATGTGCAGTAATGATATTTATAAAATTTATTATTTTAGAGTAAATACCAACTCGGGTATGTGATACCAGTCGAGCTCGCCCCAATTAATGATATATCCAGAAGAATGTGGTTGGGATAAAATAGTTAATGGGTCAAACCTAAGTCTAATGTTGGTCCAATTGAAAACACATTTATTAATGACAGGGGATATCATGATCTATGATTTGGACAATCAAGCTTCATTCTCAATCACTATTAAGAAGTCATATCAATCAGGAATAAACATTTTTAATTGCCTCTTTTGTGCTTTTGTGTAAGGTGGGTCAAAGCTGTTATATAAGGAGAAGAACGCAAGGAGGAGAGACATTCACATTCGGCAATATTATTCGATAATATTGTTCGATAATGACTTTATTAGTCTTCACTAGTATAGTTATCGGTGATGTACTTTTATAAATACATTTGGCACCCACAGTGAGGCTCAATAAAACCGACATAGACCACACACACCATTTTCAACAACAATCTGACCCTCATCTTATAATGACAAGGGCAGCCACAAATAACAACAATAACAATGATTATCCAAGCTTCCATAATGGAGATAATATCTACTATGGAGGAGTAACATTGCTAGAATGATTTGTAATAACATCAACATGCATAGTCCGATGTGGTAAAGGATGAGGAGTCTACATATCCTTAGCCATTCGTAGTAGAGGTTTGGATCAGAGTTGTCTCAAGTTTTTGGAGGCGCTGTGTAGATTAGCTACAGTTTAACCATGGCAAAATAAATAGAGGTCCTATATACTCACGATTTAACATAGCAAATTGTTTATAAGTCCCTATTTAACCATAGTTTAACATTGAAAAATTTGAGACCCTATGCAATAACCCACTTTGTAAACCCTCAAAGACAACCTTGTTTAGGATGCTCTGATTCTCGAAAATTGTAAACCACAATCCCTAGTATCATTTTATGGAAAGAGATATCCCTAAGAGAACACAATCGCCATCAACAATAGATGACTATCATTTGAGTATATGACTCGCTGAAGTGAAAGTTGATAGCCAAAATGTTCAAAGAGGCAGCCCTCAAATGAAACATGAGCATTATGTGGTTCTCAGTGTCGAACTATTAGGATTTGATGAGAACGACAACTCATTAATTTTTGGATAAATAGCATAAAAAGGTTACCACTACAAGCCTATTACAATGTTTGACCTGGCTATTTTAAGTCCTTGCGCAAGTTTTTGGCTCGATTTAATGAGGAGACAATTAAGGTCACCAACCCAAACCAAGAGATGTTTGTTGGAGCTTTCTAGAACTTCCTCAGGGTCGAGCACTTCAAATAATCTTTAGCCTAATTGTCGGAAAATTTGATGGAGGAGATTGCGACGAAAAAAAAGAATGTTATATTAAAGAAGAAGAAAGCAACATTGAGTAAATAACCCAATATACAAGACAGAGATGGCAAAGGATCTAAAGTGCATGACAATTGGAAGTATCAAAATGCAATACCAATTCAATAAAAGGTTACATTCAATCACTACAAAAGACCCTTAGAGTAATTTACCCTACCAAATACAAGGAGAACAAATCCTCCAAAATGTCTAGCACACTAAGGTCATTCCCGAAAACCTTGCCCCCAAGGGAGATATAATGGGGGAATGAGATTGATAAATGGTGCAAGTATCATATGATACATGGCCGCCACACAAATGATTGCCACCATATGAAGGGAGAAATGAAGAGGTTCATCCAAGAGGGTTGCATGCAGAGATACTTATGAGGTAAATCCCAGAATATGGGCAAAAAAGTGCCACATACGGGGGAAGATCGCCATAAGTCATCCTCACTTAAGAGAATTCAAAACCCGAAAGAAGGGCATGAGCACGACCATGATAGTCACACTTTGAATATGATTATGAGAGGCTTCATATGAGGTGGAGCGACTAGCTCATCAAGAAAGAGATGTGCATGCTAGTTAATTCACATCGTCGATTTCCTACTCACTGGAAAAACTATCTCCTCATAAAAAAATCATCTTTTCTAGAAGAGATGCAAATGGGTCTTAATTACCCAATGAAAATGAACTCATGGTGATAAACGTACATATGTAGTGTTGAAATGTCAAGAGAGCTCTGGTAGGTCCCAATAGCTCAACTATTGTACTTTAGTAGGATATGTTCAAAGTTTTGAAAATAGATCATGAATACTCTTTTGAGGTTTGTTGACGCCAATGGAAGATTTGAAGACAATGTATATAGGTCCTCAAAATAACTAAACCACTAAAATCAAGACATCATTAATTGCAAAAGAAGAGTCCAATGTTATTTAGTTGCACCAGAAGAATATAGATCTATTTACATGGCCACCATCTGATATGCTAGGAATAGATCCGGACATATTATGACATCATCCTGCTATCAAGCCTATCACTTAGAGGAAGCATAAAAAGAGTGAAGACAAAAGAGTAGCTATCTTCGATTAGGTAAAGAAGTTGAAAATTACGAGTTTATAAAGGATATCACATAACTAAAATGTTTGTTAACATAGTAATGGCGGAAAAAAACATCATGCATTGGCGGTTGTGCATGAATTTTATCAACCTGAATCAAACATGTCCCAAGAATCCATACCTGTTATCAAGTATTGACAGGTTAATTAACGAGGCCTCGAGTTGATGTGTCTTAAATTTCATGAATTCTTACTTGAGATATAACTAAATAAAGATGCTTCTCAGCATGGTGCCGGTTGGTACAAAGAGCCTCTCAATGGCCAGATTCGCCAAGGGTTAAAGTAGTAGAAGCATGATGGATATATCGTGCGAGAGTAGCCAGTTCTTCTTCTAGAGTATACCTGTACAAATTATCCAAGTAAGAGTAGTCCCTATCCAAGGGAGAAGTTTGGCAACCCCCCAACTGAATGGGAACTAGACCCGCCAGTAATGGACGTGCAACCATACCTGGGACATTTGGTACATTCGGCAAGGTCTCTAAAATAACATCACTCCCGATCGATCGTATTCCTCGCTTTATAAGACAGAGTTGTACTTCATAACTCATATGATCTGCATATAATTATGGGTAAAGTAAATATGTAATGGATAGGCAGATTAAAAACAAAAGAGCTCGGAAATTCCTTTACTTACCAAATATGATTCTTATCTCTTCCTTGGAATGGGCTCATATCTAGGCATGACAAACAAACTCGGATCCGCCCATGCCCGTCCGAACCCGCCCCGAAATTAACGAGGAAAACCCAGTTTAATTGGGTGCAGGTGCGGAGAAAACCCAGTTCTTAACTACGATTGTAGGGGCGGGGACGAGAAGACACTAAGACCCATCTGCACCCACCTCTGCCTCGCCCATGGATATTGCAATTTACTTTAATTCTCTTAATTTACTTATTTTAATATTCATTTATTAATTATTTTTTAATTAAATTATTAATGCCCTTATTGCAATTAAAATAATCAAATTAATCAAGTTAATATTCATTTATTAATTAAGTTTTTAATTTAATAATTAATTAATTTATTAAAATAATCAATTTTTTAATTCAATTATTAATTTTTATTGCAATTAAAAAGAAATTAATTTTTCGCGGGTGGGGGCGGGGAAACCCGTTTCCCATTAGGGGTGAGTCTGGACGGTAAATATTTACCCCCGACTAGGTTTGGAGGCAGGGGCGAGTCTGCTACATGGAGGCGGGTGCAAGTATAGTTAAACCCTCTCGGTTGCCATGCCTAGTCATATCATCAACCAAGCGTCAATAAGGAGCTGTATGTAACACCCTAAATAACCCCCACGTAATTTATAATAATTATCAGAGTAAATTAAAAACATAAACATTTAGGATGCCACATTTCACCAAAAACTTGCTCATACTTCATGATATGTAACACATATACTTTCTTTAAATTGTTAATAATAATAACAATAAAACATGTTTGAAAAGTCAACTCATATTTCAGCGGAAACATTAACAACTCGGCAATTTAGTGATTCAAAGCATCAACATGTTCTAAAGTAAACATAATCAACATCAACTTAAGAGATATCCAAATAACCTCCAAAAAACATAAATGACATAAAAGCGTTCCATTTCCCGGTGTTACACATCAGAGCAAACACCAACTCTAAAAATAAAGGAAGATTTCATCTTCCACTCACATTAACGCCTCAATTATGGATTATCTGCACGATGCCCATGTATAGGCAACATTCAAACAGAAGGGGTGAGATATCATAATTATATAAAGGAAAACATGATAATAAATAAGCATCAGATTATTACATGTACAATCACCCATTGCACAACACCACAACTATCCAAACATAACAACAAATGCAACCACTATAAAATGAAATGAGACTCACGACTTGACTAAATACATTTGGTACCAATACATGAACTCTTAGGTTCACCGTTCATATTCTCACCACCTAGGATCTGAGCCCACCAATTTGTTACCATCACTACTGATAACACTTCACTGATTCTATCACCTCCAAAACCAGCTACTCGCAATCAATTTCCACCACCAAGGATTGAGGCTTACCAACAACTTGTGAGGGAAAAGTTCTTCATACTTAGATATACTTATTTTAATGATGTCAAAACATACATAATTAGAAAAATATACTTTGGACGGTATCATCAAGTCGCATATGCATACTTTATCTCTCATGCGTCAAACATTGGTCAAAACATGTCTAGGTACATATAGAAAACGCACAATGTGTGTTTCATATAAGTTTGATCATGTTGGTCAAGTTAGAGATGCATTAGGATCTCTTAAAAGTAGCTAAATATATGAAAAACTGCATTTTTGCAAGTTCTGAGTCTTTGAGTCGACTCATAGCCTGCTTAGGTCGACTCATACAGAAGTCATTTTTCAAGTGTTGCTCTCAGGAGAGCGACCCTTTGTTACTCTCATACTGTGTGCATTTGTGATTGTCTAAATTGGGGTCCTTTGCATCGACACAAAGTGTTATTTTCTGCATAGTTCTAAAATCAAGAGAGCTCAGGTCGACCCTCCCCTTGTTATAGGTCGACCGCTCGTGCGTTTTTCACAAATTATGTTATGCGAAACTTTAAAAGTGTTTGTTATGTTGGTTAATTGGTTTCAACTTTGCATATATATTGAGTTAGTTCATTTTACACAAAACAACAAGAAAAGTGAAAATATACACTGATTTGGTTCTCATCATCTTCATCCTCTTTCTTGCATTTTCTCAATAAATACACATAATCATTTTTGTTGTGTATTCTGCATCATCGAGGTGATAACGTCAAAAATTATGATTTGGGTATCGGGTTTGGGTTGAGAAATCAGTGGGTTTTTCTTGAATAAAACCTTGAGGGGTTTGTCCTCCAAGAATCTTGGACTTTGGTTTTTGCACAAATTGGTTCTTCACAAATTTAGCCGAGCGAAAGTAATTGAAGAACGAAAGGTTCTGTCAGTTTAGTAGCATTAACCGAAGGATTGTGGTAGGAAGATTTGGGTTCGAATCATTGGTGTTTGAAATCAGCCGGGAAAGATTTGAAGACCAGAGGGTTTTTCAAAGGTGGTGCCTTTATCAGAGGTTTACTCATCACATTCAAAGGACTTGATTCATCTTAAATCAATGGAAGAGAAGGCATAGGTTGTGCATCAACAATTGGGTTTGATTATTCAAATTCTATTACTTCTCTTGTAAAAACATTTGCAAACAGGTTATATATATATATATATATATATATATATATATATATATATATATATATATATATATATATATATATATATATATATATATATATATATATATATATATATATATATATATATATATATATATATATATATATATATATATATATATATATATATATATATATATATATATATATATATATATATATATATATATATATATATATATATATATATATATATATATATATATATATATATATATATATATATATATATATATATATATATATATATATATATATATATATATATATATATATATATATATATATATATATATATATATATATATATATATATATATATATATATATATATATAGGTGCCAATTCTATTTTTAAAATTGAGGGCAGACGTACCACAAGTGAGGACGACGGGGGAACTGCCTCAACAAATTGATATTCTCTCTTTACTATTTTCATTGCTGAATTTTGAGTTTGTGTGTAAACATATTAGTTGATTAAAATTCTGGTGTGTGTAGTGCTGAAACAGTTTTAGAAACCTTATTATAATCCTTTGATTTTAATTGAATACTATAGCACTTCATTCACCTATTGAAATTCACTTGAGGTGCCTTGCACACCAAGTGTTCGGCTAATTGCGTGAACACAACCACTTGTGTTGTCTTTTCAATTGGGTTATATTTCACACGCATTGAAAACTGTCCAAACTTGAGTAAACAAAATCTAGTTGATGTGTGTTCAAATTATTGATTCTAAATCTCGTCTTTATCGGTATTCAATATAGGCTTTGTGTATATCCGATCTTTTCGGTAAAGGTTTGTTTAGACGAATATAGTTCCTCGGCCGCTTCCGCTTAAAACCTTTTAAAATCCAAATATTAATAAGCGTCAACTATGTTTTTAATAAGTGATATATTCAACCCCCCTTCTAGATTAGTGTCATCGTCTAACAAGTGGTATCAAAAGCACCGGTTCATTCCGTGCTTCGCATATAACTTTTTAGAATATGGAAAACGAACCAAAAGGGGATTACGATAGAGCACCTATTTTCAACGGTGAGAATTATAGTTACTGGAAAGATTGTATGCGCGTGCATATAAATTTCATTTACAGAAAGGTATGGAACATTATACTGAATGGTCCTATGGAAATTACCATGACCTATGAAAATAACATTGTTGTGCCTAAGCCTGAAGCACAATGGAATGATGAAGATGAGAAAAAGTACAATACGATTGGAAGGCTAGAAATATTCTGATCTCCTCTTTGGGAGTTTATGAATATTATAGAGTTTCACATTGTATGACTGCTAAAGCTATGTGGGACTAATTACAAGTTGCCCATGAGGGAATGAATGATGTCAAACTAGCTAGAATCAACACTTTGACTCAAGAGTTTAATCTCTTTCACATGGGGCAAGGGGAAACCATTTCCGACATGCAAAAGAGATTTTCTCATTTAATCAATAGACTAAATTTACTTGGTAGACCAATTTCCAATGATGTTTCTACTAACAAAGTTTTAAGATGTCTTACTAGGGAGTGGCAACCAAAGGTCACGACCATAAAGGAAGCAAATGATCTTATGACTTTGGACCTTATAACTCTTTTTGGAAAGCTCCAAGAACATGAACAAGTGCTTCTTAGTCTCGAGCAATTCGAGAAAAAGGAAAAGAAGAAAAAGACCAAAACTATGAAAAAGAAGTATATAGCTCTAAAAGCTTCTTGTTCAAAGTCCTATGCAAAAGAGCTAAGTGATTACGACTCGAGTGATGAAGAGGATGAAGAAACGAATAAGGATATGGGGTTGTTCATGAAGCGATACAATCGCTATATAAAGAAAAATGGTATCCAACATTCCGAAAAGAATCTCGTCAATTTTAGAAGACAATCAAGGTCTTCTAAGAATGAAGGAAATAAAGGGAGTAGAGTTAGAGGTTCGTGCTTCAATTATGGAAAAGCTGGACATTACAAGCCAAATTATCCATTGGTGAAGAAGGACAAAGGAAAGGAAAGCAATCGTTCACAAAAGAAACAAGGTAAGCCTAGAAGAACTTACATCGCTTGGGAAAGCAATAGTGAGTCATCCGAGGATGTTAGTTCAAGTGACGAAGAAGAGTTCGTCAACCTTTGTCTCTCCATCCATTAAAAGAAGAAAAACAAAAAGTTACGACGTGCTAAATATGAAAACTCTACTAGATTGTCTCATTCTGAATTACAAGTTGACTTTGATACCTTACACCATGAAGCCAAGGAAACCTTTAAACGGCTGGCCTCAAAAAAACAAATTTTTACTCATTTGGAGCAAAAGATCTCTGATTCCAAAAGGAAATTGGAGGCTCTAAAGGCATCCATGGTGAAAGTAACAAAGGTGGATGGTGAAGAAGATAGAAGTAGATGGGTAAACTTTGGGTGTGATATTTGTCATATTTGGCAAAAGGAGGTTAGAACTCTTACGGCCAAACATGACAGGGCTCTAGAACCAAAAATCACTTTTGCTATTGATAGATCACATTTTAGAAAAATTATGATTAATCCTTATAAAAAAATATACATATGTGGTTAAAAATCAAGATAATAAAAGTGACACAAAGGTTAACCTTACTTGCTTGTATTGTTGCAAAAGGGGTCACACCATTGCTAAATGTCGCTTTAGGAGATTTTTAGTTCCTAAAGGGGTTTATCAATGGTTACCTAAATGCAACCAAGATTTCACTCACAACTAAGGACCCAATAAACAGTTGGGTACCTGTTCTCGTTGATTGTTTTATAGGTACAAAGTCTTGAGCCTACAGAGAGAATATGGGTTCTCGATAGTGGATGCTCAAGACATATGACAGGAGATATATTTCTCTTCATTGACTTTGTGGCAAAGAAGAAGGGATTTGTAACCTATGGAGACAACAACAAGGGAGTAATACTTGAAAAAGGTAGTGTAGGTAATCTCTCGTCTACTACTATCTCCGATGTATTGCTATTTGAAGGCCTTAAACACAATCTCATAAGCATTAGTCAATTGTGTGACAAAGGATACAAAGTATCATTTTCAAAAGATTGTTGCACAATTGAAAAATAATGATAAAAAAGGGGATGTGTTTGATGTCTTGAGGGTAAATAATGTCTATATGCTGGATTTGAGTGAAGTATCATTGTGTAGCGACAAATGTATCGTGACTATAAGTGAGGACTCATGGTTATGGCATAGACGTTCAGCGTATGTCAATTTCGACTTGCTAAATAAGATAGTTTCTAAAGACCTAGTTATTGGCTTACCCAAAATCATGTTTTTAAAGGATCACTTATGTGATGCGTGCCAAATGGGGAAGCAAACAAGGATCTCGTTTAAATCTAAAAATATTGTGTCAACTACGAGACCTCTTGAATTTCTTCATATGGACCTATTTGGACCATCTAGAATTAAGATTCTAGGTGGTAACTACTATGATTTTGTTATAGTCGATGATTTCTCTAGGTTTTGTTGGACTATCTTCTTGGCTAGCAAGAGTGATACTTTCTCCGCGTTTGAAAAATTTGCTAAACTTTCTCAAAACAAGTTGAACAAAAACATTATATCAATTAGAAGTGATCATGGAGGTGAGTTTGAAAACAATATTTTTGACGAATATTGTGAAAGACACGGAATTGATCATAATTTTTCCGCTCCGCGTACCCCTCAACAAAACAGGGTCGTGGAACGTAAAAATCGAATTTTGGAAGAGTTAGGAAGAACTATGATCAATGAAAGTGGACTTCCTAAATATTTTTGGGTGATGTCATTAGTACGGCTTGTTACATTTTGAATAGGGTGATCATCCGTCGTATTCTTAATAAGACTCCGTATGGACTTTTAAAGGGAGAAAGCCAAATGTGTCTCGCCTTCATGTTTTTTGTTGTAAATGTTTTGTGTTAAACAATGGTAAGGAGAGTCTATGTAAATTTGATTCTAAGGCTGATGAAGGTATCTTTATCGGATACTCTCAGTCAAGTAAAGTTTATAGAATATACAATAAGAGGTTACTTGCAGTTGAGGAGTCTGTTCATGTTACATTTGATGAATCTTATCCGAAAAGTGTCAGAAAAGGTAGTTTATTTCATGGTGCAGGTGTATCTTCTAAAGACATACTCAAAGACACTGAGAAAGGAATTGATTAACCTGACACAGTGAAAGTTGAGGAGGAAAAAGATCACCATCATGAGGAGATTGAGGAAGTCCATCCAACCAACACCGATGGTCTTCCTCCAGCATGGAAGTCTTCTGAAGACCATCCCATTGACAATATTCTCGGTGATATCTCAAAGGGAGTGACAACTCGATCCAAGCTAAGTAAATTCTATTATCACTTTGCTTTCGTCTTTCAAGTTAAGCCTAAAAACCCTAAAGAGGCATTACTCAATGAGCATTGGTTCCTATCAATGTAAGAGGAACTTAATCAGTTTAAAAGAAATGAGGTTTTGAACCTTGTACCTCCTCCGCGAGACTATCGAGTAATTGGCACACAATGGGTGTTTAGGAATAAACTAGACAAAAATGGAGTTATACCACACAATAAGGCGCGATTGGTCGCGCAAGGGTATAACCAAGAGGAGGGAATCGAGTATGAGGAATCTTATGCGTCGGTTTCCTGACTCGAGGCTATATGTTTTCTACTTGCTTTCGCTTGTAAGAAAGATTTCAAATTATTTCAGATGGATGTAAAAAGTGCTTTCTTCAACGGATATATAAATGAAGAGGTTTATGTAGCCCAACCTCCCGGGTTTGAATCCCATGAGTATCCTGGTCATGTCTACAAATTAAAACGATCCTTGTACGGACTCAAACAATCCCCTAGGGCTTGGTATGACCGACTTAGTAGATTTCTTCTTGATCAAGGATACTCAAGAGGAAAGGTTGACACAACCCTGTTCATTAAACGTCAAGGAAAACACTTAATCTTGGTACAAATTTATGTTGATGATATTATTTTTGGATCAACTAACATGAATATGGTAAGGGAGTTTTCTAGAGTAATGTAGGGAGAGTTCGAGATGAGCATGATGGGGGAGCTCAACTATTTCCTCAAATTGTAAATCAAATAACTCAAATAAGGTACATTTGTGAGCTAAACAAAATATTGCCTTGAGCTTCTCAAGCGTTTTGACATGGCGAACTCCAAAGCAATTGACACTTCAATGCCTACATGTACTAATCTCAACCGAGACGAAAATGGTAAGGATGTGGAGGTGAAAAAGTATAGAGCTATGATTAGCTCTCTCCTCTATCTTATTGCATCTCAACCCGAAATAATGTTTAGTGTTTGAATGTGTGCAAGGTACCAATCATGTCCCATGGAATCTCACTTGAAAGTAGTAAAGCACATACTTAGATACCTCTCTAGTACTCCAAAGTATGGGCTTTGGTATTCCAAGGGTAATGATTGCTCCTTGGTTGGATTTTATGATTTCGACTTTGTCGATTGCAAACCGGATAGGAAAAGCACAAGTGGCACGTGTCATCTGTTTTCAAATTCTTTGGTGAGTTGGCACATCAAAAACCATATTTTTGTTGCTTTGTCAACAGCCGAAGCAGAATATGTTGCGGCCGATAGTTGTTGTGTCCAAGTCTTATGGCTTAAGCAACAATTACTCGACTTTAATCTAAAACTTGAACATGTTCCAATCTGCGTGGTGGTTGCGGTGGCTACGGCGGTTGTGCGGTGGCGATGATGACGAGACGAAGATTTTCGTCTCTCTGAGCCTCTCTGCTCGCGGCGGCCGTGGGTTCTTTGTGAGGCTTATGGGCTTCTTCCAATCCTTTTCTCTGATGGACTCTGATGACGTTTTGCCTTCAAGAATTTGATGTTGTTCTGTGGTGATGAACAACGGTGCGTTGTATCTTGTTCCCCTCCTTTTTGATGCCTTTGCGGATCCCCCTTCTACTTCTGTTCTTCGCTTGCATTCTTATATTGATGAATTTTGTGGGTTTGGGTTATATGTTATTGTTGCAGTTTTTATGGCTGATTTGTTGATTTCTTTGAATTAATCTTTCGGATTTGTTTTTTTGTTGCGAATTTGGCTTTGGAATGAAAAGTTTGTTTAATTTGTTTTGGTTTGGCTGAAATTTTGGGAAAGTTGTTGCTGCTTGCATTTTGCTGGAAAAATTGGTTTTGATCCTGTTTGGTTGTCAGGACTTGTGAGATGTTGTTGTTGCTGAAATGGATTTGGATATCCATGGATTTTTTAAGTCCTGTTTGGCATTGAACAAGAAAAATCACTTTTTTCCAAAAGCGCTTTTCCAAAAATCACTTTTTCTCTCTCTCAAAAACAAACTCGAACAGATATTGCCGGATCGTGTCGGGGTCGGAAACGGAAAGCGGGAGCTGGCGGCGCCCTTGTCGTTGTTACCCTCCCGACACGCCCGATGATGATAACTTGCTGAGGTTGTTAGTATAATTAAAAAACCATTTTTGATGCAACTTAATCCTAACCAGATGACGATTATTTTCATGTGTTGTCGGTTTTGCATGTTCGAAAAGTCGAAGGTTGAAGATCGGCATGAACAACTCTTAGAGAAAATTAGGAATTTTTAGGACCTTAGGAAAATTAGGATTTAATTTGTAATTCCCAAATAAAAATGTAATTATTCTTGCATATGTTGTAATAAAAAAATATAGAATTTGAATAAATTCAATTTTCTTAATAAACTGAATTTATTTCCTGATCAAATTTCTCCAACTAAATTCATCTGATTAAACTCAACCGAATAAATTCATTTAATTAAGTTTATCCGACTAAATTCAACTGATTAAGTTCCTCCAAATAAATTCGTTTGATTAAGTTCATTCAACTAAATTCATCTGACTAAGTTCATTCAAATAAATTCATCTGATTAACCTTAGACGTTCCCAACTCCGAAATCGACAATTAGAATCACATCCAACGTAAAACTAACCCCTGATGATTAATTTGCATTCGATGACGAAGATAGGTGAATATTGCCTTTGACCAGACAAACAGAAAAGTCCAATTTTTAATAACATGAATTTTCCTCTGACCAAATTCCTCTGAAAATTTAGCGTTTCAACGTCCGACTTCGACAGCTAAACATCTCGCACAATGTAGAATTAAATTTCATCCGATGTAATTCCTGAGTTAAAACAACTCCCTTTGCAAATTAATTCGTACCCGACAATAAAATCGGTGAATATGGTCCTGAACAGGTAACCAGAGAAATCATCCATTTAACGACGAAACGAATTGTCCTCCACATCGAAAATTCAAATTGTATCTCGAATAATCTAGCCCCGTGACCTGAATCCGCTCGACTGATAATCATGACCAAACCCACATATATTCATTATAGATTCAACACGAACCGAAATTCCACTGTTCCTTTAAAATCGACTGGTAACTAGCAGAAAGTAGGAAAATATGTGTCTGTTAGAATAAATTCTTCCAAACAAATTCTCGCACCGATATAACCCGAATCCACCTGTATTGCAATGCACTTAGATCCATATGGTTTAGGGAGCAAACAGCACTCCAGAACCCAACTGGCTCTTGAATAAAACATACTGTGTCACGAGAAACCTGACGTCAACTGTCGTAAAGTTCAGCTCATTCTCAACTGAAGCCACATGACCCGGATATTGAACCCTAATCGTTGGAGGAATTCCTGATGACGATTTTGCTTCATAAATTGTCAACAGATTGTAAATTAATGACCCTTTTGCCCTTCATACATTAAAGCACACACCGTGTTATTTTCCTGCAACAACACACAGACTGGAAAAACCGGTTATCGGTTAGTTAAAATGCAATGCAGAATGAAATGAAATACGCAATGAACCTAATAATCTAAGGGTAGAATTTGGGGTATGATACAATCTTTTGTGATAACACTAGTGCCATTAACCTACCCAAGAACCCCGTATTACATTCATGCACCAAGCATATCGAAATACGCCATCATTTTCTTAGGGATCATGTGGAGAAGGGTGATGTGGTATTTGAGCATGTTGATACTAAGAATCAACTTGCTGATATTTTTACAAAATCACTCGCTACAGAGCCTTTCTTTCACATCTGTAGGGAACTCAGTGTTCTCGACATCTCGGATCGTGTTTTAGAGGTCATTATCACATGCTTTTATATATATGTGCTTTGTTCATATTTTTATCTAACCAATGAAGAAGTATAGAGTCATATGTGAGGGCATATGTTATCAACTGGAGTTGAGGTACTATCTTTCCTTATTTGCAAACTCTCGCATTCACATCATTTGTGTAAAGCAATGTATCAAGCTATGTGTTGTTGTTGATGTTTATTTCATGATTAAGCATTTTTCATCCCTTTGAATGTTCGAAATTTGAGTATGTTATCTATTTATGTCTTTTGGGTGCTTGTTTGTCTCAAATTAACGAATTGTGCTATTTTCAACTGCATGAGTCGACCTACACAGGACTCAGCTCGACTCACAAAACAAAAAAATTTCATGTTTTTAAAGCGGGTCTAGTTAGGTCGACCTTTTGGTCGGCTCAAACATTGAAAATATCTCACTATGTTTGTTTTTATAGTATACGTCGATGCACAACCTGCATAGGTCGACGCGTCGCACGATGATGCTTAAAAGTATCTTCTTTTGATGAATTATTCAAATTCCTTAACTCATTTAATTCATTTATTTTCTTGTTATGCATTCAAACAACATCATCATTAGCATTTACATTGTTCATTGCACCTACTCAAGGCTATTTCTCTACATCTCCTCTTTCCAAAGTCTCCTTCAAAACCTAATTTCTCCATCAAAAGGTAAAGTGAGTTTCTCCTATCTATCCCCAAAAAAACACTATGTTTTCACTATTCTTCCTCTTGAAAGAGTTGCTCAAATGGTTACAAGAAGAGCTACAGGAAAAAGAACAACTCGAGTTTCATCTGCTTAAGTTGGTCCATCTAGAGCTACGCTACTGGTAACCGCTATTTCTCTCTTACCTCCTGAATACTCTGAGCTTTATGAGAAAAAATTTAGTAAAAGATCCATAGTCAAGCAACATGTTTACTATTAAAAAACTACTGAGAGAATGCATATTTAAGAAGTGATTGACCTTCTGGATGAGCAAAATTTCAACAACTTCTTAGAATGCGATATTAAATACAATGAAGACTTGGTAAGAATTTTCTACACTGGTCTTCAAGGAAAATTTGAGGGTTTTGAGTTTAATACTAAGATTGGAAATAACAAGGTATTTGTCAATGACTCTGTATGGAAAAATATGTTTAATATGTCTCCTCTGTCTGCTGAGCTAATAATTAAGGCAACGGATGCTCATACTGTGACTGGATATGAGTTCAAGGAGACCTTGAACTCTATGCTGTAGAAACCTTATGATGCTGACATCTTTGCTAGTGACCTTTTTCTAAAATCGGTCACAACTGGAAAGTTGAAACCTGTTGATAGAATCTTACAGTGGATCGTTTTGCACATCCTGCGTCCCAAGAAAGGTGGTTACTCTCAGGTGGATCAAGATGAGGTTCACTTGATCTACATTCTGAAAAAGAAGATCAAGATTAGCTGGCCTCACTATATTGCGAGTCGAATCTTCTCACTGAAAGATTCTGGTAGAGGAACTACTTTGTCATATGGCTCCTTTATCCAATCGGTTCTTAATAATGCAAATATAGCAGTTCCAGATCTTTCCTATACATCTCTAAAAACCGACCAGGAGTTTTGCCAAAAGACTCTGACTATGATGGGGTATATATAGGATCCGAGAGACACTCGCTACAAATTCGTTGTTAAGGCCACTAGCTCACGGTTAGAGGAATCTGATGAGAGCGATAACAACGAAGAAGAAGGAGAAGAGGGTGGACATCACATGGGAACTGATGAACACAATAATAGTGGTTGGCTAGATCAATCACCCCACTTGGTACATGATGACAACCAAGGATGGGGTGCCTGGAAACACACTAGCTGGACATCAATGGGCGAAAACTACATGCCTCAAGCACTGAATTAGGAATATCAAGATAACCCATATTGGAGTTACGTGCCTCCATCACCTCTGTGTCCCCAACAAAACAATGATGAACTCCTAATATGATGAGGAGTATGCAGCTTGAACAATAAAACTTCATTTCTACCCAAGATGAGCAGTTCACACAATTGCAGAACCAACTTCAAGTTAACACAAACAAATTCAACTCATTTCTATAAGTTGTGATGGGTAGGATTGATGGCACCGTTAAAACTACGGCGGGACAACACCGTGCTCTCATTACCAGTTTCAACACCCTCAATTGAGCTATTTTAGAGTATACGGAGCGGGTTGATGAGCAACTACCTCCACCCCAAGAATATCCATTTCACGGACGAGGCCATTACTTTAGAGGGAGGAGACCTTGAGGAGGTCTTGAGCATATCATTGTGCATGTCATATCATCTAGTGTTTATTAACTTCTAGTGTGGATTTCTTCTTGTGCTTGCTTGTTTTTATTAAGACAAGATTCATTGTTGTTATGTAATAGCACTTATTTTTGTTCATTTGAGTGTCTTTCTAATTATCAGTTTATATGCATCCATTGACTTCATTATATGTGGATGTTTGTTGATGACTAACCTGTTGCAAGTTACTTAAATTTGCTTATCTCTTTATAATATGAAATACATTAACCTATATCCTCTTTCTTTTTGATGTTGTCAAAGGGGAATAAGAATATCAAGCAGAACCAAATCACTTTTATAAGACTAATTAAATGTGCAGATCACGTCTAGATAAATGCATGGAGTAAGGGGAAGGATGATACAACGCATTGTACTCAACCAATTTTCTACCATTTTGCCATCATCAAAAAGGAGGAGTATGTGACGGCAAAGTTCCTCATACTTAGCTATACTTATTTTAATGATGTCAAAACATACGTAGTTAGAAAAATGTACTTTGGACGGTATCATCAAGTTGCATATGCATACTTTATCTCTCTTGCATCAAACATTGGTCAAAACATGTCTAGATACATATAAAAAAAAGCACAATGTGTGTTCCATATAAGTTTGATAATATTGGTCAAGTTAGAGATGCATTAGGATCTCTTAAAAGTGGCTAAATATATGAAAAACTGCATTTTTTCAAGTTCTGAGTCTTTGAGTCGACTCATAGCCTTCTTAGGTTGACTCATACAGAAGTCATTTTTCATGTATTGCTCTCAGGAGAGCTCGCGTCGACCCTCCGGTCGACTCATACTGTGTGCATTTATGTTTGTCTAAATTGGGGTCCTTTGCGTTGACGCATAGACCTGTTCCGATCGATGCAAAGTGTTGTTTTCTGCATAGTCCTAAAATTGGGAGAGCTCAGGTCGACCCTCTGCTTGGTGTACGTCGACCGCTCGCACATTTTTCACATAAATTCTGTTATGTGAAACTTTCAAAGTGTTTGTTATGTTGGTTAGTTGGTTTCAACTTTACTATTTTTTGTACCCTAAAGTTTGCCCTTACTATATCCTAACCATAATTGGTTGTTGTTTCTCATACATATGCATTATCCACTAGGCCATACACTCACAATCACTCATTTGCATAAGATCCTAAGACATGGGATCAAGGCATTTTTCTGTGATTTGAGTTTTCCTTTATTCAGATATGATTTATTTGGCTATTGCACTTGAGTGGAAATAAAGACTGAGTTCCCAACATTATGATTATCTTCTTTACCGAGGCTCATAAGATATCAAGGTCATCTTCTTCATGATTTCTCAAGAGGATCAGTGTGCACTCAAGGCAGAAATTTCGGTTTCAAGTCTAGTGTGGTTATTCAGTCATTATTTTGTTCGGGCATTTTAATTTTTAATTTTTTTCATTCATCCGACTTTATTTTTACTTTGCATAGCACTCATCTTATCTCGCATAGTACCTAAAATGTCACCGAAATAATTTCTCAGATTTACAGACATACCAGTCAAACTAAATCTCAACGGTGCGTAAAATCGGTGGACGGGAAATTTTAAAATCAAGCTTGTAAACGTCAACTATATTGGTCTATGTTTCACGTAGTTTAACCCGACGTGTTTGTTTTAATTTTTTGACCATTTTTGTCGCATTTTGATCAGTTTGAGTGTTTTAACGGGTCAAAATTTATTTTAAAATCTGACCAAACACTGTATTTTTTCGAGTCATATATTTCGTGCTGATCATTTTAGTATACTCAGTTTATTTTTTAGAGCACTTGGGCGTCCGACTTTTATTTATTTGAGATCCAGTTATTTTTACATTTTGTCTAAATATTTAGAATAAATAAATAAATTTAATTATAAATTTAATTTTAATTACTTTAAAGATTTAAATTTTATTTAATTTGGACTTTAAAATAAACATTACAGATATTATTAACAATTTAAAGTTAAGTCATATTAACAATTTAGAGTTAACTCTAATTTGTAAAAAAAAAAAAAAAAAAAGAAACAACCGCCCACATGGATTGTGACCGGTTTAAGTAAGACTTGGAAAAAGGAGAAAATTTCTTTCTATGTGCATCGATCCAACGAAATACGAATCAAACATTAGTCGCCGATAACGTTTCGGTAATCATTGCCTTAAGTTTGTCTTTTAAAACTATGTTTGTTTTTGTTATTATACTTGATCCTTGAAAAGTTGTTTTTATCACTGATGCATGACCTTCATTAATAATGTTTATATTTTGGTTTTCATACAGTAATGCATGGCTTTTTCATAAACAAGTATATTAACATGTCCTTTTATATATATATATATATATATATATATATATATATATATATATATATATATATATATATATATATATATATATATATATATATATATATATATATATATATATATATATATATATATATATATATATATATATATATATATATATATATATATATATATATATATATATATATTAGATTATTCGGATCAAATTGTGTTGATATGTTTGTCGCATATTTGTGTGCACGATGCGTGACATTTATATTTAGCTCGATCCGTTTGCGATGATCGCATTTTTTGCGTTAACAACATTATTATTTTTTAAGACGTTTTAAAATTCCTTTTGCTTTACGTTTTTTTCTGAAAAATTCGGATTCGCACAATTTGGATCCATATTGCGATGATCACGTCAAGTGTAGCAAGCTAGTGGTAAACTTTATTGGTTTATGTGAGGATCTATTGTTGTATTTCGATTTTACACGTGTCTGATGGTTTAGCATAGCAATAATCAACTTTTTGCGATTACCTATTCGCGTTTTCATTCACATATTGTGATTTTCTTTAATTTTATTATCTCGTTGTTTCTTATTGCGATGACCGCTAATGCGGTAGCAATTTGCTATTCCAATTCGTATTATTTTTAATGATTCAACATCGTTATCGTTTTGTTCAAATCCGATCTAATTTATCTTGGTGGATTTTGCGCGTCCTCGCGTATGCAATCTCGATTCGTGTATTTGCGTCATGATTTTAATCCATACACTTTTCTTATCAATTTGTGTTTTGATTCATTTGTTGTGTGATGTTAATATTGTGAATGCATCTTATTCCTCTTTAGCCTAACTTTAGGTCAATCTTTGCATGATAACAATTAAGATAGTCCCTTTTAAACCTTAATCTTAATTAGGTCTATCTCTTTGCATGCTAACATTAGGTAGAGTTCCCTTTCTATCACAACTTTAGGACCATTGTGCATGACAATATTAGGAGTTAGTTTCCCTAAGTTGTTTTCTTTTCAACCTTTGAGTCCTCTTTCTTCTCATCTCAAAACAAAATCAAAACACTTAATAAATAGGACGAGTTTTGTGTGCCACGAGCCTTAAGCACATAGGAAAAGATGAGCGGGTGCATTTCTAACCTCATCTTAGGGTACTTTATGCACAAGACGTTTGGATTGTTAGCACAAAGTATTCGCTCATATATCATAAACTTTAGTGCGATGCACGTCACGAACAAAGTTAATCCACTTCTTTAAAAACCTCAAACAAATTCAAACCATTTTGTCCTTCAGGATTTCCTTCTAAACCTTTTTTCAGAAAAGGGCATGTTACCTCTATTCTACCGCAAACATGCATCGACCTTAACTGTTGGAACGTGAGCTTAACATAGTTCATAAAAGACACCCAACCAACCCGTGGTAGGTCGAACTACGACTGTTCTAACTTCCTCTTTCTCGTTTGAATGAGGATACGTAAGCACGAGACAACAAAGTCTTGGCAAGCACAATCCCCCCATGCACCTGTAGTCCTCCGAACTACGTTGACTCTGACTTTCCCATTTCCTGAGGGAATACATAGGCGTAGGGTTACGAAGTCCTATCGAGTCACCTTTTGTTTTTCTCCTTTTCGTCTCCGTTTAGAAAGTAGGCTTTAGATAAACACATTCTTTGATTAGAACAACAAGAATGGATCTCGTTGAGTACAACGAATGCGAGGGATGCTAATACCTTCCTCTCACGTAATCGACTCCCGAACCCAGGATTTGGTTGCGAGACCATGTCTTCTCCCTTTTGAGGTTTCTTTGATCGTTTCCTTTCCCCCGGCCAGGATAAACAACATTTGGTGGCAACTCTATTTTTCTGCCGATTGTTTTTCGCATTGCGACAGCTGGCGACTCTGCTGAGGACTAAGTGCTTCCCTATGAGAGTCAATCCTAACACTTGTCTGTATCGTTTTCATTGGGTGTTTTTCTTTATGCTTTTATCACATTTTCTTCCATTTATTTGATTATTTTTGTCATTTTATTCTCTTACTGTTGTGTTGTTAGGGGGGGGGGGGGAGGGTTGGTTCCATGAGAGATAAGCCCGTTACCCAGGCTTGAGTGCAAACATAGGATTAAAGTGGACTCTTGTTGACTTGCGTGACGTTTGACACGTATCATCGACTTGAGTTTATGTTCAGATGAGGTTTCTTGGGAGATGTTCTGCCCTGTATGTTTATACAGTAGTCAGAGTGTTCCTTTAGAAACTTATGACTTTAGAGACCATTCATGAGAAATCAGTTAATGCCTCCTTGATTGATGATGATGTCAAACCAGAAATGGTGAACATATCATCGTTTCTCGACCTGAGATCCCATGATGCAGAGAACCCGCTAGGATTTCGTCCAAGATTAAAACCCTCATGTGAGAGGGGATGTGTTTATGTAGGAAACCTTGACCTTCAACTTACCTACCTTTCTGGGTTTCTTATTAATATGGACTTAAGAATTTGGTATTCTGATGATCTGGTATTATGGATTTCTCATCATATTGGTATTCTTAATATTCGGGTGTTCGGGATTTCTTGTCAAAGCAGAACTATCCGCCAACAACACAACAACTATTTAAGATTTATGGGAACCCTGATCCCGTGCCTGCATTTACATAGCATCATATTCACATTTTAACATTTGTGTTTGTTTATTTCTAGGGATTGTATCTTATCCTTGATTCTGGTTGATACGCTCTTCATAGATGGACACTAGTAGGAAGAAGCATATTGTTAGCTATAAGTTTCAATCGCCAGATTTGAGTTTAGTTCACAGCTTGATTTTCAAAACTACGCAGAGTAATCTAGAGACCTTCAAAGAAGATTATGGGAAGATCCTTAGAATGCTTCATACTATCACAGAATATGAGAGGATGGCTATTCACACCTTGATGTAGTTCTATGATCCTGCCATAAGATGTTTCATGTTTAGGGATTATCAGTTGGCCCCTACCCTGGAAGAGTTTTCACTTATATTGGATATCCCAGCCAAAAATCAAGTACCCTTCCATGAATCTATGGAAGCTCCCACTCCTAAAGCTATCGCTGATGTTCTTTATTTGAGCATATCTGTTGTAAAAGCCAATGTTTGAGACAAGGGACGTTTATTCGGTTTTCTTCTGAGTTCTCTGGTGATTCAAGCTATGGTATATGCTAAAGCGTGTAGTTGGTTTACATTCAACGCTATCCTCACTCTATGTATTTATAGGAGTGTTCTTTTCCCAAATCTACCCGGCTTCGTAGATATGAACGCCATCAGGATTTTTATGATGAAGAACCCGGTTCCCACTCTCCTTGGTGATGTGTATCACTCAGTGCATTCTAGAAATTACAAGAATAGAGGTGGGCTTATCTATTGTTGTGCTCCCCTACTCTACAAATGGTTCACGAGTCATCTTCCGTGTGACGGTGCCTTTGTTGATACTAAAGACTGTTTAAAGTGTGCAGAAAGGGTGATGGGCTTAGTTTCTAAAGATATAAAATGGTTTGATAAGAGATTTCTTGGGACATAGATAATTTACAGTTGCGGCGAGTTTCCTAATGTTCCTCTCATGGGGATAAGGGGTGGCATTAATTATAACCCCTATATCGCTAGGAGGCAATTAGGATACGCATTGAAGGTTCCCCTGATAGATAAAGAAGTGAAAGAATCCTTGTTTTATAGTGGGACTGATAACCCTGAAGCCATGAAGAGAGCTGTGAAGGCCTGGGTCACTATTCAAAGAAGAGGAGATTCATTCTTAGGCAAAAGTGGTTGTAGAGCTTATCCTCCTTACATGGAGTGGGTGCAAAAGAGAGTTGAGGACATTCACTTTCCTTTTCCGATAAAAACTCTTTTGTATCTGCTAGTCATCGAACAACCTACCACGATGGAGATTGAGAAGTACAACATACTATGGGCAGATAAGGAAGAGTTGCACAAAGAAAATGAAGAGTGAAGTGTGAGGTCTACCAACTCAAGCATGCTAAGGGTGAATCAGCACATATAGCCAGAATTAAGACCGAGCTTCTAGCCGAGAAGGAGAAAGAACTAGAAAAGGAAATCAAGAGCAGAGAAATGATATGCCAAGATTTGCAGAGTCCAACAGTATTCTACAGCAGGAAAAGAAAGACTTAGATAAAGCCTACCTGGAAATTTACAAATTCAATGCCCAGTGGAATGCTACTTTGACTGCCAATAAGGGAAGAGAAGATAAACTCTGAGACCAGATTGATAAGTTAAAGCAGCAACTAAAGGGCAAAGAGAATCAGATCATAGAAGAGATCTCCCACAGGCTCAGAAGTGACAGACAACTCAAAGAAAAGCAGCGTCAGTTAGAGGAAACTTGTCAACCATAGAAGATCTCAAAGTGCATGCAAAGCTGAAGAAACCCAAGCTTGAAGACGCTTCTGGAGGAGATGATTGGGAACTACGTTGTCGTTACTTGAAAGGTATCATACACAAGTGAGATGTTATGATCCAAGAATTGATCCAGAGGCCAAAACTTCCAGACACCAAGAAGCTATTCAAAGAGGCCTAAGCTTGGAGTAGAGAGCAGATTGGTTGGGGAGGGTTGACTTTAGTGGAGATGGAGGATACACTTTAATTGTTTTCTTTTATTTGATCACCATCAAGCCTGTTGGTTGGGATCATTAGTTTTGTATTGACTCTTTATTGACTCTTCTTCAATTAATACATGAATGATTTTTTTACTAGTGTTTTATCCATCTCTCGAGTTTACTATTGTTAAAACTTGAATCAAGGTGTAGATCGCCCTAAGAATAATCAAATATGGCATTTGCATTGCATTTTCATAATCATGCGCATAACAAGTGGTTTTGGCCGGTTTTTCTCATCTCTACTTGGTTTTCTTTAGAACATGATAGCGAACTCTGGTATTCACAGATATTGTACAAGGGGAAATAAAAAAAGAGAAATGGAGCAAATTCAGGCTGAGTTACTTGACGTGAGAACCCATATGAATCAATTCATGGAGTTGATGTAGAACATGGCTCAAGGCCAAGAATAGTTAAGGACATTGGTGCAACTCCTTATTGAGCCTCTTAAAGCAGATGATGGTAATGTTGATAATTCTCCTCGGGGAGGTGGTGCTGATACTACTCCCACAGGTGGTATTGTTTCTGCAGGTGATGTTATTCATGTAAGGGGTGTTGTTCCTGTGGGAGGTGCAATTCCTACTCCTCACTTAGAAGTCGAACAACAAGAAGATGCATTCCCTATGCATGATATGGATGCTAGTCTCCCTTCTGAAGTCGAGAAGAAATTCAAGTTGATCGAAGAAAGGATGAGGGCCTGCGAAAATCAAAATACTTTGGGCATTGATATAACTGACCTCGATTTGGTACCTGGTGTGAGAATCCCACCTAAATTCAAGGTTCCTGATTTTGACAACTTATATTTTGATGAATACAAACCACTTGACAAGAAGAAAAAGATGCTCAATCATTTTCAAGACATCATGTTAAAGCAAATAATCAGGACAAATACTTGATATGAAGAATAATCTCATTGGAAGATATAATGAAAATCTTCATCAAGTATTTAAGTCCTAGTTGCTCAAATAATAAAAATTGTTGCATTACTTTTTCACACTTTCACAAGCTTTTATTTTCAAGATTTTTCTAAGTTTTTGCCAGAGCAATCGATTGCATGATCAATTTTTTCCTTCATTTTGGCTACTGTTTTTTGGAGCAATCGATTGGCACAAATGTGCAATCGATTGCATACATGAAAAATCTTCTTATTTTTGCTTCTGTTTTTGTGTGAAATCGATTGGTGCTTTCATGCAATCGATTGCTCAGTTCAAAAATTCAAATTTCAAGTGTTTTTCTTAGTGTGTAATTGATTGGTGTTGTATGTGCAATCGATTGCTCAGTGAACATTTTTGAAAAAATTTTCTGAAAATTTGCACCTCTTCAAGCACTCTTTTATGAATTGTTTCCATTGAATCATGGCAATTGTTCATCATATTTTCTGAAGTTATGCATGATAATTCAAAGGGGGTGCTTGTAACATATAAATACCTAAACTTTCATTTTTTTCAAAAACACCTCTTTCAAAATCTTTGCTAATATTTTCATCTTTCCACATCTTGAGTCAAGTATTTTTTCATAAGAATTTTCTGCATATTTTCATATCATTTGAAAGAAAATTCTTGAGCAACAAAGTCTTAAATAGTTGTGGAAATTATCATTGAAAGAGAAGATCAATCATAGGATTGGTAACTCTGTATACACAGATTTCAAACTCATTGTAATTCAAAGATTGTATCTATTCCCCTTGCTATTCAGGATTGTTGAAAGCAAGTGTGTGCTTGAAGAGGATTGTTCTTCTTGCACTTAGTGTTCATATTTTAAAGGTGTTAAGAGCCTTTAATCTAACTATAGGTTAGACAGTAAGTTGTACGCTCATTCTAACTATAGTGAAATCTCTTTCGATGTGAAAGGGGACTGGATGTACCTTCAAAGTGTGGAGGGAACCAGGATAATTCTCCATGTTATTTACTTTCTGCACTTTACTTCTTTCATAACCCCTTCATATTTCAAAGAAAGTCATAACCTCATTTGATTAAAACCAGAAAATTTCAAAGAACCTAATTCACCCCCCCTCTTAGGTGCAACTCAGACTATCAATTGGTATCAGAGCAGGTTTAGGTAACCTGTTCCTAATCGATTCAGAATGGCTTCCGCAAACAACAAAGGTGTGTTTAAAGACAATGGTAGTAGCAATGAGCCTCCACTGTTTTGTGGTGAATACTTTGACTTCTGGAAGATTTGCATGAAGGCTCACTTGGAAGCACAAGGAGGTGGAATATGGGATGCTGTCCAAAATGGCCTCTTTGTTCCTTCAACGGTTGTTAATGATGTTTGATCAACAAAGCCTAAAGGTAATTGGGATGACTATGATAAGAAAAAGGTTCTCTATGACAAAAAGGAAATTAATCTTCTACAAAGTGCACTAATCATGGACGAATTCTTTCGCGTCTCAACATGTACATCAGGAAAGGAAATCTGGGATACTTTAGTGAAAACCATTAAGGAACCACTGAAGTTAAAATATCGAGATTGTGTGTATTCTGTGAATCTTTGAATTTCCTTGTGAAATTCCCCTTTGAATGTTCTGTGAATTTGTCTTTTATGATGTTTCAGAAAAAAACAATGAATTGAATGTGAAGAATAATAATAATTCGAATTTTGAAAGCTTTCTGTTTCTGTCAGACCCTGTTTTAGAGAGTTTACGATTATTTCCTTATTAATATTAAACAAGTCCAAACCTGTTCTTGCTGATATTGAATGTCTTTAGCATCTTTCCATTTTCGTTTTTAGTTTCCTCCAATGTTTGTTTGACATTCTTGAATTTGGAAACTTTCAGGGTTAATGGTGTGGTTGCATCGTATCAAATTCCTGGGCCAAAAATCTTCTCAATCAATAGGACAAGTTCTGGTCCCTCAAGCCATATCCAATATGGTTTGTGCTCTTTCAACTGTTGTCGTAAGTGTTTTCTCTGGGTTGGACAGTTAGGGGTTTTAGCAGGAAATTTCACAACCTTTAAGCAGGGTGTAATTCAACAGATGTAGAGATGGATTCCTGAAATTTTATGACCATCTGTTCATCTTTTTTCTTTTGTTGTAGGTGGGAAATAGCTAAAAAAATTCCATAGGTTGAGAGGGCAAACAAAAGGGGTCCACGCATCAAACAATCCCAAGATATTCAATCAAACCATCAGCACCTTCAATGTTTGTCTAAGATTCGTGTCCTACCTTTGAACAAAGGAACTTTTTCTTGTAATTAAATCTTGTATATTTTAGATGATGTAACCTTTGTTTGGTGTTGGAAATAGAGTTTCTTTAGGTAAACATGATTCTTCTTTGTAAAACTTGTTTTGTATGTTGTTTTGATTTTTCTTGTAACTTTTGGTGTAATGACAACATACAAATCTTGAGCAAACAACTTTTCATGGGAGGTCCCTTTGAAATTGCGACTTGAGTATGGATTTACGGTTTGGTTGTAAACAGTCTTTATAAATAATCTAAGACTTCACAAAGGTATTTCAATGATATCAAATTATTGACAAGTGATTCTAAGATTGTAAACAAATAGTATATCAAATAATTTGATCTTATGGCATCTAAAATTGTAAAAAAATCTTGAGTGGAGCTCCTTGGGTTTGAAATTCTCATGATGAATACCATTTGCAATTAAATTTGAATCTCTTAAATTGGCAAGACTTTCAACATTTGAAATCCTTATATTTGAATTTAGGAACTAAAATGGGTCTTCAAATTCATGTAGCAACTTTTACACCTTTTACTTTGTAACCTTGCAAACCTTGAACTTGGCTTGAATGTGGATTTTAGCAAATGAATGACTTTGAATATCAAATGGAACTTGAGTCAATAAGAAAGAGGAACTTGAATCTCCATGCTTGATCATTGAACTTTGAATATGAATAACCTTAGAACAAAGCTTGAATTGTGAGAAAATGGTCATGAGACTTTATAGGTGTGCACTTCATGATGAAACTTCGTCACTTTGAGACTTTATAGCAAAACTTGATCCAAAATTCTTATTCAAAACCAACTAACTCACGATATTCACAAGAATAAAATTCCAATCCCTTATCTTGAGATCAAGAAGCCATAATAATCTAACTTCTTAGATAGGAATAGTACCATACTTGATTCTTCAAATCAATCATAAATCCAAAACGAAGACACTCTAGACTGAGGGAATCTTGATCCATACCACAAAGATCATTCTTTCATCCTTTCTTGAAAACAAAATACACGAACTAGTCAACAACCGTGCAATACATCATGCCTTTGAATAAACACGCCTCAAATCAACGGACGAGAAAACTTAATCTTCCTTTGGGGAGTCTCTGATATCTCTTGAAGAAGAGAATGGTCTTGGATTGACTAAGGAACTGTAAGAATGAAAACACACTCTTCCTCCATCTCTTCAAAAGTTCAACACAACTTGCAGGAGATAAGCAGTATACACAAATCCTTCATGACTTCCTGAATATTTAGTAGTAAACCTAGCTTCACAAAGCAAAACAAAAAAAACTGGTTAAAATGGTTAGCTATTCATGGATGATTGACTTAAATGATATGTGAATGATCAATGAATCTAAAGGTAAAATTTGGGGTACGACAATAAACTTTCTGTCATAAAAACTCAAGTATTATTAATGGATCCTCTTCCATCCATAAATCAAGTTTACTCTATGGTTATATAAGAAGAGAGTAACAATGTTTCTTTGCTTTCTAAAGCTTATTCTACATCTAATATTGATGAAGGTAACACTCTCATTAGTGCTTATGATTCAAGAAAATTTGTGGATCAAGAAAAGCCCTCCAATTATTATAGTAGTTCTTCTAATACTAGAAAAGATGGTAGAGTTTGCACATTTTGTCATAGGTCTAGACATACAATTGAATTTTGTTATCGCAAACATGGTTTTCCTCCCAATTTTACTAAGAAGCAAGCTTCAACAAACACATCTAGTGCAGCCACTAGTGATACACAACCTGTGGTTCATAATGGTGAAGACGCTTCTGCAGTTAATCATGGTGCCAGCATCACTCAAGAATAATTTGCTCAATTGATTGGCTTACTACAACAAACTAATTTGTTGCCTCCTACCCAAAACACAACTTCAAATACCAATAATATCTCTACTCATTATGGTCATACACCAAATGAGACTTCAGGTAAATTTTTTATGTCCACAGTTACTTGTTCTAATCACATTAAACCTGATTTCTGGATCCTTGATTCAGGTGCAAATGATCATGTGTGTTCCTTTTTACATTGGTTTAGCTCTTACTATAAAATTCAACCTGTTAATGTTAGTTTTCATAATGGTTCTATTGTTGTTGCCAAACATGTAGGAACAATCAATTTTTCACCCCAATTATATCTCACTAATGTGTTATATGCCCTTGATTTTTCCTTAAACATTTTATCTGTTTCTAAACTATGTCAATCTCTACATTGCATATTTCATTTTTCTCATAATGATTGTCTTATACAGGATGTGAAAACCAAGAAGATGATTGGTTTGGCTAGACATTTGAAGGGTTGTACAGATTTATCAATAATGATGGTTGTCTTGCTGTCAAAGTTACTTCACCATAAACCACAAATTCTAGTATTTCTTTATCCAAAACACTTATACCTACCATTTCCATGAATAGTTAAAGTGATACCTAAACAAGCCATTTGGCATTTTAGATTGGGTCACTTATCTCATGACAGGCTATCTAGAATGGCTCAAATGTATCCTGTTATTTTCAATGACAATAAAACAGTGTGTAATGTTTGTCATTTTGCTAAACACAAGAAAAATCCATATAGTGTAAGTTATTCTTAGGCTACTCAGCAATACGAATGACTGCATTTTGATATATGGGGTCTTGTTTCAATTCACTCTATACACAACCATAGATATTTCTTGACTGTGTTGATGATTCTATTAGATTTGTATGGAACATATTGCTTAAGTCAAAAGCAGAAGTTTCTAATCATGTCAAACATTTTATAACCCTTATAGAAAACCAACACCATACTTGCCTCAAATTTGTCAGGTTAGACAATGGGCCTGAATTTCTAATTCCTCAATTCTATGCCTCAAAAGGCATAATACACCAAAGATCATGTGTAGACTATCCCCAACAAAATTCTAGAGTTGAGAGAAAACAACAACATCTTTTAAATGTAGGCAGAGCCTTACTCTTTCAATCAAACCTACCAAAATCTTTTTGGTCTTATGCTGTCAATTATGGAGCATTTATTATCAATAAAGTTAATACACCTCTACTTAATAATCAGTCCCCTTACCATATGCTTCATAAATCACCACCTGATATAAGCCAAGTAAAGGTTTTTGGTTCTCTATGTTATGCTTCTACTTTATCCAACCACATAACCAAACTTGATACTCGAGCTAGAAAGTCTGTTTTTCTTGGATAAGTTGTTGGTTACAAAGGCTCTATTTTACTTAACCTAAATACACATACCATTTTTATCTCTAGAAATGTTACCCATCATGAACACATTCTACCTTACACCAGTCATTCCCCATCTACCACACAAAACTGGGAATATTTCAGTTCCATAGCCAACAAATCTATTCATAATTCATCTTAGTTTCATGATATTGTTATATCGATTCCCAACAATATCCTTACTAATGAATCTCTCCCTACACCTTCTACATATGACCAACAAATTTCTACTAAACCTACACCTGATCCTACCCTTTCTCATCATGATGTTTTAACTGACCATACCACACACCAAAATCACCCCACTCGTGCTTCTTCAAGAGTAAGACATCCACCATCTCATCTCAAAGATTATGTCTGTACAACCTTCAATGATACATAAATACAATCATCTTCAGGTACACCTTACTCCATTTCTAATTTTATGTCATATTCTAATTTATCCCCTTCACATTCTCGTTTTAGTTTTTCTATTTCTACTAACAAAGAACCTAAAACATATAAAGAGGCATGCAATTTTGAATGTTGGAACCAAGCCATGAAACTTGAGTTTGATGCTCTTGAGAAAACTGGTACGTGGATAATTGTGGATCTTCCATCCAATGTGAAACCAATTGGTTGTCGTTGGGTTTATCTAATCAGATTGAAGGTCTTGATTATTCAGACACTTTCTCACCAATTGCTAAACTCACTACTGTTAGACTTGTGCTAGCATTTGCATCCACTCACAACTGACATTCTCATCAACTAGACATGAACATTGCTTTTTTGCATGAAGATGTTTATATGATCATTCCTTCTGATGTTAAAACTTCCAAGCCAAACCAAGTGTGCAAATTGATCAAATCACTTTATCGCTTAAAACAAGCAATCAGGCAATGGTTTGAAAAGATGACTTCTCTTATTCTTCATCATGGTTACACAAAAGCACCATCTGATCAATCATTGTTTGTCAAGAAAACACCACTGATAACGCGAAATCATATCGTTTATTTGACTCGATTTACATGAATTTATTTGCGACTATTATTAATTTATCTTGATTTATGTTCTATTATATGGTTAATTCACTACATTTTGCAGAGTATGGAGAATTTGGATTAAAGAAAGAAAAGACGAAGAAATGGAAGGAAAAGACAGAAGAAAGAAAGAAATAGAGAAGAAGCAGATTTTGTGAGTGTGACACTCATCACAGCTTCATGACGCACGTCACGACCATCACGGTCGTCATGCCATATCATCGTCATGACCATCAAAGTCGTCACAATTCCATGACGGTCGTCATGACTCCAATATTTGAATAACGTCAAACACAGAAGTGGCCACGAGCACGTTTAACTTAATTTCTTCCTGCATTTTCTCCACTAACTTCCCACTATTGGAAGTTACTCCCACTTTCTCCATAACTCACGCATGATCTCTGGAAGTTGAGAAATGAAATATCTCCTATAAATAGGCCAGAGATTCACATTGAAAGGGGGAGGCTCTCGAGGTATCGAAGTGCTGCCGAAATTACCATTGAAGCTGAATTTATGTTCTTGCATTATTTTCCCATTTCCTTTCCTTTTTATTTTCATTTGTACCGCCGTATTTCTTCTTGTCCTTTTAGTTCTCGCCAAAGTAGAATCCTGCCGGCATTGTGGAGGACTACTCAAGGATTCGAGATCAGTACAATTTACAGGTTTTTATTAATTGAATTATTATTTTATTTCTGTCAGTATGCTTGTTATCTTATTCTGCTGCAATTGTTTATTTCCGTTTGCATTAATTATCATGTCTAGATAAATTTGTTTTATCGGTATGTAATCGAATTAGTAGGATGGGATTCGATCATACCCGGTGCACCTTCCCTTTTTACAAACACCTTTCTGGCCGTAGTTTTTAATCAAAATCTTCTAAATAAACCTTCGTCGTGAAAGAGAGAAATTATTTACAGTAGTTTTGCCATGAAAGTGAGAAATTCATTAAGGCACGAACCGGCACGCGAAAGCTGGGATTCAAACCGGATAGTAAGAACTAGGCATTTATTTTAAATACAGCAAAAGCGCTTTAAAAGAAATCAGAACTTAGTTGTTTTCAAAAAGTGATTTAAACCCCGAATGGGACAGCGAAAGCGTACATTCCGCCTTAGAGTTACGACTAGCGTCAACAACCAACGTGAGACAAAAGTATTTAAACGAGTATTTTCTCCTGAAAAGTGTTTGCAAAGACTAAAAAGCACTGACGACCTGTCGAATCCCCCAAAACTAAAGCATTACATACCGATATCCCTTTACCGCTCTTTCTTAAACCAATAATCTTTATTTCCGTTGTATATAATTTCATTCGCATTTAACTTTCCTAATTCCATTAGCCTTAGCTTTACGCCGCGACAATAGATAACGATAGGTTGACATTGGTCTCTGTGGGTTCGACAAATCTTTTATATTACTTAGATATTTCCGTGCACTTGCGGACGCATCAACCACCCTCATTCATAATTCTTCTTGTTTATGTTGATGATGTAATCTTAGCAGGGGACTCTATACATGAATTCCAATTCATGAAAAATATCTTGCATCACACTTTCAAGATAAAGGATCTTGGTACCCTCAAAATTTCCTAGGTTTGGAAGTGGCTCACTCAAACCAAGGTATCTCTATTTGCCAAAGAAAGTACTGCCTTGATCTTCTCAATGATTCAGGATATCTAGGATCTAAGCTAGCCAATACACCTTATAATCCTTCCATTAAACTATGCCATGATAATATCCCTCCCTATGACGATGTTCCATCTGATAGAAGGCTTATTGGAAGGTTGATATATCTTAATACTACTAGACCAGACATTACATTCATCACCCAACAACTCAGTCAATTTCTTTCAAAACCTTCCACCACACACTATAATGGTGCCTGCAGGGTGTTGAGGTATCTGAAGCAATTTCCAAGTCAAGAGTTGTTCTTCCCTCGAAACTCATCTCTTCAAATTACTGGTTTTTCTTATGCAGACTGGGCTACTTGTATTGATACTCGCAGATCCGTTTCTGGCTCTTGTTTCTATCTTGGACACTCTCTTATTTCATGGTGCACCAAGAAACAAAATACAGTTTCTCGTTCTTTATCTGAGGCAGAATACCGTGCTCTAGCTGCAGCGACCTGTGAACTTTAGTGGATCCTTTATCTACTCAGAGATCTCCATGTTGAATATTGTAAAACTCCAACTCTCTTTTGTGATAGTCAGAGTGCACTCCATATTTCACCCAATCCTGTTTTTCATGAGATGACCAAGCACCTAGATATTGATTTCCACATTGTTCGCGAAAATATTTTGGCTGGTGTAATGAAACTACTTCTTGTATCCTCTCATAATCAGCTTGCAGATTTTTTTACAAAGTCTCTTCTTCCTAAGCCATTTCATTCTCTCATGACCAAGCTGAACGTGCTAAACATCTACCAAAGTTCAACTTGTGGGGGGATAATAAGTGATAGTTAGTTAGAAAGATAGAAAGTTAGTTACTTGTTGCTTATTCTAGAAACTACTACTACATTTGTATATATACTTTCTTTTCTCATTCATCACTTACACAAAGGAAACTACTATTCCTTTATCTTCTTCCTTCAATTCTACATGTTGTTTTCTATGTTTCTTCATATGTGCATCAATGGTGTAATGCATAATAATATGTGACCTAAAAATCATATTGATAAACCAAGACATGAAAGTATCTATATGGTTTAACTCAGAAAATTCTATGTTTTTAAAAGATAATTTTCTTAATAGATCTTGAACAAATGGATCAACCAACAAAAGTAGAGGATCCATTGATTCATGATATAATTATATACTCTGAAAGGTAATATGATTTACATTTATCTATTTAAAATTTGCAAAGTATTCATAACCCAGTTAAAATTAGGTTTGTAAGACTAGTCATAAATAGGTAATTGTAATGCTTAGTCATGGACACGTAATTAGATTTTAAAAACAATAACTTATATTTGTAGAGTTTTGACGATAACAATACAACTAAGAACAATTGATAGTATATTTTATTTGTTTCTATGCGTAGAATAATTTACAATCTTCTACACCGAATAAAAACATAATTTATTGCATAAATAAATGATCATCTATATTATAGTGAATAAGTTTGATCATCAAGACCTTAAATCTAATGGGTGATTTGAATCTAGATAGAGGAAATGATCATATGCACCAAAGACAATAAAATTGGAGTTTTTTTACACAAGTGCCACAATCTAAAATAAAAAATACTAAAATGCCACCATTTGAAAAAAAAAATCAAAAATGCCACATTTTTACTATGGGATCGTCCATTCAAAGGACGACCCATTGAAGACCAAAAAATGTAGTTGGGGTTCGGCCATCCAAAGGCCGACCCTATGCTACGTAATTCTTTTTTTGTTTCTTTTTATTTTAAAAATAAATATATAATATATATTATTAATTTATATTTTAAATTGTTTTTTATATATTAAATTTTTTTATATGATTTAAAATATTAATAAATAAATAATTTAATTAATTTAAATAATTTTTTTGTTTTATTAAATATTTTTCACATTATTTAATTAATTATTAACTAATTAAATTATATAAAATAATAGACATTATCATTTAAATATTAAAAATTGACTACATAATTTAACATATTAATAACTTATATATTAGACATTACAATTTAAGAAATAATTTGGAAAATAATTTGAAAAACAAATAAAATAATTTAGACGGGCCTGCCACGTTCGGACATTTTCTACACATATGACCAATTTCTCGACATATTTCACATCTTCTCTTTTCTTTCTCAAAATCGTCCATTTCAGTTGTAATTCTTATACTATTTGGACGCCCTTTCTTATTCCTTCGCATTGTCTCGTCATGACAAAGAGTGAATCCTTCATATGTTGGCCAATTTTGCTGGTGTGGAAGTCCAAGGAAGCTTTTGCTGTATACTTTGAATACACTCAGAACCTTGAAAACATCTGGTATGTGCATGTTATGGTCATGTCGTATACTGACACATGCTGCGGTTACATGGAAGCAAGGTAAATGAAATGCCTGAAACCTCCCACAATCGCACCACCCTCTCCTGAGATCAATGCTAAAAGTACCTAATGGTCGGCCATCGCGTTGATTAATGCTTTCGGCAACCATAAAACAGAATCTCTCGCGATCAAATGGAATGAAATTATGGCTGCTAAATTTAATCGCTTCATCAGTCATTCCCTTGTTACATTTTTCCGTGAAAGTTTGACTGGATGCCAATAGTTTTGTCCAATCGTGTCCTCGTTTTCCAAACAGCGATCCCAGATGATAGTACGTTGACTTGACCAATACTGTAATAGGAAGGTTTCGAGTAGCCTTAAGTACCGAGTTCATAGCTTCGGCCAAATTTGTTGTCATGTGTCCCCATCGATGTCCTCCGTCGAACGCCCTCGACCACTTCTCTCTGGAAATATTGTATATCCATTCCAAAGCTGCTCTATCTGTTCTTCGTAGTTCACCCCTGTAGTAGTTAAATGTTGCCTTTGTTAGTGCATATCTTGTAGATGAAAATGTTTAAACAAAATGTTCAGTAAAATATATGAAAATCATTAAGTCAAAAAATAAAAATTGAAACATCAACTCGTAAAGATGTAGACATACCCATGTTGACAACTGTTTTCCGTAGTTCTTTGTTTCTGAACTCACGCATGAAGTTTTGCGCAATGTGTTTGATATAGTAAACATGTGAAGATTGAGGAAATTGCCACCCATTTTCAAGATCATCGTAAGCACTCTTGATTGATGGATGTTGGTCAGATATTAGACAAAGATTGGCCTGAGGGGTCACGTTCATTCTCAAATTCCTAAGAAAGAAACTCCAACCATCCTTTGTCTCTCCTTCAACTAATGCAAATGCTATCGGGAAAATGTTACCATTTCCATCTTGTGCCACAGCCATCAACAAAGTCCCTTTGTACTTGCCGTACAACCAGGTGAAGGTGAGAAAATATTTAGAAGGGGGGTTGAATAAGTATATTAAAAAACTTATAGCAATAAAAACTCAAGGATTTTTATCCTGGTTCGTTGAACTCAACTACTCCAGTCCACCCTATCAAGAGTGATTTTCCTTTCTCAACAAGGACTTAATCCACTATTAAATCAACTGATTACAATAGCAAGCACTAAGAGCAACTATTCTTAGTCTTCTTAAGAACTACTGATCCCAATTGGATCTTCTTAATGATATTTTACAATCAAATGTAAGAATAATACAAGTGTTTAAAATGCTTCTAATTAAGCTATATCACAACTGTGATTTATCACTTAAGATTTAAGAACTATGAAATAAATTCAGCTAATGAGAATAAATTGTATGAGAGCTTGTAATGAATTTCTTTCAAAGATTTCGTCAACTGAAGAAGAGTGATGGAGTCTTCCTTTTATAAGCAAAGAGGTCCAAGTAGCTATCACGTTGAAGGTTGTGTACTAAAAGGTCTAAACCTTTTTGTCTCCACATCACATGACCTTTCATAGAATTAGAATGCATAGAAAAATCCTTTTTGTTTGTGTTCTTGTGTCTAGCATAAATGAGGAAAGAGTCGTTTGGCCAAACCAACAGACATAATTTGAATTCTTCTTCAACAAGTTTCAGCAAAGTATCATCAGAGTCTTGAGCAGATAGAGTCTTCTGATGTACATTAGAGTTTGCTGAATCAGAGTCTTTGCAGCATGTGTGCTTTCAGCGTGTAATTGTTCAGAGCAGAGTTTGGGATCAGATCTTCAGTACTGGCAGCGTTAGTACTATCAGAGTCTTCTGAAATAAACTAAGCTTGAAACTCTTCATACAAAATTCTTCAATGCTTCAGATGCTTCTGGCTTCTACTTTAGATTCTTCTGTAGCTTCTGCTTTAGATCCTTCTGTAGACAGCGCTTAGAATCTTCTGTATGCAGCATTCAGAATCTTCTAACAGATACTTCTGACGCTTCAGAGCCTTGCATATTTTTATGTACAGATCTAATTTGCTTCCAGAATGATATTCACTTTAATATCTGCAGCAAACATTCTTAAACAAATTTTAGAGTATATAATTCTTTAATACAAAATTTCATAATAGTTATCATCAAAACATAGAGATATTATTAAGAACCAATCTGTGTTCTAACAATCTCCCCCTTTTTGATGATGACAAAAACATCATAAATTTTGTTTAATAAACAATATAATTATAACTCCCCCTGAGATGATGAATCTCCCCCTGAATTGAATACTTAGAAGAAATAGAAACTTCCCTTTTTGCATGAGTATTCTTTTCTGAATTAGAGCCTGATTGTTCAAAAAATTAGATCTTGACTTTGGATGCATGTTTCAGAATCAGAATCTGATAGGTTAAAACTAGATCTGGGGATCTCAGAGTTACTTTTAAAGAATTTGTCAGATTTTTCAAATGATCTGAAATACTAAAAGTTCACGTTAGTTATAATTAGATAGGTCTGAATTTCATTTAGGTAGAGTTTATTTGAACAGTCAGATCCATTTCTCCCCTTTTTTTTTTGTCAAAATCAAAAAGTAAAACTTTTAAAGACAAATAAAAGGAAACACGTAAAAGAATATTATGTAGAGAAAACTCAGAGTCATTCATTCATTCAGATAACAAACAGACACATCATCAGATAAATTCAAGTACATGTGCACAACCATCAGATACAGAAAAAAAAACATAAACTAGGTTTGCTTGGACAAAATCATCTTCAACAGGTGAGTGATCTCAGATGAAGACTCTTCTTGCTTTGTCATCCACTTAGCCATGTTGTCATTCTTCTGATCTTGCTTGGACATCCATTGTGCCATGTCTTTAATCTTCTGGTCTTGCTTGGCCATCCATGACTTAATCTCATATTGTCCAGCTTCCAAAACTGCAATCTTATCTTCCAAATCTGGATTCTCTTTCTTGATCTCAGATGAAGAAGGTGGGGCAGATTTTGAAGCAGGAACAAAGTCAATTTCCATTGGAGATACAGAGTCAGGAGCAACAGATCCAGAGGGATGTTCCATAATTGTCATAGCCAGTGGATTTTCTTCAGAAGCAGATTCAGCAGACACTTCTGTAGCAGATACTTCAGAAGATGAAGGAATATCTTCAAGAAGCAAAGGTTCAGATCTTTTTACATTCCAGATCATGCTTCTAGCAGTCTCAGCAAATCTGAGCTTCACATCATCAGAACATACATTCTTCAGATTTGAGGCTACAATATTGAATCTGTTAATGAAGCTATTCCAGATAGCATCAGATTCATTTGCATCCATTGTTGACAAACATTTCTTCTTAACAGAGCCTAAATGCATCTTTATTTCTTTCATAAAAGTTACAAATAAATTATCAACATTTAGCCTAGTTTTTGGTTTCAGAAGGGTTTCCAAGGTGAATGGCTTGTGTTGAGGTGTAGGTGGAATAGTGAATTCTGGAATAATGATCAGAGGGCTAGGATATGCTGGTTTCTTCTGAGCTGGCATAATACGAAAGAACGGTTTGATTCTGCGAATGGAAGGGATGACAGCTTTTGGATATTCAAAATAGGGAACAAAAGCTGATGGTTTTGACTTAACAAGACAAGGAACAAAAGTTGATTAAGGTGGTTAATCAAAAAAGTTTCCTATTTCAAGTCCAGATGGAAGGGGATCAGAAGGAAATGGTTTAGAAGAAGCAAATGAAACAAATTCAGATGTTCTTGGTATAGGTTCAGAAGTGGGTTCAGGAATGGTAGTTTCAGAAGAAACGGGTAGATCTGGTTGGTTAGATTCAAATACTCTGAGGGAAGGGGGTGAGGTAATATCTGGATGGATATCAAATTCAGATGAATCAGATGAGGTGGTTGGAGTGCAAGATGTAGAGGATACAACAAACATAGTCTTGAGAGGTTGAACATCCAAAATCTCATAGTCAGGTATGTTAGATTCAGGAGGATTGGATGGTTCTGGTTGAATCTAAGAAGGTTTGGATGATGGTGGTTCAGACATAACTGGGTCAGATACAACTTGTTCAGGTGCAACTGTTTCAGATGCAACTATTTTAGATGCAACTATTTCAGATTGTATGGGTTCAGATGCAACAGGTTGTTGTATTTCTGGTTGTTGTTGTGTTGGAATTGGGTCAGTTGGTGTTGTTGTTGTTTGTTCTGTTGGTTTTGTTTGTGGTTTTGGTTGTGGAATATAAGAAGATTTATGTGGTGTAGTGGAAACAGGATCAGATGATTTTGGTGGTTGAAATGTTTGAGAAGGAGCAGGAATTGTTTGATTTTGAGTGGGAGGAGGTTCAGGCATAGAACTAAATGTTGATGCATTTACAACAATTTTAGAAAAAGAAGATAAAGATGATTTAGTACCTTTAGTCTTTATGCGCTTGGTGGGAACAAAGGGAACATCTCCAGAAGCTTTTCTCTTGACCTGCTTCTGTGGCTTCTCAGTAACTCTTTGTTTCTTCTGAGCTGCAACTTCTTCTGCCTCTAATTGTTTTCTTTTCCTCATGTTCTCATCATACATATCTGACATAGGTTCTCTTGCTCTTATCAGAATGTTTACAGGAAAAGGTGTTCCATCTTCTTTGCACGCATCAATATACCTAAGAATAATATCCCTAGGTTCTTCAGCACCAAAGAGTGGACAATCTTAAACTGGAATCCTTTTCTCACTCACTTCAGAAACATTCAGCTTCTTAGGAACAACTGTGAGTTCATCCACAATCTTTATCCTCTGAAGACTCTTTGCATTCAATGGTTTTCCAACAATAGTTTCAAGCTCATCTTTAACTCCAGCTTCATAAAGAGCAGTTACCAGACCATTCTCTGTCAGAATGTATGAAATCAACCTTCCAAAGGGAATCCACGTCCTGATCTTTTGTCCCTTATCTTTTACAGATTCTCTTGATGCATTTATATGATTCCACAGATGCATAAAGAGAATGTATGAAAGATCTACCTTTGTACTCAGACTCAAACAGTACATAAAGTAGAGTTGTTCATTATTTACATATTCTGGAGAATTGGTGGATTTTCTGTGATGGATGCATCCCAGAAAAATATTTGCCCAGATTTTGTAGTCAGGTTTCAAATCCTTAAATTTGTTAGAAGCCTGTCCAGATGCAATCACTTCCTCATACACTTCCTCCATGTCAACACGGCCAGCTGGCAGATGACATACTCCATCAGTCTCCTCATACCCTATGAGTTTTCTGATGAGATCTTCAGTGATGATGATCTTCTTTCCCAGAATAGAATAAAGAATGAATTTAGGATAAACATATGCATGTATCCAAAATTCCTTCACCAAGTGTGGATACACTGGACCAAACAATTTGTCAAAATACTTAACCCAGCCTTGTGCATCAATTATAGAACGTAACTCAAACCCATTTTCATCTAGAGAGTCAAATTCCACCATGGATTCACAGAGAACTTCATGTTTGTCCACAGGGGTTAACAATGTCCTCTTAGGTTCCTTAAATGGAGTAACACCCATATTTGTTGACGTAACTGCAACCATAGATGATTGAAATTGAGCTGATGTTGAGGATGAAGTTTCCATTGTTGAAGATGAAGATGATTTGGACGAAGGTTTAGGGTTTTTGTGAAGAGCAAAGAGAAGACAGAAATGCATAAATTGTTGGTGAGGTGAAAAGTGTGAAATGGTGTGATTTGTGATATTTATAGAGAAAGAAATAGGGCACACAAGCAGTCACAAATAGCACGTTCCACTTAGCAATTAATGGAATTTAATGAAAAGAATAAAAAGCATTTCAAAGCATTAATTGATTCTGACAATTTGGGGGGAAAATCAAGATTTTCGCTATTCAAAAAATACCTCAAATGTCTCTTCAGTAGTGTGCACACCATCTTTTCAGATTCAGAGTGACACGTGTTTGCTTGCATGTGCTTCTGAATTCTCTTGAGAAATGAAACGTTAGCCAATGTTCAGATCCTCTAAGATTGGTTAGTTCAGATACACACAAATAATAATAAATCAATAAATCAAAATAATGACAGATGAAATACTTCAAAGTTTTAAGCATTTTGCATCTGAGAAATTTGCTTCTGATAAATATCATTCTGGACAAAAATCCATACCAATATTTTTCAGAATAAATTTGAACCTATCTTCAGCAAGGGGTTTTGTGAAAATATCAGCCCACTGATGATCTGTATCAACAAAGGCTAAGTTTATAATACCCTTCTGACCATAGTCTCTGATGAAGTGATGTTTAATTTCTATATATTTTGCCTTAGAGTGTAAAATAGGGTTTTTAGACAAACATATAGCAGAAGTATTATCACAGAAAATAGAAATGTTACTTTCAAAGATCTGATAGTCTTCTAGTTGACTTTTCATCCAGAGCATCTGCATGCTACATCCAGCAGCAGCAATATATTCTGCCTCTGTAGTTGATAGTGCAATTGTTGGTTGCTTCTTGTTGTACCAGGAGATTAAATTTCTTCCTAGAAATTGACAACTTCCAGAAGTACTTTTTCTTTCCACTCTGTCTCCAGCGTAGTCAGCATCACAAAATCCAACTAATTTGAAATCATCAGATTTTCTGTAACACAAACCCATATTAGAAGTACCTTTCAGATATCTTAGAATCCTCTTAATAGCTGTTAAGTGTGATTCTCTAGGATCTGATTAGAATCTTGCACACAAGCATACACTGAACAAAATGTCAGGTCTAGAAGCAATTAAGTAGAGAAGAGATCCTATCATACCTCTGTAGAGTTTTTGATCTGCTTTCTTACTTACCTCTTCCTTACCAAGAGTACTTGTTGGATGCATGGGAGTCTTTGCCATCTTACTATCAGTCATGTTAAACTTTTTCAGAAGCTCTTTAACATATTTGGTCGGATGAATGTAAGTGCAATCTGGAGTCTGGTTGACTTGAATTCCCAGAAAGAATCTCAATTCTCCCATCATGCTCATCTCAAATTCTACCTGCATACATTGAGCAAACTCCTTTCCCAGCATAACATTGGTAGATCCAAATATAATATCATCCACATATATTTTACAAATTAAAAGATCTTTCTTAAATGTTTTACAAAAGAGAGTTGTGTCCACTTTGCCTCTGATGAAATTTTTCTCCAGAAGAAAATTGCTTAATCTCTCATACCAAGCTCTGGGAGCTTGTTTTAAACCATAAAGAGATTTATTTAGTTTGAAAACATGTGCTGGAAATTTTTCACTTTCAAAACCAGGAGGTTGGTGAACATAAACTTCTTCTTCTATAATACCATTTAGAAAGGCACTCTTAACATCCATCTGATATAGAGTGATGTTATTTTGTGCAGCAAAAGAAATGAGTAAACGAATAGACTCTAACCTGGCTACAGGAGCATAAGTCTCTGTATAATCAATTCCTTCTTACTAGCTATAACCTTGAGCAACAAGCCTTGCCTTATTTCTTTCAACTTCTCCTTTTTCATTCAACTTATTTCTAAAGACCCATTTAGTTCCAATTATGTTGAATCCTTTTGGTCTTGGAACTAAATTCCACACATCATTTCTTGTGAATTGATTTAGTTCTTCTTGCATGGCAATAATCCAGTCATTGTCTTGCAGAGCTTCATCCACAGAAGTTGGTTCAATAATTGACACCAATCCAATAATGATGCTTTAGAAGATCTGAGGAAGGATCTTGTTCTAATGGGGTCATGCTTCTTTCCAATGATCACATCCTCTGGGTGAAAGACCTTGATTCTAGAAGATGATCCTCTAACATTTGACTCTTCAGAAATGTTCAAGTTGTTCATTTGAGAAGCTAAAGGAATTGCATCTGGCATTGCTTCAGGTTCCTTCACTTGAGCTTTGTCTGCCTCTGAGCCTTCAGAGTCTGTGAGTATTACTTCTCTATCTGCAAAACTTTCAAACTGCTTTGGCTTTTCAATGCCAAGCTTATCATCAAATCTAACATGTATAGATTCCTCCACAATCTTTGTTTCAGTATTGTATACTCTGTAACCTTTAGAGCATACAGAATACCCAAGCACGAAACACTCATGTGCTTTAGAATCAAACTTATTAAGATTCTCTATAGTATTCAACATATAACAAATACATCCAAAAGGATGAAAATATGAAATGTTGGGCTTTCTGTTGCTCCACAATTCATAGGGAGTCTTTTCCAGAAGAGGTCTTACAGATACTTTGTTCTGAATGTAACATGTTGTGTTTATTGCTTCTGTCCAAAAATGCTTTGACAGATTAGTCTCGTTGATCATGGTTCTGGCCATTTCTTGCAGAGTTCTATTTTTCCTCTCTACAACTCCATTCTGTTGTGGAGTTCTAGGACAGGAAAAATCATGAGCAATGCCATTTTCATTAAAATATTTTTCAAAATATTTTTTTTCAAATTCACCACCATGATCACTTCTGACTTTAATAATTTTGAAATCTTTTTCATTCTGGACTTGTTTGCAGAAGTCAAAGAACACAGAATGTGACTCATCCTTGTGTTTTAAGAACTTTACCCATGTCCATCTGCTGTAGTCATCAACAATGACTAATCCATACTTCTTGCCTCTGATGGATGCAGTTTTCACTGGTCCAAACAAATCAATATGAAGTAATTCTAATGGTCTTGAGGTTGAAATAACATTTTTAGATTTAAAAGAAGATTTTGAAAATTTTCCTTTTTGACATGCTTCACAAAGAGCATCTGAGTTGAACTTCAGCTTAGGAAGTCCTCTGACCAGATTGAGTTTATTAATCTAAGATATACGTCTCATATTAATATGCCCCAATCTTCTGTGTCAGAGCCATTGCTCATCATTAACAGACAAGAGGCATTTAACATTTTGAACTTTAAGTTCTGAAAGATTTATTTTATAAATGTTGTTCTTCCTCTTTCCATTAAATAGGATTGAGCCATCCTTCTGACTAACAGCTTTACAACATTGTTGATTAAAGATTATATCATAACCATTGTCACTTAATTTACATATGGACAATAGATTATGCTTTAATCCTTCTACAAGAAGAACATTAGATATAGAGGGAAGGTTACCATTGCCAATAGTACCAGAGCCAATGATCTTGCCTTTCTGATTCCCTCCAAACTTCACTTCTCCTCCAGATTTAAGCTCCAGGCTTTGGAACATAAACCTTTCTCCCATCATGTGACGTGAGCAGCCAGAGTCCAAGTACCATGACTGGCGTCTTGACTTTTCTGCTAAAAACATCTGCAACAGGGATAATCTTATCCTTAGGTACCCAGATCTTTTTGGGTCCTTTTTGGTTAGTTGTCTTGAAAGTTGGTCTGAACTTTTGTCTTTTTACAACAATTTTGTTCTGACTTACTTTTGGCTTAAACACAGGAACATTTAGATCATAACGTGTGTGTTTAATGTCATTCAAATGACCAAACTTGAAATGAGAGTATAAGGGAGTTTTCTTGATTACAAGTTTATCAACATGTATTGGATTTAAATCCTTTCCAGAGGAAGATTCATATCCAATTCCTTTCCTGTTGTTTCTGCTAACCCCATAGATCATTGAAGCCATCTTGCTTCTGTCTATGCTTTTAGCAAGAAACTTCTGAAAGCTGAAGTCATATTCTTCTAAAATGTTTTTGCATTTAGACTTACTTTCAGATTCAGAATTTTGTTGAGCTTTTTCAAAATTGGCTTTCATTTTCAAATTATTTTCTTTTAGCTTAGCAACTTCTGATCTTAACAGATTATTCTCAGAGCCAAGATTGCACTTAAGCTTCTTGCATTTGAGCTTAATCTGATTATAATTTTTCAGGACTTCTGATAAGACTTTAATAAGCTCTTCCCTAGTGAGATCAGAAAGTACCTCTTCTGAGTCAGATTCAGAATCAAAATCAGATCCAAATGATTCTTCATTCTGATCTTCAATGCCTGCCATCAGAGCCATGTTGGCGCATTCTTCTTCAGAATCTGATGAAGATTCAGAGTCATCTGAATCATCCCATGTAGCCATTAGAACCTTCTTCTTGTGCTCAGGCTTTCTTCTGGGCTTTTCTTTCTGAAGCTTTGGACATTTATTTTTGTAATGACCAGGTTGTTTGCATTCAAAACAAACAACTTCCTTCTTTCCTGATCTTTTTGGTCCAGAGGACTCCTTGCGCTGATCTGGCTTTTCGAAGTTCTTGAACTTCCTCTGCTTGTGCTTCCAGAGTCTGTTGATTCTTTTGGATAGCAAGGACAATTCATCTTCTTCTTCAGAAGAAGATTCTTCAGAGCTTTCTTCTAACACCTGCAAAGCTTTCACAGATTTGTTAGATTTTAAGGCAATTGACTTACCTTTCTTTTGAGGCTCATCTTCCTCAAGTTCAATTTCATGGCTCCTTAGTGAGCTAATTAGCTCCTCCAGAGTGATCTTGTTCAGATCCTTGGCAAGCTTCAGAGCAGTGACCATAGGTCTCCATCTAATAGGCAAGCTTATGATGATCTTCTTCACATGATTAGTAGTTGAGTATCCATTATCTAGAACTTTTAGACCAACTGTGAGGATCTGGAATCTAGAGAACATAGTTTCTATAGACTCAGATTCTTCCACCTTGAACGCTTCATACTTCTGTATTAACGCCAGAGCCTTGGTCTCTTTAACTTGAAGGTTTCCTTCGTGAGTCATCTTCAAAGACTCAAACATGTCAAATTCAGTTTCTCTATTTGTGATCTTCTCATACTCAGTGTGAGATATTGCATTTAACAAGATAGTTCTAGCCTTATGGTGATTTCTAAACTCCTTCTTTTGGGCTTCAGTCATAGATTTTCTGTCTACTTTCTTGCCATTCCCATCAGTGGGATGAACATACCCATCTATGACCAAGTCCCACAAATCAGCATCATAACCAAAGAAGAAACTTTTTATCCTGTCCTTCCAATAATCAAATTTCTCCCCATCAAACATAGGGGGGTTTGTGCTGATTCTATCCCCTTCTTCATATCTATTGTTACTGTTAGATGTTGAAGTTTCAGCCATAATAACAACCAAATATATATCAAAGTTTGTCTCACTTGATCTTTTCTGTCACTGTGAAGTGGTAGCACACACAGAACCGGAGCTCTGATGCCAACTGAAGGTGAGAAAATACTTAGAAAGGGGGGTTGAATAAGTATATTAAAAAACTTATAGAAATGAAAACTCAAGGATTTTTATCCTGGTTCGTTGAACTCAACTACTCCAGTCCACCCTATCAAGAGTGATTTGCCTTTCTCAACAAGGACTTAATCCACTATAAATCAACTGATTACAATAGCAAGCACTAAGAGCAACTGTTCTTAGTCTTCTTAAGAACTACTGATCCCAATTGGATCTTCTTAAGGATCTTTTACAATCAAATGTAAGAATAATACAAGTGTTTAAATTGCTTCTAATTAAGCTATATCACAACTGTAATTTATCACTTAAGATTTAAGAACTATGAAATAAATTCAGCTAATGAGAATAAATTGTATGAGAGCTTGTAATGAATTTCTTTCAAAGATTTCGTCAACTGAAGAAGAGTGATGGAGTCTTCCTTTTATAGGCAAAGAGGTCCAAGTAGCTATCACGTTGAAGGTTGTGTACTAAAAGGTATGAACCTTTTTGTATCCACATCGCATGACCTTTCCTAGAATTAGAATGCACAGAAAAATCCTTTTTGTCTGTGTTCTTGTGTCTAGCATAAATGAGGAAAGAGTCGTTTAGCCAAACCAACCGACATAATTTGAATTCTTCTTCAACAAGTTTCAGCAAAGTATCATCATAGTCTTGAGCAGACAGAGTCTTCTGATGTACATTAGAGTTTGCTGAATCAGAGTCTTTACAGCATGTGTGCTTTCAGCGTGTAATTGTTCAGAGCAGAGTTTAGGATCAGATCCTCAGTACTGGCTGTGTTAGTACTATCAGAGTCTTCTGAAATAAACTAAGCTTGAAACTCTTCATACAAAATTCTTCAATGCTTCAGATGCTTCTAGCTTCTGCTTCAGATCCTTCTGTAGACAGCGCTCAGAATCTTCTGTATGCAGCATTCAGAATCTTCTAATAGATGCTTCTGACGCTTCAGAGCCTTGCATATTTTTATGTACAGATCTAATTTGCTTCCAGAATGATATTCACTTTAATATCTGCAGCAAACATTCTTAAACAAATTTTAGAGTATATAATTCTTTAATACAAAATTTCATAATAGTTATCATCAAAACATAGAGATATTATTAAGAACCAATATGTGTTCTAACACCAGGTTCCATCAATTTGCATAATCGGTTTACAGTGAGTAAAACCACAGATACACGGTTCAAATGCCCAAAAAAGTCAGTGAAATTTCTGTTTGTCACCCAATTGGGATCCGTCCTCTGTAATAATCGGAAATGTTTCCAACTGTATAACAGTTCCAGGAAGATATGTCTTCATCACCAACAACCATTGTGGTAGGTCATTGTAAGACGTCTCTCAATTCCCATAAAGTGATTCTACAACTTTAATCTTTACAATCCAAGCTTTATGATATGAGATTCTATAACCGTATTTTTCAGCAATATGGGCTTGTATCACTTTGACTTTTAGTGAAGCGTCGTTGTTAACAATTTCTCTAATGTTGTGGCTAATAATTTTAGAATCTAACTTTCTATGATCCTGTGACATAGAAGTTGTTGTGCAAGTGTATGATCCTCTTATAGTAGCGATCTCCCATAATGTTCTTTTTTTACGCAATGCAGCTTTACATTTGAAGACGCATTGTGGGTTCTTACATTTTATTATATACCTTACTGAATCGGATTTATATACTGCATAGTCAAGGTTGTTACTAATATGCCAATATTGTAAAAAAAGAACACACGCTTCCTTATTTTCAAACACCAAACCTACTTCCAAGTTTTCATCATTATGGTTTGGTTTGTCATTTTCAAAAATATAGATGGGTTGAGAAGACTCCATACATATGTTTGACATATGCACTGGTGAATTGCACAAATTTATGGGTTGAGCATATGTTACCTGTGAATGCACGAGTTCATCGTCACCCTTGTCATCGTCATCACCGAATAGATCTTCAAAGCGAACATCATCGAGTTCATCGTCACTGTATTCACCAACCTCCTCGTCCCAGATGAAAGGTTCATTATTTTGCGTTATTTCGTCATCAAGGCGAACATATAGCTCAATCGTCTTCAACTGAGGCATTGTGTAATGACATTGAAACATTGATTTGACTGCGCTGTCTGTATCTATCTGGACCATTACGTAGAAGACACCACCATCTACTCCATTAGGTAATGGTTGACGGTAAGCAATATCCTAAACTGGACGATGCACTATTTTTTCGATTCTATCTTTTAGATGAAGGATATCAGAACTTCGATGAAGTTTGAACATCACCGTATATGTTCCGTTGAATGAAAAACCGATATTTTCATCAGTAAGCATGTTATTAGGTCTTCGTGTGAATGGCAAGGCTGTGAATGGTCCTACTCAGGTAGGCGGTGATGTATACATGGAACACTTAGTATCGAACCTTCAACATCCGATAAACATAAAGCCTGTGTTAAAATTGTTTGGTTACAAACTATATTAGCACAATTACGAAAAAACGCCACACCACCCGATGAGGATAATATTCTCCATGCAAAAATATATATTTTACTACTCATAGCTAAAGTATTAATACCAGACAAGAGCCATAACTATTTACATTCTTCTTGGATACCCCTAGTAGGAGATTTAGATAAATGCAATAGATACAGTTGAGGTTTCTGCTTGTTTGGCTACATTATATAGGCATATGTGTAAAGCATGTATGGTAGGGGTTAAAAGTATTGGTGGGTGCGTTCTACTTCTAAGTGTTTGGACATATTGGCATATACCACTAATAGCTCCAGAGAGTCCCGTCGATTCACACCATCCTTATGCAACAAGGTAAAAATTATTTGCATTTTCTTTTTCGTTTATTTTCTTTTCTTTACATCTCTATATTATATTTCTTTCTTTTAAAATTGCAAGATTTGTTCGAAGAGGCATGGCTTACCAAAATAATCCTCGGCACTACGTCCGAGGATTTAGATTTGCACTAGACAAATTGAGGGCTAACGATGTAAGTTTGTTAGCGCTACATTCTCTAAATATGTGCCACCATCTGTATTTAAACTCTAACTATTATATTTTCTATAACAGTTTATTTGGAGGCCCTACCCAAGCTACCCAGAATTCGTCATTGCAGATAGCCAGATTTGGAGCGCTACAACTTCAATTATCAGTTTTCATATTGTTGAAATGCATCAGGCTGATAGGGTAAAAATTGCAGTTTAGATTTCAATAAGATATCTCTTCTCAGTCTAGATGTCTAAGTGAACAACATGAGACTGAAATGCCCAATAAGTGGGGAGATCATTGGCGCAATATAAATAGAGAAGAGAATAACGAGTGGAAAAACAGAAGAAAAAAATTGACCCTACGAGGTAACATGGTTAACGGTAACTATGTTCATAGTACTGCATATATGCAATGGTTTTTATCCATTCCATTTATGCATGCTTCTCAAGGTCAGTTTCTAGAAGACCCCCGTCATTATGCATCGTCTTCATCACAACAAAGATCCTCTTCGTCCATGCCTCAAGAAATGCCTTAGGGGAACCCTTCACAATTTCAAACCCAGACATCTTCATTCACCCAACCCCTATACCAACACCCCCAACCCACACAACCCCAACCAACATATCAACGCACTCATACCACATTCTTTGCCACCTCCTCTCAACAACCAACACCATACACCCTAACCCCAAAACCAAACTTCTACTACCACCAACAATACCAGGAACAAACCATATTTCGACCTTCTTTTCAATTCACTCCAATTCCTCAACCTAATTTTGATTTCTCTTACCCCCAACCATAACACCAAACATTTAACCCTTCAATGTCTCAACCGACTTCAACCGGCCGCACTGACGAGTTTATTACCCTCCCATCCAACAAAGTCTTCCAACCACCTTCACCCAACCATCTCAGCCAGTCCCTAACTGATGATCAACTCATGGAATGACCAGGTTTTTCTGTCACTGATGTGGACATGGTCGATACATCACATCAACTTGAAAATGAAGAGTTGACTTCCGACTCTACCCCATCACCTCCAAGACAGCAACCCGAAGAGTTAGGCAGGGAAAAACGCGTGAAAAAGAGTAAAATGTCTGGAACTGACGGTCATTTGCGTAGACAAAATTGATGTATTTTTTTCACTCATAAGTATTAATAAAATTTCCTTTATTTATAATTTTATTAGTTAAATAATCAATTAGATAATGTAAAAAATATTTAATAATACTAAAAAAATTATTTAAATTAATTAAATTATTTGTTTATTAATCTTTTAAATCATATAACAAATTTTAATATATAAAAAAAACAATTTAAAATATAAATTAATAACATATATTATTTATTTATTTTTAAAATAAAATAAAAACAACAAAAATTACCTAGTATAGAGTCAGCCTTTGGATGGCCGAACCCCAACTACCAGTTTGGGTCTTCAATGGCTTGTCATTTGAATGAAAGAGCCCAAAGTAAAATTGTGACAGTTTTGTCAATTTTTTTTAAATAGTGACATCTTAGTATTATTCTTTTCAAATTGTGGCACTTGTGTAAAAAATTCATAAAATTGACTAAATGATTATTTACACTCATTTAAGATATTTAAAAAAAAGATTTTTTTTTAACTTTTCAAAAGAAATTGCAATTAGACTCAACTAAAAAAACACGTAACTCTTCCAAAATTTTAATAAGTAAAGTAAGAATTTAGTCATTCCTACTCATACCAAAAGTAAAAACAATGATTTAAGTAGCCACAACCTCGTGCTCGTGCGCCGTACATAGTTTGGGTGGCTCTATAGAAATGTAGTTGTCCCCTTACCATACCTTATTATTTAACCCTGCAGCAAGGGTATGGCTTTGATTAACCAATGTTATAGAGTCTCATGATTTCCTATCCCATCAAATGTTCAAATTCAGCTTGGTCAACAACTACCCATATGCTATATAATCAAATTCTGATAACATTTGTACAGTCAGAAAAAGCCATAATCACACGGTATAGGCAGTAATTAATTTGCTTCAAATTGAATGAGTGAGTGAATCCATTTTAATTAAATCTCGTCAGAAACTAACCATCATGAGAATGCCACAATAATAATCCTTAGTAGTCCCTCTTTAAAACTGCTTTTACTTTTCCTCTGCAAATTTATGTGTCACTCCACATTTAATAATTTAATGAAAACTGTTGCATTCATGATTTAATGGGGCTTACGATTGTTGTCACTATAGTACTTCATAAATGTGTGTGACAGTGTGCAAGTTGTTATTACTCACGGCTAGATGTATGATTTGCACTCATGAATACACATCTTCATCATGTACATTGTTGTCTATAATTACAATTATGCAGGGTGGTAATCATCTCAATGTCTTTAATTTTGGAGATGATTAATGCAGTGCGGCAAAGTAAATTATGAGCATCAACTATCAACACACGTATTGATTATATCATCTCATCATGGGTGAGCGTGTGATTCTATCGGCTAGAGAATCAGCAAAGAGACCATCATTTTATTTTAAGATAAGACCGGAAAATCATGTTTTATATATATATATATATATATATATATATATATATATATATATATATATATATATATATATATATATATATATATATATATATATATATATATATATATATATATATATATTCTAAGTAGAGAAAAGAAGTAGAAAGGATGATGACCACCTTAGAAAACGTCTTTTTAGCACATTAACAAATTTATATGGTGATTGAAGAGAGGTTATTAATAAATGTTATCACTCTAATATTTAAGTCAGCAAATTATTAAATGAAAGAGATGAAACTTTCAAAAAGTGAACGAATCTAATATTTAAGTCAGCAAATCATTAAATGAAAGAGATGAAACTTTCAAAAAGTGAACGAATCGTACCTTCGAGTGACGAAGAGTCACTCTTTTATAAAAATGATGGTTAGAATTGTCATTGGTAAATACAATACAATCTACGAAATATTGTTGGATGCACAACAATGGGTGAGATGAAGGCTAGTTGAATATACATTTCCTATTAAATCAAACCTTCATGTTGAAAAATATATTTTGATTATTCAATAATTCAATAATCTCAACCTCTTTTTATAAGGCACTGAAAAACATGTTTTTTGGTTGGCAAGTCATTTTAGGTTGACACATGTGTAAGTAGGTCGACCTATACAAGTTTCAGATTCAGTATAGGTCGACACATAGAATCTCAGGTCGACTCCCATGAATCAGTATTAAAGTTTGTAGCCATTATTCATAGGTCGCCTCACATAGGTCGACAAATGGGCGACACGAGACTTTCACAGGCTGACCTGAAACCTTTATAGGTCGACCTATTGCTTTGATAGGCCGACACATACGATATCCCATCTCAAAAATTTCATTTTTGCTCCACCAAATTGCATTCATTTTCCTTATTATTTCCTATACCTATATATATATATATATATATATATATATATATATATATATATATATATATATATATATATATATATATATATATATATATATATATATATATATATATATATATATATACTCATACATGCACCTTTTTCTAGCAAGATACTAGTGTAAAACTTAAACGAAACAAGAATTACAAAGTTTCTCATCATCTTCAACCTTTCTTCTATGCATACACACAATCAAACTACACATAATCATTTTTTTATTGGGTGACCAAATAGATTAAGGTTGATAACATTCAATTAGGTTGGTGTAACCGAGAACATTGGGTTGGGATCTTTGTGTGTTTCAAATAAGAAAACCAATCTGATGTTTTCCTTGAAGATCATTGGTATTTGAAAGTTTTGGACAAGATCACGCTAACATGGATTGGACCGAGTGAAGGCCTTGGGACAAGGTAGTTTCCTTGCAATGGAGTAGCGCGAGACGGTGAATCGTGTTCGGGAATCTTAGGTTCAACAAATGTGTGCTAGGGATTAACCCAACCGAGCAATAACCTTGAGAACGGGGAGGTCTTGCAAGAAAGTAGTCAAGAACAGGTGGGTCGTAGCAGCATTTTTGGTGACTTAATCAAACTTTGATCAAGGGTTTAGAGGTGGTAGAATCAACAACAAACCACACAGTTTGTGGGGTTAGAGTTTTTCATCTCTTGGCTAAACATTTTTGCAAAGATAAGGTTAATTGCAAGTATCTCAATTCGATTTCGGATTGAGGGCAGACGTGCCCATAACGAGGTCGGTTGGTGAACTTCCTAAACAAATCTTCGTGTCTCTCTCTCCATCTCTTTATCTCTTTAATTGTTGTTCTTGCAAATTATCGAGTTCGTTGTTGTTTCAATTAATTCGATTGAAAATTATTTTTCAACTATCTTCTAAAGTGTTATTGTTTATATAATCATAATCACTTCGATTGTGATTGACTTTTAACATCAACAAAATAAATTGAATTTCCAAACGTTATCGATCGCATACAAAATGTTTAATAAATTGCCTTTGAGTATTTTTATTGATTTGTGTTAATTGAAAATAAGTTTTACATATAGTTATTCTTTTGATTGATCCATGAATTAATCATTGTTGAATAATTTGTGTTAATTATCATTCCATAAGTTTACATTACGCATATCTGAGCTTTCCGATAGTGGGTTCGGTTAGACGATTCGATTCATGTTGTTTCTGTTGTGCCATAAAACTTTTGAAAAACTATTTTTGCTAAAAGTTCTGTTTTTAAATGTGTGATCTATTCATCCCCTCTAGATCAAAGCCTATTGTATAAAAAGTAGTATCAAGAGCTCTAGTTGATTTCGTGCTTCAGATTTACTTTTTAGAAGAATGACTACCGAACCTAAGGGAGCGTACAATAGAGCATCAATTTTCACTAATAAAAATTATGGCTATTAGAAAGTTGTTATGTGTATTCACGTTAACTCCGTTGACAAAGGTATATGGGATGCTATTCAAAATGGTTTGAATGAAATAACCATGACCAAAATGAAGGTGTTACCGTACCTAAACCGAAAGCACAATGGGATGCTAATGATTGGAAATTATGGTTACATGATTGAAAAGAGAAAAATATTCTCACATCCGCTTTGGGTGTTGACGAGTTTTATTGTATTTCTCATTGTAAGACCGCCAAGGCTATGTAGGACGCATTCGAAATTTCTTATGAGGGTACTAATGATGTCAAATAAGCTAGGATTAACATATTAAATCAAGAGCTTGAGATGTTTTGTATTGAGAATGGTGAAACCATTGTCGAAATGCGAAAACGGTTCACACATCTTATAAATCAATTAAATGGACTAGGTAATCCTGTTTCCAGTGAACTTGCAACTAACAAAGTTTTGAGATGTTTAAGTAGAGAATGACAGCCCAAGGTCACCGCCATCAAGGAGGAAAATAATCTTAAGTCTCTTGATCTTACAACTTTGTTTAGTAAAATGAAAGAGCGTGAGCAAGAGCTCACTTGCTTAGAAAAATACGAAAAAGAATTTGAAAAAAGAGTGAAGAATGAAAAGGAAAAGACAAAGAAGAAGGAAAGAAGTCCATAGCTCTAAAGACTTCGAGCTCAAGGTATTCACATTATGAGCTTAGTGATAGTGAAAGTGATGATGGTAAGAATTATTATGAGGAAGATATGGGGTTGTTCGTAAAGAGATACCAAAGGTATATAAAAAAGAATGGTATTAAACATTCCGACAAGAACATAACCAAGTTTAGAAGGTTGACAAATTCCTCAAAGGATGATGAAAATAGAAAGAGTGAGCTTTGAAGATCTTTCTATCATTATGGTGAAGTCAGTCACTATAGACCAAAATGCCCTATGAGAAATAAAGATAAAGAAAAGAGCCACCACAAGACTTCTAGTAAGTCTATAAGAGCTTATGCTGTTTGGGAGAGTGCGAGTGATTCCTCTAGTGATGAAAGCACAACTTCAAGTGTAGAATCGGCTTGAATTTATATCATGGAAAATAGAAAGAAAAATAAAAATGTAAGTCTTTCTAAGCATGAATATATTAATGATTTTTCCTATTTTCAATTACAAAAGGCCTTTGAAGATCTTCATAGAGATGCTTTAAGAGATTTTAACAAGTTGAATTCATATGAAAAGTCATTTTAAATTTAGAAGGTAAAGTGTTAGAATTTGAAAGGAATTTCGAAACTATTAAGAAACCTACGGTAAATATTCAAAGTGACAACATTGAGTATATAAAATCTCCTAGGTTTGGTTATGAACATTGTCATAATAGACAAGAGGAAGAAAAATCTCTTCAAGTCAATTTGGATGATGCCTTGCAACTTAAGGTTGTGTTTTCTATTGATCATTCTAAGCTTGAAAAGCCTTTAAATCATTCTAAAAATAAGAATAAATATATGTATAAGAACTCAAATAGAAAGGACATGTCTCATAAAAACTTATCTTGTCATTATTGTTACAAAAAGGGTCATACCATTGAAAGGTCAAAATTTAGGAAACTCTTTGTTCCTAAAGGATTTGTTCAATGGTTGTTTAAGTGCAACTTTGATCTCACTCACTCTCAAGGACCCAGTGAAAATTGGGTACCTATTTCCTTTGTTTAAATTTTCAGGTTGAATGTCTTGACTCTTCCTAAATATTGGATGTTCAAGGCACATTAAGGGTGACATATCCCTCTTCATTGACTTTGTGTCAAAGAGAAAGGGTTTAGTTACGTGTGGAGATAATAACAAAGGTGCTATTCTTTGAAAATATAGTGTAGGTAATCCCTCGTCTACTACTATCTCTGATGTGATGCTAGTTGATGGCCTTAAACATAATCTTCTAAGCATAAACCAACTTTGTGACAAGGGTTTTAAAGTTACATTTACAATAACTTGTTGCTTCTTTGAGCATGATGAAAAGAAGGAATGTGTGTTTAAAGGCTTGAGTGTTAATAATACTTATAGGCTAAACTTAGATGAGGTATCCTTGGTTGGAACTAAGTGTCTAGCCACCATGAGTGAGAACTCTTGGTTATGGCATAGACGCATAAATCATCTTAACTTTGACCTATTGAACAAAGTATTCTCCAAAGATTTAGTAATTGGTCTACCTAAAACAAAGTTCATTAAAGATCATTTATGTGAAGCTTGTCAAATAGGGAAGCAAACGAGAATCTCTTTTAAATTGAAAAATCTTGTTTCTACCTCGAGACCTCTTGAGCTTCTCCATATGGACCTTTTTGGTCCCTCAAGGACCAAAAGCATAGGTGGAAATTATTATGGCTTTGTTATTGTAAATGATTACTCAAGATTTGGTTGGGTCTTGTTATTGTCTAGTAAATATGAGACCTACCCGACTTTTAAACAATTTTCTAGATCATTCCAAAATAAAATGAATTTAAAAATCATTTTCATTTAAAGTGACCATGGAGGAGAATTTCAAAATCACCTATTTGAAAAATTCTGTGACAAACATGGCATTGAGCATAAATTTTCCTCTCCTAGAAATTCACAATAAATTGGCGTTGTGGAACATGTAAATAGAATTCTTAAGGAGTTAGCAAAATGAAGGTAATTTTCCTAAATGTTTCTGGGAGGATTCCATTAACATGACTTGTCACGTCATGAATATGGTACTCATACGTTCTACTCTAGATAATGAAGGTGTGAAAAATACACAAGAAATGGGGGGTTTGAATTGGATATTTATTCTATTAAAACTTTTTCCCTTTTCTTTACTTGTTGCTTTCTATAGAGTTCTTTAAGATGCATTGCGGAAGCATATATAATAAAGCATAACACAAGTAAAGAACACATGATATATCCTGGTTCACTTGAGCAACTCTCAAGCTAATCCAGTCCACCCTTCCAAGGTGATTTCGCCTTACTTAAGCAAGAACTTAATCCACTATAACCAAGCTGATTACAGTTGCACAAGCTAACTGCAGGTGACTAACAAATAGACAATGACACGTTCAGGGATCCCTTAGGATATAACGTTCATTGGCACCTAATAAAATCCGATCAATTAAGATCTCCTATTAGTTACCACAAATGACAATTGTCACCTGTCATCTCAAGTATTCTGATCTTCACAAGGTCACTTGAGGAGCCACTAATTCTAAAATGAATTTGTGTTGTCGGAGATTACATGAGTGCTTCTTGTCAAGCAGATTACTCCTAATTAAGTACATAGAAAGTATTGAGCAACGACTCCTTGCTTCCTAATAAAGAAACTAATCTAAAGATAAATCTCTATGAGATTATAAGAACATTAGTTTCCATATACTTAAAAGCTTTTCTTATATGAGCACTAAAGGCTTCTTTTCATTAAGCTTTTCTTTATCTTCTCCAGCTGCATTACTCACTCAACAACAGCAACATTTGAAATAATCAAATGATCTTCTTTTATAGTGCAGCTTTGTGAGGGTAGAAATGTCATCTCTAATTCCAACAGTTATATCCCAATGGCTAGAATAAGCTCACGTGTTGGAACAGTGACCTTTGCTTGTAACTTTAATATCTCAACATTGGAAACCACACTTATGAATAGTACCAATGTCTTTGTCATAGTGAATGTTTACATGCGTTGTACTGTAGTCTTCTTGATTTGGTTCTTCTGATGATTCATCTGATGAGTAGTTCAACAACTACTTTGGTATGAAAGCTTCAGCATCAAAGTTGTTTAAGCACATGTTTATCAAATTTAATAGCAGCAGCTTATCTGATGAGTAATACGCCTCTGTCTGGGTGAATCTTCTTCTGACACAATCTTCAACTTCAGAGTCCAGTCTTCAGCATTCCAAGATCTAAGTTTCCTCTGAAACAGTCTTGAGAATCTTCGTGACTGATTCTTCAGAAATCATGTCTTCAGAATCTTCAGAGTCTTGATCTTCAGAACACGTCTTCAGAGTCTTCAGCCTTCAGAACTTCAAGTCACCAGAGTCTTCAGAGTAGTTCTTCAGAGGACTATATCTTCAAAGTCTTCAGAGTCTTGATCTTCAGAACCCTTAAGTCTTCAGAGTCTTTCTGCTCTTGGTCTTTAGAGCCTTCAACCTTCAGAACTTCAAGTCATCAGAGTCTTCAACACTTAGTTCTTCAGAGGACTCACCCTTTAGAGACGCTTGTTAGCTTCCAGATCAGATGCACTTCTCAGAACAGAATCCACAGGAGCATTGTAACTGCAATATCCAGCATCCTTGGATCTTTTTGATCGTGACCAGATACAGATGCATACTTGCTTCTTCAATATGCTTTATTTGCTTTCAGATCAGATGCACTACTCAAAGCAGAATCCACATGAGCACTGCAACTGTAATATCCAACGTCCTTGGATCTCTCTGATCATGATCAGATGCATAAGCAAACTAGCTTCTCCCATAAGCGCTTTATGATACGTCACACATAGTAACTCTTATATTGTATTAGTTGCACACATTAATGTTGTTTGTTTGATCTTATATATTTAATTATCATGATCTGCACATAACAAACATTAGAACATAAAATGGTTCTTTCACAAATACTTAATTGTTATCATCAAAATATATAGATAATCCTGTAGAGACAAATCTTGCTTTTACAATCTCCCCCTTTTTGATGATGACAAAAACATGTATTTTGATAGAACATTTTATACAGGGTAATCACCAAGCATAACATATTCAGAGTTTCAAGCAACATCTCCCCCTGAATGTGTTAACCTTAAAAATTCTTTTTATGCTTGTTCAAAGACTTTCTCTGATCTCAATACTCACAAAATAGAAATATTTAAAAACACAAATCAAAATAGAAGATAATGAATACTTCACTATGATATATGAGAGCATAAGTCTTCAGCATCTGGACTAGTTCAGCAGAACTTCCATCTTGAGATCTTCAGAACTTGTTTTCTCTAAATATCGTATCAGAGCCATATAACTCCAGAGCCTTCTGAAGCATTTGCTACTGTTCATCAGAACATCTTTAGCATAGCAACTTAATAATTCTTTTCTGAAGCAGAACTAGTATTTCAGATGAGAAACTCCCCCTGAGTTTCAGACTGGGTGAATATCAAATATTCTAACTTATGAACCTTTCTGGGAGAACTCCCCCTGGCTACAATAGGTCATATATTTAGATCTTCAGAACGTGATACATTCTTGATCCTTGGTTTCTTGAAGCTAATTGATTCTGAGTCTGATACCAATTAGTTTAATACTGAGTCTGATACTAATTCTTGCTTCTATGAAGATTTATGAATCTTATGTTCTGATTATCATAATCACAGATAGTTTACATCTTCTGAACATTATGATACCAAAATCAAGATGACTTTGACTTTCTCTTGAACAGTATTGGGTCCATCTGATTCTGAACATATGTTCACGAATTGTATAACTTCAATTATATGAACAACCAGTTCATTTGAACTCAGAGTTCATTCGCTTGACCTGTCTTTAGAATGCCTAGTGAACTTGTTCAGAGTTCCTCGGTAAAACATCAAACATACAGTTAGTAGTAAATGCAATTTATATCAGAGTTGATGTTTTGCATTCTCTTGAGGTTATATCAGATTATATTCAATTTTTTCAAGTTATATCAAAATCATTTTCTTTTTCTCCTCCTTTTTGACATCATCAAAAAGGTGAGTTTTCAATAAAAACAAGATTAAAAAATATTTTGTTTCTCCCTCTTTTATATTAGAATAAAAAAATCAAATTAAGAGAGTCAAGAAATAAGACCTGAGTGCCTAATTTTTATAGGTTGACATCTTTTCCAGAATTTGTTGAAGCATGCACATAAGAGGGTTGTTGACAAGTTTCTGTTTAGCAAAGCTTTCTCTGAAAACTTGTTGTTCTTTCTTCATAGCTTGTTGATCTTTTTGAATCTCCCTAACGTCACGTTCTCAACGTACAAGAGTAGTTTTAGAAGAAGAACCAACTATAGTAACTTGCTTAGCCTTCTCAGCATCTACAGCTTCTTGTGTCAATCTGTCAGTTTCTTTTCTGGAATCTTTCTATGCCAAACTTCTCATTTCTTCAGCATCTATTTCTTCAGCTTCTTTTTGCTTCTAAGAAGTTTGAAGTTTCTTATCCTTTCTAGCTTATCTTCTCTTTCCTTAACCAGTTGAACTTCAGAAGAATTGGTTTTCCGAGGAATACCAATTGAAGCTGGTGTAGGAATTGTTGAAACCATATTCTCTTTTAACAGAGCAGGTGCAGATGGAGAAAGGAGCTTTTAGAGTCAAAACTTTCACTTTTCAGACAGCTCATATTCCTTTGAGATTCTGAGATCTTCAGAGTTATTCTTTTTCTGAGAGCTTTCCATTTTGCCTTTTACCTTACTTCATCTTGTTTCTTCAACATCAAAACACTATATTTCAGAAGTATCAAAGTTTGATTTGACAGAACTTCTTCTAATTAAATCTTTTACCTAAATCTCCAGATAGTCCAAATATTTAGAAGATATACGACTTCAGATTTGCTCAGATCTTTAGAAGAGCATCTTTGACACCAAGAAAAGGTAATGTGCGAAAAATGCATTATGATTCTTCAGTCTTATGCATATGATAGCTCTCCAGCTGATTCTTTATCCATAGCATCTGATACTTCAACAAGCAGCAGCAACATATTCTGCTTGTGCAGTAGAGAGTGTTATATTGAGTTGCTTCTTGTTGTAACAAGGATCAGATTGTCTGACAACTTCTAGATGTGCTCTTGCGTTCAATTTTGTCTTCAGCAAAATCAGCATCGCAGAACCCTACTAAATTATATTCAACTGATTTTCTGTAACGCAGAGCCACGTTAGTAGTACCTTTCAGATACCTCAGAAATATCTTAACAATTGTTAAGTGAGATTTTCTAGGATCTGATTGGAATCAAGCGCATAAACATATACTGAAAAGAATGTCAGGTCTAGAAGTAGTAAAATACAGAAGAGAGCAATTCATACCTCTGTACAGCTTTTCATCTACCTTTTTACTAACCTCTTCTTTTCCCTGAGTGTTTGTTGAATGTATGAGAGTCTTAGTTGGCTACTCTCTGATAGATTAATCTTCTTTCTGCTACATTCCTCTTTTGAATCATAATGACTTCTTCAACTTCCTTTCTTTTGAATAGACACAGTTAATCATCACAACTATCATCAAACTAAGATGTATTTCTAGCATCTGTTTGAATGACAATCTTGCTCTTTATCCACCAGTATCAGATCATTTGATGGTGACTTCTTCTGCTAACCCATCTTTGGTTTCTGATTCCAAGCTTATTATCAAATTCAATCATGACTTGAATCTTAGTAGCAATGCTTTAATTTTGAGTCCTTGATACCAATTTGGACTTCCAGAACCAGTATGCATCATGATAAATACTAATTGCATTCGGTTCTGAGTAATCATTTTGACTACTGTATAGAATGCTTTCATTCTTCATGATTACATACATTTCTTTTGAAGTTTGTTCTTTCTTCAATATCTGTATTTGATTTTAAAGAACTAGAGCTTTAGATACTTCTGCTTTATCTTCTTAGACATTCAGTTTATGCCCAGAGGATCTTCATCAACAGATGATAGCTCAATAAATGACATCAAGCCCAGAAGAGTTTGTTCAGAGGGTTTGGGACTGATGTGGTTCAGATACTAGATTTCATTGAATTCCATAACAGATTCTTCAGACAGTGAAGTTGCAATTCTATCTATCTTGATTAACATCTATTGAGTGAACAGATATAGAAATGTTTCCTTGCATCATATCTTCTGATGAAGTTTCGTCTTCTTCTTATCAGAGTAATCTTCAGATCTTCTTATGGAGTTCCAGAGTAAGCTTTAGATCTATGCAGCTTAGCTCTAGAGAATGTTTCAGAAAACTGTTCATCCAGAGGAATGCTTCAGATCAGAGCAGATCTTCGTTCTTCAGATGTCCTTGTTATCCAGATGTAAGCTTTTTTGTTGATGTTTCAGAGCCATGCGTAATCTGATTCTCATAGCCTCTGCAGTTGCAGCATTTGAGACAAGTGCACTCAGTGTCTTCTGAAACAACTGAATCTTTACATTCTTCGCTCAGAGTCTTCTGTAGAGTTGCTTCTCATCAAAAGATCAGAATCTTCTGTAGCTTTGCTTCCTCAGAGTCCTTTGTAGCTTCTGTAGCTTGCCTCTGTAGCTTCGCTTCTGAGGCTTCACTTCTGTAGCTTTGCTTCTGAGTCTCCTGAAGTTTATGAATCTTTACACTCTTAGCTCAGAGTCATCAACTTAAGATCAAGTTCAGCAGATGGGGTTTCTTTGACAAGGTTTTCTCTCTTTTTCCCAGAGTGCTTATTTCAGCTTCTGCCTGCATACACTTAGCAAACACCTTTCCAAGCGTAATATTTGTTTCCAAAGAAAAATATCATCAACATAAATCTGTCAGATTAAAATATCTTTCTTAATTGATTTATGAAAAAGAGTGTTATCAATCTTTCCTCTTATAAAATTATTTTCCAGAAGAAAATTACTCATCCTTTTCCACCAAGCTCTGAGAGTTTGTTTTAGGTTATAGAATGAATTATTTTAATTTATAAAACGTGTTCTGGAAATCTTTCATTTTCAAAAACAGAAGATTGATGGACACATACTTATTTTTCATTTAAACCATTAAAAAAATAATTTTAATATTCATCTGATTTAGATTGATGTTATTCTGAGCAACAAAGGAAACAAGAGTATGGATTCTAACCTTGTCATTGAAGCATATGTCTTCTGTGTAGTCAAAACCTTCTTGCTAACTAGCCTTGAATATATGAGGAAAAACCTTCTTGTTCTTGTGAGAGGAGCCAGTAACAACATCTGAAGTATGATCTTCTGAATTTCTCTTCTGAGCTGATCACAAATCCTTTGGTTGCATTCTGCAACATCTTCATCAACATATCATCCATCTGATTTCTGAGAGACATCTTCAAAGCACAGATATTCTAATCTTCATGATTTAGAGCATCTAACTTCTGAAGGAGGATGTCTACTAACTTATTCATTCTGAATAACACCAGAGATTTAAATCCCTTTTAAAAACAGGTTGAATGACTTTAGTCAATGTATCTTTCTGAACAGATTGACTTCAGGATCCAATCATTATGAACTTCTGATAAAGAATGTCTGATAACATCTGACCAATTATAGTTTGTTCAACTGAGATAAAATCTCAACTTAACAGAGCTTAATTGTCCATGCTACTTCTAATAAAATCTTAGAGTTCATCTTACATCATATCCATGATGAGTTAGTGAACTTCTTTGCACGAAACATCTACAGATTTCTTTGAAGCTTCTCAAGGACAACAACTTTCAGATGCCTTGAGTCAAGAGGATCATTGCTTCAAAATTTGAACTATCTCTGTTCCAGCCCTTTTCTGCAGACTTTATTCTGAAGTTCCTTTGGGTCAAATTCATTAGCCAACAATATTTCTTTACTTACTAAAGATAATTCCCAGTGAGCTTTTTATGAGAAAGTCAAGAGTGGACTAATCCGTTTCTTGAAAACATCTCATACTCACGTAGAAACAATCTTCAGCAAACAAGATTTCTTGCTTTCTGATGATTTGATCTTTTTGAGCGAATACGTTGTATATCCAAACGTATTACAAGATAAGCATTCAACAGAAAAACTTCTTATCTGATGAATCTCTTTTGTTAGCTTATTCTACAATCTTCTTCCAAGCTCTAGTGGAGAAGATTTTCTTGTTGAAAAACTTCCAAACTTCAAACATTAACTAATCACTGACTTGATCAAGATAACCCATTTGATTACAATTTTAGTACTCACCTTCATCAAAAACTAATATGAGACTGAAATTGTAAGAGAGGTGAAAAATCCCCAATGGTATTTCTTCACACGGCTTTTGGATCTTTATCTAACATTGTTAGGTGTTTGATATCCATCAATAACAGAACCGGAGCTCTGATACCAACTGAAGGTGTGAAAAATACAAAAGAAAGGGGGGGGGGGGGTTGAATTGGGTATTTTTTCTATTAAAACTTTTTCCCTTTTCTTTACTTGTTGCTTTCTATAGAGTTCTTTAAGATGCATTGTGGAAGCACATATAATAAAGCATAACACAAGTAAAGAAAACATGATATATCCTAGTTCACTTGAGCAACTCTCAAGCTAATCCAGTCCACCCTTCCAAGGTGATTTCGCCTCACTCAAGCAAGGACTTAATCCACTATAACCAAGCTGATTACAGTTGCACAAGCTAACTGCAGGTGACTAACAAATAGACAATGACACGTTCAGGGATCCCTTAGGATATAACGTTCATTGACACCTAATAAAATCCGATCAATTAAGATCTCCTATTAGTTACCACAAATGACAATTGTCACTTGTCATCTCAAGTATTCTGATCTTCACAAGGTCACTTGAGGAGCCACTAATTCTAATATGAATTTGTGTTGCCGGAGATTACATGAGTGCTTTTGTCAAGCAGATTACTCCTAATTAAGTACATAGAAAGTATTGAGCAACGACTCCTTGCTTCCTAATAAAGAAACTAATCTAAAGATAAATCTCTATGAGATTATAAGAACATTAGTTTCCATATACTTAAAAGCTTTTCTTATATGAGCACTAAAGGCTTCTTTTCATTAAGCTTTTCTTTATCTTCTCCAGCTGCATTACTCACTCAACAACAACAACATTTGAAATAATCAAATGATCTTCTTTTATAGTGCAGCTTTGTGAGGGTAGAAATGTCATCTCTAATTCCAACGGTTATATCCCAATGGATAGAATAAGCTCACGTGTTGGAACAGTGACCTTTGCTTGTAACTTTAATATCTCAACAATGGAAACCACGCTTATGAATAGTACCAACGTCTTTGTCATAGTGAAATGTTTGCATGCGTTGTACTGTAGTCTTCTTGACTTGGTTCTTCTGATGATTCATCTGATGAGTAGTTCAACAACTACTTTGGTATGAAAGCTTCAGCATCAGAGTTGTTTAAGCACATGTTTATCAAATTTAATAGCAGCAACTTATCTGATGAGTAATACGCCTCTGTCTGGGTGAATCTTCTTCTGACACAATCTTCAACTTCAGAGTCCAGTCTTCAGCATTCCAAGATCTAAGTTTCCTCTGAAACAGTCTTGAGAATCTTCGTGATTGATTCTTCAGAAATCATGTCTTCAGAATCTTCAGAGTCTTGATCTTCAGAACACGTCTTCAGAGTCTTCAGCCTTCAGAACTTCAAGTCACCAGAGTCTTCAGAGTAGTTCTTCAGAGGACTATATCTTCAAAGTCTTCAGAGTCTTGATCTTCAGAACCCTTAAGTCTTCAGAGTCTTTCTGCACTTGGTCTTCAGAGCCTTCAGCCTTCAGAACTTCAAGTCATCAGAGTCTTCAGCACTTAGTTCTTTAGAGGACTCACTCTTTAGAGACGCTTGTTAGCTTCCAGATCAGATGCACTTCTCAGAACAAAATCCACAGGAGCATTGCAACTGCAATATCCAGCATCCTTGGATCTTTCTGATTGTGACCAGATACAAATGCATACTTGCTTCTTCAATATGCTTTGTTTGCTTTCAGATCAGATGCACTACTCAAAGAAGAATCCACATGAGCACTGCAACTGTAATATCCAACATCCTTGGATCTCTCTGATCATGATCAGATGCATAAGCAAACTAGCTTCTCCCATAAGCGCTTTATGATACGTCACACATAGTAACTCTTATATTGTATTAGCTGCACACGTTGGTGTTGTTTGTTTGATCTTATATATTTAATTATCATGATTTGCACATAACAAACATTAGAACATAAAATGGTTCTTTCACAAATACTTAATTGTTATCATCAAAACATAGAGATAATCCTGTAGAGACAAATCTTGCTCTTACAGATAAGACCCCCTATGAACTACTTAGAGGTAGAAAACCTAATAATTCTCACATACATGTCTTCGGATGTAAATGTTATATTTTGAATAATGGTACGGAGAATCTTGGTAAATTCAATGCAAAAGCCGATGAGGGTATCTTCCTCTGGTGGCTCGCCTTGAAGCTATATGTCTTTTACTAGCTTATTCTTGCGCTAAACATTTCAATTTATTTCAAATGGACGTGAAAAGTGAATTTCTAAGTGGTTTTATTAATGAAGAAGTATATGAAGCTTAACCCTCCGGTTTTGAAAGGTCACGAGTATCCAAATTATGTGTACAAGTTCAAAAGAGCTTTGTATGCTCTCAAACAAGCCCCTAGGGCTTAGTATGAGCGATTAAGAAATTTTTTAATTAATCAAGGATACTCGAGGAACTCGAGATATGTTGACATTATCTTCAAAAGATTGTGTTGTACTTGTTTCATAGAAGTGTTCTCCAGACAAAGGCCTTGTTTTGTGGATAATTATTGGACTATAAGTTCCAACACCTGCTTTATTGGAAAAGAAGATGTACTAGAAGATTTATCTGATTATAGCTATTAAGGATACTTCAACAACTATATTTATTCAGTTATAAAAGAAGCAGAAGATTTGAAGATCAACTCAAGAAATAACGTTGCAACTACAACTAAGATATACACGCACTACATTCATATCAACTCAAGAGAAGCTAATATGTCATAGAGTTCTTATTATTATATAGCTTAAAAATCCTTTGTGTAAAAGTGTGTTGTATTATATTTGAACACCTTTGATTGTTAATCAAGTGTTGTCGTAAGTTATTCCTTCTCTAAATATTCAATTTATATTAAAGTCTCTTGCCTTGGGCTTGAGCTATGAAGTCTTGGATTGTGAATCTGAGAAAAGAAGTCTTAGACGGTGTGTCTGAGCAGAGAAGTCTTAGGCAGAATTTCTAAGCAGTGAAGTCTTGAAGAAGGAGGGTTTAAGAAAGGAAAGTCTTAAGATTTAAGGATCTAAGCAGAAAAGTCTTGATCATGTGCTGATTAAGCAAAGAAGTCTTAGTTTATAGGTCTAAGCAGGGAAAGTCTTATACTGGTGAGTATAAGTAGTTGTAATCAGTTTGATTATAGTGGAAATATCTAGCGTAGAAAGGGGACTGGAGTACTCTTAGTTAGGGAGGAACAATGATAAATGTTGTATGTTCTTTGTTGTTCTTATTTACTTCTGTTACAGTTTCTGTTGCACTCATTATTAGATTTTGAACTCTGGTTTAGAACCTGAACTCTGGTTCATAAGTAAAATGAACTTTGCAAACACAATTCAACCCCCTACTTGTGTATTTTTCTCACCTTCAATTAGCATCATTGCAAGGTCTGTATATAGCATTTAACAGTGGTACAATCAAAGATCCAATGAGAAAAATATGACTATTGAGGATCCTAATGCTAGTTCCTCAGTAAGGGGATTTCCTTATTATTACAATAGCTTTGAGAGAAATCATTACTCTACCAAACCACGTGTATTGAGTGGTGACTTCACTGAGTTTGAATGGTGGAAAATCAAGATATACACATATATCATTAGACTCGATGATGATCTATGGGACATACTTGAAGATGACATTGAAATCATTGTTGACAGTGTTAGTATGGTATCTGACAAGAAAACTCTGACTCCAGCTTAAAAGAAAATCTATAGAAAACATCATAGAGTTACAGGTATTCTAGTTGATGTTATACCATATGCTAAGTACTTGAAAATCATTAATAAGTCTTCTACAAAGACTATTTTTGAATCTCTGTGCTCTACATATGAAGGGAATCAGCAAGTTAGAGAAGCAAAAGCTAACTTGCTGATACATAAATATGTGCTGTTCAAAATGAAGAATCATGAAGATATTGAAACCATGTTCTCCAGGTTTCAGATTCTTGTATCAGGCCTTCAAATGCTAAACAAGAGTTACCCCTTTTCAGATCATGTTAAGAAGATTCTGAGAAGTCTTCGTCTAAAGTTTAGACCTAAAGTAAAAGCTATTCAGGAAGCTAAAGACCTGAAATGTTGTCACTTGAAAGTCTAATAAAAAATCTTTAAAGCCATGAGATGCAACTAAATGGAGATGATTCTTCAAAGAAACTTAAGTATCTTTCCTTGAGATCTGCTTCTGAAAAATCTACTGAAAAGTCCAAAAGATCTTCAAAGAGCAGTAAACCTGATGAAACTTCTAAAGAAGATTTTGATGGTAGATCTGATGATGATGATGATGATATGTCTTGCTTCATCCGAGGATTTGAGAAAATGGCTAGAAGGAACAGGAGATTTCCTAGAAGCAATAGGAGATCTAACTTCAAAGAGAGAGATGAAGAGAATATCTGCTACAACTGCAACAAACCTGATCACTTCAGATATGTTTGTCCAGATCTTCAAAAAGATAATAAAGAGAAAGGAAGTCATCAGAAGGACAACTTCAAAAACATATTCAAGGAGAACTTTATGGAAACATGGGAAGAGTTGGATGATGAAGATTCATAAAAGGAAGATGATGCCAATCTTGCATTGATGGCATACTCATCTGATGAGGGACTCTTAGTTGAATCTGAAGACGAAGATGAGGTATACTCTTACTCTAATTAGGCCTTTAAATATTTCAAAATCGGAAATGTCCTGAATGGCTTTCTAAGTGTGAAATTGTTGTTGTACGTTGAATTCCAAGATCGCAGCTTTTTACGGAATCAAAATCGGACGCCCGGAAGTCAGGTAACGGTCGAAAATAGAATTTCGGACTATCAGGTTCGCTAGGTCCTTCGCCTAGCGAAGATGTCCTGGGCAGAGGAATGTTGTTTTGGTATTTTTGTCGTAACGGGAGAACCGTAACTCGGAATGACGCACGGTTCGAAGCGTTGGAAAGCTAGTCCAAGGCTCTATGTGATGATGAAGTAGTGACATGGAATTAAGTTATTTATTGATGAAATATGTTTGGATGTTGTGGTAAGTGCGGAAGGTGCGATTCGTGTTTCCATCATAACTTGCAAATTGAGTGTCTGTTTGGCATGAGATTTTCCATACTTATTTGAGCGAGTCAGTGGTTGTGTTAACCGATGATATTTTGATATATTCGAAGAGTATAGAGGACCATGTTGAGCATCGGAAACTTGAGTTATCAGGGTTGGAGAAGAAGCAGGGATATGCCACTGTGAAGAAAGTTCAAAGAGTTTTTGGGAGAGCTGTCAACAGCTCGTGTGTTGATTTTTGCAGAATCCGACAGAACTATTCGTTGTGTTTTGTGATGCTTTGTTGGTGTGATTGGGAGATATGTTAAGTGCAACATCAACGAGTTTTAGTTATGCTTTGAGGCAATTTAAAGTACATAAGATGGATTATCTGACGAGTGATTTAGAGTTAGTTGTTGTTGTGTTTGTGCCAGAGTTGGAGGCTTCAATTGGTTAGTTGAGATTTGAATTGTTTGGTGATCTCAAGAGCTTAAGATATTTGCTTGATTTGGAAGAGTTGAATATGAGGCAGAGAAAATAATTGGGACTCCTGAAGGATTATGGTTTTGGATTGAATTACCATTCGGGTGAAGCAAACGTGGGAGCTTATGCATTGATTTGGAAGTCTTTGCATATACCGATGATGATGGTGAAAAGAGTTAGAACTGATTGAGCAATTTTGTGATATGAGTTTGGTGTGTGAAGAGACTTCTTATGGAGTTAAGCTTAGTATGTTGGACCTTACTGGTGGTATTCTTGATGAGATTCGATAAGGTAAGAACTCTAGTTTGAGTTGGTAGATTGGTTGAATTTGATGAATTAAAGTCGAAGGACTGACTATCGGATTAATGGAAATGGTACCATGAGATGTCGTGATAGAGTTTGTGTCCCAAATATTATTGAGTGGAATAAGAGTGTTGAGGTAGATGGAGTATCCATCCTGGTGCTATGAAGATGTAACCGGATTTGAGGAAATTATTTTGATGGCCATAGATGAAGAGAGAAGTGGTTGAGTTTGTATATGCTGGTTAGACTTGTCGAAAGTCGAAGAATAAACGTCAAAGACCGTTGGGTCTGATGCAACCGTTGAATATTCCGGGGTGGAAATCGGGTAGTATTTCCATGGATTTTGTGTTGGGTTCTTCGAAGAATTGGAGGGATGTGATTTTAATTGGGTGATTTTGGATAGATTGACTAGATTGGCTCTTTTCTTACCAATGAGGATTAATCATTCTATGTTGAAGCTAGCTGAGATGTATATCGATGAAGTTGTGAAGTTGTATGAGATGTCGTCGAATATTGTCTCAGATGGGAATCTGAGTTTTCATCGAGATTTCGGGAGAGTTTGCAGACGCTTTGAGTACCATGTTGAAGTTGAACTCTGCCTATCATCCGTGGACGGACAGAGAGAACTATCCAGTCTTTAGAGGATCTGTGGAGAGCTTGTGTGTTGGATCAAGGTGGATCGTGGGATAGTTAATTATCGTTGATTGAGTTACCTACAATAACAATTATCATTCTGGTATCAGAATGACACCGTGGGAGGCTTTGTATGGTAGGAGGTGTAGGACTCCTTTGTGTTGATATGATTCAGGCGAGGGTGTTGTGCTTGGACCTGAGAATTGTGTAAGAGACGACTGGAAAGATCAAGAAGATCCAAGAAAAGACGTGTTTTGAGAGTTACGATGGTGAATAGTGTTGGTTGAGCTTTGAAGTCTCGGAAGCACACACCGTGTTTTGTTGATTTGTATCAGAGTGGCGCAGCGGAAACGTGGGAGAAGTAGCATGTTAGACTGTTTTACCGCTGTCGCTTGTGAATTTACATGATGTGGCATGTGCCTAAGTTGAGGAAGTGCATTTATTCAGATGGATGGTGTACAAGTGAGAGATAATTTGACTGTTGAGGCATTGCTAGTTCAGGTTGATGAACGAGAAGCAACTTCGAGGTAAAGAGATTCCTTTGGTGAAGTTAGTTTTAAAGGACCAGCTGGAGAAAGTTGGATTTGGGAGTGTGGAGATCAGTTGAAGGAGTTGTGTCCGACTCTGTTTCTTTGAGGTAATTTTCGAGGGCGAAAATTCTTTTAAGTGGGGGAGAGTTGTAACACCCCAAATTTAAGCGGAATATTTTAATTAATTATTTAATTGAGAATATTCGTATTTTTGGTGGTTTTCGGAGGTTTTGTGAATTATTGAGAAAATGTGCATTTTTGGACTATTTATTTAATTAATAGTATACTATATGAGAATATTAGTATTATTATTGATTAAAATGAATATATGTGAAATAAGGGTAAATTGGGCATTATGAAGAGTTGTTGCACCCTAAAATTTGCCCAACCTAATTCACTTGGTTTATGTTTCAATTACATTAGCATTTGCATATAGAGTCAGGTACATAGTCTAATCATCTGCATAGCATAGCATAACAAATCATCCAACAGGGGCCAAGCATTATTCTCATCTCTATGAGCCTATCAAGAGGGTACTATTCAAATTCAATCTCATTCAAGTCATCAGAAAGAATTTGAAAGCTGGGAAGTCAATGGATCAAGCAGTGCATCCATCTCCTATCTGAGGGTATCTGAAGACCATCTAAGACGTTGTGAGCTGTGAATTGAGCATGGAGAGTATGTGGACATCATGGGAGACTTAGAAAGTCATTTGGAGAAGGAGACAAGTCATTGGTGTAGTCACAAGAGTTGCAGTTGAAGACAGTCAACTAGGGTTTCATTTGGGTCAACTCTAGGTCAACTCTAGGTCAATTGATTGATTGAAAGGCATTAAGGGCTATTGGAGAGATGTGGGGTTCATCATTTGACATGTAAATGAGGATATGGTGATATGCTAAGAAGAAATCAAGAGAAATCAAGGAGAAGAGGAGTTTCTAAATTAGGGTTTCTGTGTAAAATCCCCTAATTTAGGTCAAATTTCCAAGCAAGATAAGTCAAAATGCAAGCTCCAAATGGATCCTTGGTCAACATGAAACTTGTAGAGGATCTCAAGACCTTTAATTTGAGTGGTGTAAGATATCAAGGAGATTTATAGAACTCAAGTTATGGTCCTTGCAAGTTACAGGTCATCTGAGGTATCTGAAAATTTGTCTGTGAAAGTTACTTGTCTTCCAAGCCATTTTTACCCCTCAAGGAGATTTCAAATGAATTTCTGGTCAACATAAGAGTTGTTCCTCATTGTATTAGCTTTCTAGAATGGTATAGTATGCCTTCATATGATTTGTGGAACTCTACTTATGGTCTTGGCAAGCAAAGGGTATTTTAGTCATCTGAGAATTACAGGTCATTTCAAGCCTATGCCCAAAACTCATACAAGGAAGCTTCAAATGGAAAACTTCACAACATCAAACTTGCTCCAAATGACATTTTGAGTCTAGAAAAGTGACTATGAAAGATTGTAAAGACTCATAGCTTAAGGTTTCAAAATTGGTGGATTTAATGAATAAAAAAATGACCTAAAAATGAGATTTTTCATAGTTTGGCCGAATGGGATGAAATTATAGGTCATTTTGATTGGAAAAAATGTTTTAAGAACATTGGCAAAAGTAGAATTTTGAGTTTGGTTCAATAATTGAAAGATATGCATGGTTACTTACAAATGAAGTTACATAATCCAAATCCAAGGGAAAGTGTGCATGGGAAGCTTCTCCAAAGTTCTAGGACTTTCTAAACTCATGTATATATTGAATTGAATAGCTTCATGCCATGGTTGGTGAATCACTTTGTTCAAAACACAAGTTATACACAATTCTTCCATTTTTGCAAAAGCATCTCAAACTCTCTCAAATCTCTATCAATTTCAATTTTTCTTGATTTGATCATCATCAATATCTTCCATAGATCACATTCACATCAGAATTTGGTAGAATTGGAGAAGAAATCGTGCTAACCAATTCCATCATCCAAGGAGCAAGATTTTGGTGATTGCAAGATTCACGAACTAGGAGCAAGATCCATTGCATACAGAACTCATAATCAAGTTCACTGATCAATTTCCACTCATTACAAGCATTGGATCAAGAGAATTCAACACCTGTTTTCACCATTTACACCAGGTTGGTAATCCATTTGATTTGATTGATTTAGTTAGAATTATAGAGAATTGTTAGCATAGAACTGTTAGGATAGGTTAGATGATTGATTTTGGTGAGTTTGAAGAAGTTTCATGAAGGTTGATCATGGTGCACTAAAACTGTTGGAGCTTATAACTCATGGAATATGGCACGATAATCCTCATTAATTAGTTTAGAATAATCAGCATGAATTGTAGATTAGGCTAGGGTAAGGTTTGGAAGAAATTGGAAGAGTTGATATCAGGTGATCATGGTGGAACCGAGCTGTTATACATATCGGGTTTGATTTGTGGATGAGTTTTAGAAAGAACCATTGTTATGGTTGTGTAAAGGGAAGAAATTAGAGCAACTTTGCTCTTGGAATCGTGTGATTTCATGGAAGAACAAGGGAGAACAGAGGAGTATAAAATTCGTGCATGGTTAGGGTTTTCAGAGTCTAGGGTTTGCTGGAGGTTGAAGACGAAGCCATGGCCACACGATTTGGTATTTGACTTTGACTGGGGATGTAATCTGACGGCCACGATTTAAAAGGAAAAACGGAGGGAGATTCAAAAGCCTCAACGCACCGTTTCATTAATGTTTTCTGACTGGGCTTTGTGAGTCTTTGCTAATCCCACCCCCAAGCATGAGGCCCAATGTGAAATGAACTAGATTTCTTGCTATATGCACCGTTCAGGTTTTTTTAATTTTTGTTAAGTTTTATGACTTGCTGGACCCAGACGTGCTTGCTATGCGCGCCCCCCAGTCTGGGCCCATCCTTTATTTTCAACTGATTTTTATTGCTTATTGCACCCCTTTCCATTAATTCCATTTTATTTTTCTTAATTCTTTTTAAATTCTTTGAAAAATCATAAAAAATAGAAAAATGCATGATTTTAATTGGTTCTTTTTGCATATTGTTCATATTTTGGTCAAGAAAATTACCATACAAAAAAAATTAATACTTCATTTTATTTTTATATTTTTGGCATATTTTTCTTTTAAATAGGTGTAAATAATGTTTAGTTTAATGCATGAAATTGTTAATTTTAGTTTGATTAGATGTTTTTATATTTTTGATCCATTCTTTTTAGGTTGATTAACTTAGACCTTTATCTTGTATATACAATTTAATTCACAATTTTAGAACTTAGTTTTAGATGATTTGCTTAGGTGTGAATAATATGATCAAAACTAGGGTTTATGAGATAACATAGGAGAATTAAATCATTTCCCTTAGGAGTTGTAGATTGAATCTTTAGGGTATGGGACTATAGGGGTTATGGGTAGTTATTAGATCCCTTAGAAAATATTAGGATTCCCCTACTGCTATTAGTACTGCTTATATTTGTTTGACTGTGTGGTGTGCCCTCTCTAGGGTTATTTCATTTGTCTGTGTGGGGTATTGGGTTTGCTTGGGGATTGGGAGAGCTGAAGCCTTATGATGATGAAGTCCATTGGAGATCAGGAGAATGAAGACCAACTTCCAGAGTTGATGAGGAGAGTCCTTTGCTGGCAGCTGTTGAGGAGTATAGGATTTAGGAGCTAGGCAGAGCTCTAGAGTAGAACATTTGATTCACAAATATGGAAGGTCTTGTCTGCCTCCATCCTTTCTCTATGATTCAAAGTCTCTTTCAAATATCCACCTCCTTCCTTTGGAAGGATCAATGAATGTATTTGAAAGATAGAACTTTTGAGAGGAAATTGTCTGTATAATGTTAACAGTTAATGAGCCACCCTTGGTAGGCAGTTTACTGTTTAACATTCATTTCATCTTGTTGACTGATGTTCATCTTGGAGTTTGAGACTTGAAGAAAATCCATTGCAGATGGAAGACTGATGACAAAGCCCTTGCTTGAAGGCTGTGGGGATGGAGATTGATGCTTGCTTGAAGCTTGTAGCTGATTGATGATGACTTGAAGTCAGATGGTGATGCAGAGCTGTTGTGGCTGTTTATTTTTGCTGTTCATTTCTGATGTATTGATTGGTTTTCCCTGGCTGTATTGTTTGCTGTTTAACCTGTTGGGTTGAAAGTGAATTCTGTTCACTTTTGCCTATTGTTTTCTAGGTTCGAGGTTGAGTGGGACTCCCTTGCCTCGCTTGTATTGCTGCATCCACGCATTTTACTGCTTTTGTATATATGCTATTGTTTTTGTTTCCGTTTATCCCTTAGGATCTCTGTTTCTCTCTGTGCAAGAGAGGAGCATGATAGACATTAGGTCTTAACCCATGCATGATAACATTAGGTTAGTTTGATTCCCTTCGCAACCATAGGTTAGAGTTCTGTCTCTTCTTTCTCAAAACAAACAGAAAAACACAATAAAGATTTCAAACACAATAAAAGACACTTCTTCCGTAAAAGAATGTGAACTCATCAAGACGTCATTTTTGTCCGCTTGGACCAGTAATCAGAAAAACCTTTTTCAGAAGGAATAAAAGCAATCAAGACAGACTTGTGTCGTACGTGGCCCGAACTACGTTTGCTCTGATCTTTCATGCTGTATGAAAGTACGTAGGCATAGGATGCGATATCCTAGCGAGCAACCTTCCCCTCCTTTCCCGTAGGTAGGCGAACTACGTTGACTCTGATTTCTCGTTCCAGACGAGAATACATAGGCATAAAGTGCGATACTTTGCCGAGTCATTTTCTTTTCTTTTAACCCCTGACTTTTAGAGTAGATAGAATAACAATCCATACCCGAAAACAAGCGTGGATCCCGTCGAGTACGACGGACGCGAGGGGTGCTAATACCTTCCCCTTGCGTAACCGACTCCCGAATCCAGGTTTTGGTTGCGACGACCATACCTTTCCCGTCTTTGCGGTAGGTTTACTCTGACCGTTTCCTTTCCCTCCTTTGGGATAAATAACGCACAGTGGCGACTCTTCTGTATTGCCGGCGCCGATTTTCGCAGTAGCGACAAGAGTTAGTAAGGGTAAAGAGGGAAAACCCTAATTTGTGAGGCCCAAGACTAAGTTAGACAAAATTGAGTTCTGAAAGGAAATTAGATTTCATTTTGTGTTTAACATGAAAGTTGGTGGACAGAGCTCTGAAGGAAAGGCTGGAAGCAGAAGATCCCAAAGATTAATCGTGAAAGCTGTGAATCGACTAAGGTATGGGGAGTATCGTATTTCATGATTTTCTATGTATGCCTTTCAGTATGTTTATGGTGGGGTTTATGAATTAAGATATTTTGGGTTAACTGTGGGAAAATAGGGAATTTGATGATAAGGCTTTGAGGTTAGGAGGAATGGTATGTAACACTGAATATTGACATGGATTTAGGAAACCTTATCGGACTGTTTGATGTGTAACATGAGAAATGAAACCTTAGGCCTTCGTGGCCAAAACCTTGGACTGTGATATATTTGACCCTGTAGGAATAGGAATATTCAAATGTGAAGTAACTCTGATGTACTCAGAGCAATTGCAGGAAAATAGTGTTTTAGGCCGTGCAAATGTTGTCAGATTGGCCTAATAAACCATAGATGTTGTGTCATTATCACCGTATGACCTTAGAGATGTTTTGGGGATGTTTTAGGGGCATTGGGTAGGTGAATCGTATGATTTTTTTGGGTAGAAATCAGTTTTGGTGCGTAGCAGGTTTTGCTGTCATCGCTCTGTTTGCCTAGCGAGCAAGGCAGCGAAGGTTCGCTACATGCTCGCCTAGCGAACAAGCCAGCGAAGGTTCACTACAGGCTCGCCTAGCAAACAAGCCAGCGAAGGCTCGCTACCAACTTGCCTAGCGAGCAAGCCAGCGAACGTAGCATAGTTCGCGAATATTGATCGTGTGCAGCGATGCCGTGATGTTTGATTCTGGGGTTCCTGTTATGAGTTACTATGAGTATGACAGTGAGGTTGCGTGAGTAATAAGTGATAGTATTGAGAATTACCGCGAGTGTAATTGTGATGAATTAATATGAGGCAATGTGAGATGATATTAGGGATTAATATGTGAATATTATGTGATAATATGACGAATTAACATGAGTAGAACTGTGAAGTTTATGTGATTGATAGACGATAGTGTGAGGATTACCGTGAGTATAATCTGATGAATTAATATGGGATAATATGACTATGAGCTAATATGTGATTTGTACGTGATTATATGATGATATGATGTGTGAGATTGATTAGTATGATGAATTATGATGATATGTTATATGATGAGTAATATGACGAATTATGATGATATGTTGTATGATGATTAATATGATGGATTATGATGATATGTTGTATGATGATTAATATGGTGAATTATGATGATAGGTTGTATGAAGATTAATATGATGAATTAATATGATGTGCTGTGATGACATGATGAATGATGATGATTATTGTGATGTGTTATGATGACATGATGCATGATGATGATTATTATGATGTGCTGTGATGAATGATGATGATTATTTTGATGTGCTGTGATGACATGATGAATATGATGAATGTGATGAATATGATGAATGGTGGTGCACCATGATGTTATTATGAGGATGATTTGTGAAGTGTGCATCATGCATTCATGTGCATCCGGACTTCGGTTCAGGACCTCGATTGCTTTGGCTTCAATCCTACTGTGTGGATGTGAAGTATTTTGATGTGCTCTGATTCCATTGATGGGGATCTATGGAGGGTTGATGGCCCAGTGTCCATCGCGCTGTGATGATTGGTACCACATGCATTGAGTTGTGTCGCATTGCATCTATGAGTTTTTTTGTATGAATTATGACGTTGTAGCCTTTGAGGCATATTTGAAGGATATTAATGTGTTGAATATAATTATGAGTAATATGCCGTTTATGCATTAATTGTTATACATTGATTATTATGAATTGTTTTACTCACCCTACCTGTTTGAATGTTACCTCCACGTGGGTAACGTGCAGATGACCGAGTTAGTCGTGGACGCCGTTGAGCACTTTTGAAGTCTTAGAGTTGTTAGCTTTTTGGTTAACTTAGAGGGTCTTGCTCTGATATGTAACATCGAGTTGGGTTCTTTGAGTTGATTGTATATCGTTGAGTTATTTTGCTAACTTTCCCTTATGAGGAAAACATTGAGTTATGTTTTGAGTTCCGCTGTTTATGATGTTTTAACGTATTTTGAGAAAACCCGTGTGTTACAGAGCATTGACTTATTTTGTTGACTTTGAGAAATGTACGCCCTTTTGTGGCTTTTAATGAAAGTTAATATTTTACTCTGAAATCCGTGTTATTTTGCCGTAATATCTGTGGGGTAGAATAAGGGTGTTACACTTCACATTTATCTGTTTGGTTCTATTGGGACTGCTTCAATCAGTGGGAAGAAATATGGTTTGGTCATTATTGATGATATTAACAGATGGACTTGGCTAAAATTTCTTTGGTCTAAAGATGAAATATATGAAGTATTTAGCATCTTCTGCATTCAAGTACAATATGAGATGGAAGTAAAGATTACTTTCTTGAGCCTTTTATTTTGATCCCGCCAGTAGAAAAGAATCCTATGATTATATATTTAACAGTCTTGGAAGGATCAATGGGTTGTGTCCTCGGACAAGAGGACGAGACTGGTAAGAAAGAACATGTTATTTATTACCTAAGTAAGAAATTCACAGATTGTGAATCCCGATAATCTTTGCTTGAGAAAACTATTTGTGCTTTGTCAAGGGTTGTCCGACATTTGCGGCAGTATATGTTGAACCATACTACTTGTTTGATATCAAAAATGGATCCTATCAAGTATATTATTGAGAAGCATGCGCTGACTGTAACACCCTGTTCCCCAAAATAAAATAAAACGATTAAAATAAACACATATCAGAGTTTTCCCACACACGGGATGTCACAATTTCCAACGAAATTCCACAAATCATTTTATCAAAATAATATTCAGCAAAATTGCAGCGGAAAAAGAACTAGTCTGTCATAAACCACATATCATATATACACATCATCATTATCATCATGTACAACATGTACGACCACTGCCCAAAATATACAGAATGTCATCACATATCCCACAAAATCAGATACGCCACGGGGGCACACATAATCAACAAGAAATAATAAAACGCCCAAAAAGCCCCAGTGTTACATATCAGAGCAATCCTACGACGACGCTACAATCCAAGCTAGCTAAAAACCTGGATTGTTTGTACTTCCGAAGAAGCACAAACCACAACAACAAAGGAGTGAGAATTCACGATCAAATATTAATGGTATAAATGTATATGAAATAAAAGGCAGAAAACAATAAATCCTTATTTCACATACAACATATCCGGACCTACTGTCCCATCATCAACAATCATAACACACACAAACAACAATGCAACATATGCACTCGTCTCGACAAAATGCGGTACCGACTCAACTCAGGATAGATCGCATACACTCCATCTGAGCAACGATCTATCCCTACCAACATTCCCCACTTGGAACACGGGTGGTCGCACACACTCCATCTGAGCAACGATCCAAATCCCGTCCACGCTCCCCACTTGGAGCACGTGAGTGTATCACACACCACGTCCATGCTCCCCACTTGGAGCACGTGAGTAAATCATACCTCACGTCCACGCTCCCCACTTGGAGCACGTGAGTAAATCATACCTCACGTCCACGCTGAAGGTGAGAAAATACTTAGAAGGGGGGTTGAATAAGTATGGAGATAAAACTTAGAAATAAAAACTCAAGGATTTTTATCCTGGTTCGTTGAACTCAACTACTCCAGTCCACCCTATCAAGAGTGATTTGCCTTTCTCAAACAAGGACTTAATCCACTATTTAATCAACTGATTACAATAGTAAGCACTAAGAACAACTGTTCAAAGTCTTCTCAAGAACTACTGATCCTAACTGGATCTTCTTAAGGTTCTCTTACAATCAAATGTAATAATAATACAAGTGTTAAAAATGCTTCTAATAAAGCTTTATCACAACTGTGATTTTTCACTTAAGATGAAGAACAATGAAATAAATTCAGCAAGAATGTATAATTTGTATGAGAGCTTGTAATGAATTTCTTTCAAGTATTTCGTCAACTGAAGAAGATGAATGGAGTCTTACTTTTATAGGCACAGAGGTCCATGAAGTCTTTCACATTGAGAACAGTGTACCAAAAAGGTCTGAGCCTTTTTGTCTTCACATCATATGACCTTTCCTAGAAGAAGAATGCACAGAGAAATCCTTTTTGTCTGTGTTCTTGTGTCTAGCATAAATAAGGAAAGAGTCGTTTGGTTATTCCAACGAACATAACTTTGAATTCTTCTTCAACAATTTTCAGCAAGAATCATCAGATTCTAGATTGGTCAGAGCCTTCTGATGTTCATCAGAGTTTGCTGAATCAGAGTCTTTGCAGCAAGTGTGCTTTCAGCGTGTAAATGTTTAGAGCAGAGTTTTGGATCAGATCCTCAGTACTGGCAGCGTTATTACTATCAGAGTCTTCTGAAGTAACTGTGCTTGAAACTCTTCATACAGAATTCCTCATTGCTTCAGATGCTTCTGGCTTCTGCTTCAGATTCTTCTGTAGCTTCTGCTTCAGATTCTTCTGTAGCTCCTGCTTCAGAATCTTCTGGAGGCAGCATTCAGAATCTTCTAAGAGATGCTTCTGACGCTTCAGAGCCTTGCAGATTTCTTATGTTCAGATCTAATTTGCTTCTGGAGTAATATTCACTTTAACATCTGCAGCAATCATTCTCAAACAAATTTTAGAGTATGTAATTCTTTAATACAAAATTTCATAAGAGTTATCATCAAAACATAGAGATATTATTAAGAACCAATCTGTGTTCTAACACACGCTCCCCACTTGGAGCACGTGTGTGACTCACATACACTCCACCGAGCCATGATTCACTATGTCTACATGCTATGCAAGACACTATGCATAACCACACAGCACACACAGTGCACACGATCCTACTGATCCATCACATCATATAATGCATATACACACAAGCACACAAAGTGCATCGATCCTACTGATCCACTTAATCACACAACATACAAACACAACGCATATCAAGCGTATCGATCCTACGGATCCACTCATCACAATACAGTATATAAACGCAATGCATGTAAAGCGTATCGATCCTACTGATCACAATTTATCACATATCAAACATGCCTCACCCATCACCACAGATATACACCGATGCAATATCATAATGACACGGATATCACGGAATCACGTCCCGACACCATACATACACTCACCACAGCTCACTCAATAAGCTCATTACCAAAACCTGACCAACAAGGGCCCGAAACCACCAAGAAATCAGCACAGAACAACAACAAAACACAAACTGTTGTCGGGCTCGCTGGCACATTTGCCTGGCGAAGCCCCGCAGCGAACACTCGCTGACCATTCGACCGGCGGAACCCCTGGCGAACCCAAACAGAGGCTACTGGCAGCATTCGCTGCCCAGTTCGCCCAGCGAAGCCTGGCAAAGGCTCGCCCCCTCATTTTCCCAGCGAATACCTGCGTATTCTGAAAAATAAAACTACAGCTCAGAGTGGGCCACAAGCTCCGAACTCAGCCGATTTTACTCCAGTCCAAACCCCATCATACCAGATCATTGCTCCACAAATTATTATAACATTTATCCCCTATTTAACCCGATTAATTTCTAGTTCTACACAATCACTCAGTTCCGGTATAACTTCGAACTACCCGGAAAACCCCAAACACTCATACAATTGCTCACAGCCACATGCAACGAATTTAACATAGTACAACACAATAATAACAGCGATATAAACATGCGATCAACATCATTCATCATCGAACTATGGGGATTAGGGAATTTCCCCTTTCTACCAATTACTCATGTAAATACCAATTTAACCGATCAATTCCCCCCCCCCTCCCCTTTACCTCGAATGCAGTTCTGATGATGATGAACCTTCACAAAATCACAGCCTTGATGCACTCCTTGCTCTTGATCATTCACTTTGATCGTTCCTCAAGCTTGCTCTATCAACCGTGCTTCTCTTTCCCCCAACCGTGTTCTTCTTGTTTCCAATTCTAATACCAAATGCCATACATGCCCCTCATCCCAATTAATCCACTTTTTATTCTAAATAAATAATAATCTCATTTTCTTTTAATTCCAAAAATCCAATAATTATATTATTATTCCAATAATATTATTTAATATGATAATAATAACAATAATATTAATAATAGTAACACCTTACTAATTATCATATTATTACTATCATTAATCATATTTTCTAGTATTATGGAACTTACTTCTTAACCAAAATCCACGCAAGCATGCCGAAAATGAAATTAACACCGACAATAAAAATAATTAAAATGGGCATTACAACTCTCCCCCACTTTAATTATTTTCGTCCTCGAAAATACCTGATGGAAACAACTCTGGATACGCTTCCCGCATCCTGCTCTCCAATTCCCAGTTCACACTGCCTCCCGCAGCACCTCCCCAAGCCACTCTTACCAAAAATATCTCTTTTCCTCTGAGTCGCTTCATCTTGCGATCCTTGATCCTCAACGGCAACGTCTCCACAGTTAGATTCTCTCTAACTTGGACTTTATCTCTCTGAATCACATGAGACGGATCAGGTACATACTTCCAAAGTTGCGACACATGAAACACGTCATGCAAATTCAAAAGCTCTGGCGGCAACGCCACCCTATACGCCACAACACCAATCCTCTACAAAATTTGATACGCCCCGATAAACTTCGGATCCAGCTTCTTGGACTTTAATGCACGTCCTACACCAGTCACTGGGTTAACCCTAAAAATACATGGTCACCCTCACTGAATTCCAACTCCTTCCTGCGGTTATCATAATAACTCTTCTGCCGATCCTGAGATGCTTTCATCTTCTCGCGGATCATCTGAACTGTCTCAGTAGTCTGCTGCACCAACTCTGGTCCCAACACAACACTCTCACCTAACTCATACCAACACAGAGGAGTTCTACACCTCCTACCATAAAGAGCCTCAAACGGTGCCATCCCGATACTGGAATGGTAACTACTGTTGTACGTGAATTCAACCAAAGGAAAATGGGTATCCCACGTACCACCTTTTTCTAATACACAAGCCCGCAACAAATCCTCTAAAGTCTGAATAGTCCTCTCTGACTGTCCATCCGTCTGCGGATGATAAGCTGAACTCAGCTTCAACTCAGTACCCAAAGCCTCTTGCAAACTCTTCCAAAATACAGAAGTGAACCTTGGATCTCTATCCTACACAATACTCGACGGCACACCGTGTAGCTTCACAATCACCCGAATATAAATTTCTGCCAACTTCTCCAACGGAAAACTAATACTAATCGGCACAAAATGTGCAGACTTCGTAAGTCGATCCACAATCACCCAAATCGCATCAAATCCTCTCGTCGTATTCGACAAATCTGTAACAAAATCCATGGTGATACTATCCCACTTCCAAACTGGAATCTCTAACGGTTGCATCATCCCAGAATGTCTCTGATGCTCCACCTTCGATTTCTGACATATCAAACAAGCATAAACATAACGAGCAATATCCCTCTTCATGCCCGACCACCAAAACAACTTTTTCAAGTCCTGATACATCTTCATAGCTCCTGGATGAACACTCAGGCTACTACGATGCCCTTCGTCCAAAATTGACTTCTTCAGCTCGTCATTATCCGACACACAAATTATGCCCTGAAACCTTAACGCACCAGCATTATCCAATTTGAAATCACTACCGGGGTCACCCTCGGCTCCTCGCAATAAATCTACAAGTTTCACATCCAACATCTGGTGTTCTCTAATCATATCCAAGAAATCATTCTTCACTTGCAATTTGCTCAACATCACACCATCTGCCGTAAACTCACAAACCATGCTCAAATCCCGGAACTGCTCAATAAGCTCCATCTCTTTCACCATCAAAGCTGACATATGAATCGCTTTCCTGCTCAAGGCATCCGCAAACACATTCGCTTTTCCTGGGTGATAACTCAAACTAAAATCATAATCTTTCAGGAATTCCAACCATCTTCTCTGCCTCATGTTCAATTCTTTCTGATCAAACAGATACTTCAAACTCTTGTGATCACTGAACACCTCAAACCTCAAACCATACAAATAGTGTCTCCACATCTTCAAAACAAAAACCACCGCAGCCAATTCGAGGTCATGAGTAGGATAATTCCGCTCATGCACCCTCAATTGTCGCGAAGCATAAGCTACCACTTTCCCATTCTGCATAAGAACTCCGCCCAATCCCATCTTGGACGCATCACAATACACCACAAAAGGCTCACTCGGATTCGGTAACACCAACACCAGCGCTGAAGTCAATCTCTTTTTCAGCTCCACAAAACTTTCTTCACAAGCAGCATCCCACACAAACACTTGATCTTTTCTTGTCAACTGAGTCAACAGCAAAGCCAAACTAGAAAAGCCTTCAATAAATCTTCGGTAATAACCTGCCAAACCCAAAAAGCTTCTAACCTCAGTTGCCGTCTTCAGCGGTTCCCACTGTAACACCGCACTCACCTTAGATGGATCTACCGAAACACCATTACCAGAAATAACATGTCCCAGAAAACTCACCGTCTTAAACCAGAACTCACACTTTGATAACTTAGCAAACAACTTGTTATCCTTCAACACTTGCAAAGCAATCCTCAAATGTTCCGCATGCTCTTCCTCGGACTTAGAATAAATTAGTATATCATCAATGAACACGACAATAAACTAATCCAAATAAGAATGGAAGATATGGTTCATATACTCCATGAACACTCCTGGCGCATTAGACACTCCGAAAGGCATTACTGCATACTCATAATGTCCATATCGAGTCCTAAACGCAGTCTTCTGAATATCACCTTCCTTAACTCTAATCTGATGATAACCCGACCTCAAGTCAATCTTACTGAACACACGAGCTCCCACTAACTGATCCATCAAATCATCAATCCTTGGAAGAGGATACTTGTTCTTGATGGTCACTTTATTCAACTGACGGTAATCAATGCACAATCGCATGCTACCATCTTTCTTCTTCACTAACAACACTAGAGCTTCCTACGGCGGCACACTTGGCCTGATAAACTTTCTATCCAACAACTCTCCAATCTGAGACTTCAACTCGGCCAACTCCACTACCGACATTCTGTACGGCGCCATAGAAATAGGCCTCGTACCAGGAATAAGATCAATGCTAAACTCAACTTCTCTCTTCGGAGGCAACTCTGTAATATCATCTGGGAACACCTCCGGAAACTCATTTATAACAGCTAACTCATCCAACAACTCCTTGTTGTCAAAAGACAGTGATGCAAATAAAGCAAACGCCTGAGCTTCATCTTCCAACAAAGTCCTCAATTCCTTACCAGACAAGGAATCTGCCAACTCTTCCTCTTCTGGGGTCAAAAACAATAACACTTTCCGAAAACAATCGATGTACACTCGGTTGAACTCCAACCAATTCATACCAAGTATAACATCCAAACTACCAAGTGGCAAAAAAGTCAAATCCACACCAAAGTCTCGGCCAAAAATAGTCAGTGGACACTTCAAACACACTAACGAAGTAGTCACTGAACCAATCGAGGGGGTTTCAATAGTCATCCGCCGCTCAAGAGTAGACGGCACCAAACCTAACCTCTTCACACAATCAATAGAGATAAACGAGTGAGTTGCACCCGTGTCAATCATAGCAGTCAAAGGAATGTTATTGATAAAACAAGTACCTTTGATCGAATGCTCCTCGTCCGCCGCTTGAGTTCCCACTACCGCAAACACTTTACCAGCAACCTGAGGCGCCTGAGGCCTCCTTGGCTTCTCACAATGGGTACTAACATGGCCCTTCTCACCATAGTTATAGCAAGTAGGCATACTAGTCCTACAATCCGCCATCACATGGCACGACTTTCCACACTTGAAGCACTTCTTCGCTTCCTGAGGATAATCACTAGCACGATGTCCTGCGACACTGCACCGATAACATTTCAAATCCACCGACGCTTTCCTCTCTTGGAACCTCTTATCAGTCATAGCCTTATGATTTCCCTTATTGGTCAGAACACTGTAAGGTGTACCACCAAACCTTTGTTTACCCTTGCGGTCATTCACCGCCTTATAGTGTGCGATCCTCGCACGATTATCATTGTCATAAATTCGACTTCTACTCACCAACTCAGGATAACTCCTGATCTTCTAACACGTGATCCCCATCTTGATCTCCGGCCTCAGCCCATTCTCAAATTTCAAGCACTTAGAAGTCATAGCCTCCTCAGTATTGTAATGGGGACAATACTGACCCAATTCCTCAAACTTAGTCGCATACTCGGCTACCGACATACTGCCCTGCTTCAGCTCTAAAAATTCCACCTCCTTAGCACTTCTGATATCTTCTAGAAAATACTTCTCTAGAAATCTAGATCGAACCACCTCCCAAGTAATCGGAGTCCCCGAAGCCTCCATCCTTTGACGATAATTGTCCCACCAAGCCTCGGCCTCTCCCTCAAGCATGTGAGTACCAAACCTCACCTTCTGCTCATCGATGCACCCCATGGTCCTGAAGATCTTCTTTATTGCCTTCAACCATTTCTGTGCAGCTACCGGATCCAAAATCTCACCTTTAAACTTTGGTGGCTTGTTGCTCTGGAACTGCGTCAAGTCTTTGAACTGAGCACCCGCAACCAGATTCTGATTGGCCACCACCTGTGCCATTGCTTGCATAGCTGCATCCAAAGCAGCATCATTCCTCCCAGCCATACTACTCAACAACCACAACAACAGGTTAACAGAAAACAACTAACTCTATCCTATAGACAGACTCAAAACACACTACACTGGCTGGACAAACCGACCTGCTCTGATACCAACTTGTAACACCCCGTTCCCCAAAATAAAATAAAACGATTAAAATAAACGCATATCAGAGTTTTCCCACACACGGGATGTCACAATTTCCAACGAAATTCCACAAATCATTTTATCAAAATAATATTCAGCAAAATTGCAGCGGAAAAAGAACTAGTCTGTCATAAACCACATATCATATATACACATCATCAATATCATCATGTACAACATGTACGGACACTGCCCAAAATATACAAAATGTCATCACATATCCCACAAAAGCAGATACGCCACGGGGGCACACATAATCAACAAGAAACAATAAAACGCCTAAAAAGCCCCGGTGTTACGTATCAGAGCAATCCTACGACAACGCCACAATCCAAGCTAGCTAAACACCTGGATTGTCTGTACTTCCGAAGAAGCACAGACCATAACAACAACAAAGGGGTGAGAATTCACGATCAAATATTAATGGTATAAATGTACATGAAATAAAAGGCAGAAAACAATAAATCCTTATTTCACATACAACATATCCGGACATAGTGTCCCATCATCAACAATCACAACACACACAAACAATAATGCAACACATGCACTCGTCTCGACAAAATGCGGTACTGACTCAACTCAGGATAGATCGCATACACTCCATCCGAACAACGATCTATCCTTACCACGCTCCTCCTGAGCCCATCTAATCAAATCTCAGGATAGATCGCATACACTACATCCGAGCAACGATCTATCCCTACCAACGTTCCCCACTTGGAACACGGGTGGTCGCATACACTCCATCGGAGCAACGATCCAAATCCCGTCCACGCTCCCCACTTGGAGCACGTGAGTGTATCACACACCACGCCCACGCTCACCACTTGGAGCACGTGAGTAAATCATACCTCACGTCCACGCTCCCCACTTGGAGCACGTGTGTGAATCACATACACTCCACCGAGCCATGATTCACCACGTCCACATGCTATGTAAGACATTATGCATAACCACACAGCACACACAGTGCACACGATCCTACTGATCTATCACATCATATAATGCATATACACACAAGCACACAAAGTGCATCGATCCTACTGATCCACTTAATCACACAACATACAAACACAACGCATATCAAGCGTATCGATCCTACGGATCCACTTATCACAACATAGTATATAAACACAATGCATGTAAAACGTATCGATCCTACTGGTCACAATTTATTACATATTGAACATGCCTCACCCATCACCACAGATATACACCGATGCAATATCATAATCACACGGATATCACGGAATCACGTCCCGACACCCTACATACACTCACTACAGCTCACTCAATAAGCTCATTACTAAAACCTGACCAACAAGGGCCCGAAACCACCAAGAAATCAGCACAGAACAGCAGCAAAACACAAACTGCTGTCGGGCTCGCTGGCATATTCGCCTGGCGAAGCCCCGCAGTGAACACTCGCTGACCATCCGCCCGACGAAACCCCTGGAGAACCCAAATAGAGGCTACTAGAAGTATTTGCTGCCCAGTTCTCCTGGCGAAGGCTCGCCCCCTCATTCGCCCAGCGAATACCTGCGTATTCTAAAAAATAAAACTACAGCTCAGAGTCGGCCACAAGCTCCGAACTCAGCCGATTCTACTCCAGTCCAAACCCCATCATACCAGATCATTTCTCCACAACTTATTATAACATTTATCCCCTATTTAACCCGATTAATTGCTAGTTCTACACCATCGCTCAGTTCCGGTATAACTTCGAACTACCCGGAAAACCCCAAACACTCATACAATTGCTCACAGCCACATGCAACGAATTTAACATAGTACAACATAATAATAACAGCGATATAAACATGCAATCAACATCATTCATCATCGAACTATGGGGATTAGGGAATTTCCCATTTCTACCAATTACTCATGCAAATACCAATTTAACCGATCAATTCCCCCTCCCCCTTACCTCGAATGCAGTTCTGATGATGATGAACCTTCACAAAATCACAGCCTTGATGCACTCCTTGCTCTTGATCGTTCACTTTGATCGTTCCTCAAGCTTGCTCTATCAACCGTGCTTCTCTTTCCCCCAACTGTGTTCTTCTTGTTTCCAATTCTAATACCAAATGCCAAACATGCCCCTCATCCTAGTTAATCCACTTTTTATTCCAAATAAATAATAATCTCATTTTATTTTAATTCCAAAAATCCAATAATTATATTATTATTCCAATAATATTATTTAATATGATAATAATAACAATAATATTAATAATAGTAACACCTTACTAATTATCATATTATTACTATCATTAATCATATTTTCTAGTATTATGGAACTTACTTCTTAACCAAAATCCACGCAAGCATGCCGAAAATGAAATTAACACCGCAATAAAAATAATTAAAATGGGCGTTACACTGACAGGAAGAATTTCCCATTGGCAGATGTTTCTATCAGAATATGACATTGAATATCGTACTTGGAAAGCCATTAAAGGAAGTATATTGGCAGATCATTTGGCTCATCAACCGATTGAAAATTATCAGCCTATCCAGTTCGACTTTCCTGATGAGGATGTTATGGCGATTAGAGCTAAAGATTATAGTGAACCATATCCTGAGAAAGGAACATAATCGGGATCTCAATAGGGTTTGGTATTCAATAGTGCCTCTAATGCATATGGTCATGGAGTTGGAGAAATTATAATCATTCCTCGAGGTTCTCATATTCCTTTTACTGCAAAGATATGTTTTGGTTGTACGAATGATATTGAAAAATATGAAGCATGTATCTTTGGCCTTGAAGAAGCTATTGATGTCAAGATTAAGAACTTCAATGTCTTTAGGGATTCAACATTAGTTATGAACCAGATCAAAGGTGAACGAGAAACTCGTCATCCATGTTTGATCCCATATAAAAATTACGCTAGTCGATTGTTGCCTTTCTTGATAAAGTAAATTTCCAACATATACCTTGAGAGGAGAATCAAATGGTAGACGCTTTAGCTACCTTGTCCTCCATGTACCGGATAAATTTCTGTAATGAGGTATCCCAAATTACAATAAGACGTCTAGATAGACCTACTCATGTGTTTGCATTAGAAGAGGAATTAGACAATAGACCATGGTATCATGATATCAAGTGTTTCCTCCAAAGTTGAGAATACCCAGCTGAGGAATCTAGTAAAGATGAGAAGACCTTGAGAAGATTGGAATACAACTTCTTTCTCAATGGGATGTGTTATACAAAAGGAATAATGACATGGTCTTGCTCAGATGTGTGGATAGACACAAAGAAGACATGTTAATGCAGGAAGTTCATGAAAGATCCTTCGGTATTCGTGCCAATGGACATTCTATGGCTAAGAAGATGCTTAGAGTTGGTTATTATTGGTTGATAATGGAATCTGATAGCTCCTAATTTGTCAAGAAGTGTCATAAATGTCAGCTTCATGTGGACAAGGTGCATGTAGCTCTGACTCTACTCAATGTTATTTTGTCTCTGTGGCCATTCTCTATATGGGGAATTAACATGATTAGCATGATTGAGCTCAAATCTTCAAACATACATTGTTTTATTCTGGTAGCTATTGATTACTTAACTAAATGGGTGGAAGCGGTATCATACACCAATGTGACTAACCAAGTGGTGGTATGATTCATCAAAAATCAAATCATCTACCGATACGATATTCCAAGCAAGATCGTTATTGAAAATGGTTCAAATATGAACAACAAGATGATGAAATAACTCCGTGAAAACTTCAAAATTGAACATCATAATTCTTCACCTTACAAGCCCAAGATGAATGGGGTTGTTGAAGTGGAAAATAAGAATATCAAGAAAATCCTACAAAAGATGGTTTTAACTTATAAGGACTGGCATGAAATGCTTCCTTTTGCTTTGCATGGATACTAAACGTTCATCCGCACTTCAACAGAGGAAACCCCTTTCTCTTTAGTTTATGGCATTGAAGCAGTGCTCCCTATAGAAGTTGAGATCCCATCAATGTGAGTCTTGATGGAATCCAAGTTGACAGAAGTTGAATGGTGTCAAAACAAATATGACCAGTTGAATCTAATTGAAGAAAAGAGGATGAAAACCTTATGTCATGGTCAGTTGTACCAAAAGAAGATGAAGAAAGCGTTTGATAAGAAGGTCAATTCGCGTGAATTCAGAGAAGGTAAACTCATGCTTAAAAATATCTTGCCTCCCCATAATGATTCCTGAGGCAAGTGAACTCCCAATTACGAAGGCCCATATGTTGTCAATAAAGCTTTATCTAGAGGTGCATTGGTTCTTACAACTATGGATGGTGAGGAGCTTCCCCGTCCGGTGAACGCCGATGTAGTCAAGAAATACTTCGCCAAAATAATCAAAAGAATAGCTCGCTAAGTTGAAAATCCGAAAGGGAGACTTAGGCAAAAATGAGCATCTCAGTGGAATGAAAACATGAAAGGGCGGTTCATGCAAAAATTAGAGACATAAACAGAAATAAATTATCCTGGTAGATTAAAAACCTGAAAGGGAAATCTAGGCAAAATATAGGGATTTTATGGCAAGTAACTACATCAGACAAGGCTTGATCACTTGAAGCAGCAGTATCATAGATCAGGAAGTCTTAGTTCAGTCACTCTCAACGGAAACTAGATTACAAGAATTCAAAGTTGTTAGGGAGAATAGTGGTCATTTTATTTTAATGTAGCCTTTACATTTACTATTTTCCAAACTTTGTAATGATTTAGGGAGTCATGTCATTTGCGGATTACCATTCTATCAAAACAATCCTGGATTTTTTTCCGTTTAATTTCAATTCTTATATATTTGTTTCTTTTGCAAAATTTCATTTATTTTCGATAATAATTTTTGAAACAAAGTTTTAATAATAAACATTCTTTTTGAAAATTACAAAACATTTTCGTTTGAGTTTTGAATAAACTAAAAGGAACTTCACTAGTTGTCCGAGATTGATTAAGTCTTGAAGTGTGGAATTCAGATTCCTCGGTACAGCAGTTCATATGGATTATCATGTGCATATCTTGGGTTTGATAATCTTGTTTTCTCCAACAGATTTTTTGTCAGATAGTGGATTTCTTCTAGCCAGTTTTTTTATTGCAATGTTAATTTGGGGTTCTCTCGTAGCAAAGCTAACAAAAGTTTCTACTCCCTCAGAGAGTTGTTAATTTTTGAAGATTTTTGTTTCAAGTTTCCCCTGCGGATCTTTTTCCCCCAACAGGGGATCTTTTATTTTGGAAGATGTTGCAGAAGACAGGCTTTGTGGAAGGGTCTCCATCTAGCTGAGATTTGGCCGAGTATCCAATTCATTAATTATTTTGATTTCCCAGTTTGTTCAGTGTATTTTTTTTTTTTTTGCGTTTAGTATGTTATTTTGTCACCATAAGCATAACATTGCATGCATTTTAGTCATTATCATGCATAGCCGAAGAGAGATTTATGCTCACTTGCATGTCCTTGGTGTCTCTAAATCCATTTTCCTGGTGGTACTTTCCCCTTCAAAAGAGAGTTTATCTTCTATTTCCTCATCGAGATTGTGCCTCATGGGAAGAATTATGTTCTAGTTTTCCTCCCCAGCTCATTTTTTCTGGATGAAACAAATACCTAGTCGAGTTCATTCCTCATCGAGTAGAGTCTTATTTGAATGCTTCTCTCTAGTTTGTTCCTGGATTGAACTTTGGTCCTCTACAGAAATTTTTGACTTCACCAGGTTTGAAACATAGATGAAGAAGAAGGTATGTGTAATACCCTAATTTTTACCCCTAAGATCCCACATTTCATTTGCATCATTACATACACAAACAAGATCATACTTTATGGTTCTCCCAGCACCCCTTTTTACTAGCTTTATGTTTGTTGCTGTTTATTGATTTCTAACCAAAATACCCAAAATGTTTTGCTTTTTCCTTGTTTTTCTTCTCTGTGCGTTTAGGGTTTGCAGGAGATTGATAACAAAGGCTTGGCTTGAAGATGGTGTGGCTATTCAGTTATGATCAAACCACTAAGGTAACTTCAATTGCAAGTATTTTGTGTCAGTAGGCTAGCAAGTATTTTGTCTTGTCTTGGAACTCATCAAATTATCAAGCAGTAATTCATGAGAAGTTTGGTTATAAATCAGGATCAAACGGACCATCAGTATGATTTTTATTCATCTGTGGATTTATTTTCCTAGAGATTGTTTCAGACAAATTCAAAATGATTCAGAGCTTCTGTCATTTATTATCAAAGATTCGTCTGAACAAGTCGAGCTTGGAGGATATTCATTCAGGGTGTAGGTTATCTGGTCAAAATTAAGTGGTTATTCTTTGTTGATTGATTCAAGAAAGGCTTGACCTGATCTTAGTCAAACAAGTCAAGATGGATTCATTTTCAGATTATTTGTATCATGAATTCTTAAAACATTACGTAATCAAGATCAGGGTTCGTGCAAGTCCAAATCCATCTGATGAAATCAAAGGACTGAGTATTCAAAAGTCAGGGCGTTTTGGTCTATTTTCAAGTCATTTGCATATCCTGATTATGAGATCCAAGTTATGGTCATTGGTTCACGAAAAATTCGAGCAGACAATTTATTCTGGTTAATTTCAAGTTTGATCAGTGCCAAATTTAATTCAAGAATGTCAGAAGATTATTACAAGATGCGGTTTACTTTTAGGCAAGGTCAGGGTTTACTTCCAGAATTCCGGTCAAGATTCAATAATTGGCTCATTCAAGTTCAATCTCAAAATCTTGGTTTGATTTAATTTTGAAGGGTGCAAAAAGAATTATTCAAGCCATTTACCACTTTAAACCATTATCCCTATATTGATTCATTGTTCTAAACCATTCATTAATCCATAAATATCAATATTTATCATATCCACTTCAAATCAATTTCCACACTTTAAACCATTTCAAAATCATTTAAATCTATATCCCAAAATTCTTTTTATTGTCCAAACTTTCATTATCTATTATCATAAATATCCATCACCATTTTTATTCATGACCATTATTCAATTTATAATCCAAATACCCATTGTTTTATCCAATTCATTATTCATTATCCAAATATGCAATAACCATTTTTTTTTACCTATTATACAATTTTAATTTTTTGTTCCAATAAGTCATGAATCTAATTTCAAAATTATGAAAATCCAAAAAAAAACCATATTCAAGTTCCAATATACCAAGTCCATTTACAATTGTCAAAAATATATATAAGAAAACAAGTTACAATATGATGTTACTACACAATCAAACACATGAGCCACGAGCCACTTCTCAAAGCAATTCCAAGCTACAAGCTGCTAAGCTGATACGACTTTTCCAGCCACATTCCTAGCCATTACATTCCACCTTTAGTTGCTACATTAAGCTGCAGAATACAAAAGCTAAAATGACAAAACGCAGAAGTGACAAAGAAAAACGGCAATGAAAATTCAGCAGCATATCATGCACACGTATTGAAACGAAACGAAGCACAAAACAACACCAAACGATGCAAATCCAGCCGAGCTGCAAGTCACACAAGACGACATCACCACCACCTTTTTTTACTTTAAACCTCCCTCTCCTTTTTCTTTTAATTTTCTTTTTATTTCTTTTAATTCAAAACTATTTTATTAATTTATTTTTCTTCTTCTTAATGTTTTATTTTATAGATTTTTATGTTAATTCTTGTTAACTATGATTTTTCTTTTTATGAGAATTCTTATTTTGATTAATTGTTTGTTGTTTTGGATCTTAAATCTTGATAAAATTTTATCAATATCAATAAACTTTAGGTGTCAATTTTATCCACAAAGAAAGATGATTGATATTGATGATAATTTAATCAATTTAAGATTTAAATTGTTGGTTCTTTTAATTTTTCTCTTATTTTTTTAAATTCAAAACTATTTTTATTAATTTATTTTTCTTCTTCTTAATGTTTTATTTTATAGATTTTTATGTTAATTCGTGTTAACTATAATTTTTATTTTCATGAGAATTCTTATTTTGATTAATTGTTGGTTGTTTTGGATCTTGAATCTTGATAAAATTTCATCAATATCAATGGACTTTAGGTGCCGATTTTATCCACCAAGAGAGGTGATTGATATTGATGATGATTTAATCAATTTAAGATTTAAATTGTTGGTTCTTTTAAATTTCCTCTTATTTCTTTTAATTCAAAACTATTTTTATTAATTTATTTTTCTTCTTTTTAATGTTTTATTTTATAGATTTTTATGTTAATTCTTGTTAACTATGATTTTTCTTTTCATGAGAATTCTTATTTTGATTAACTGTTGGTTGTTTTGGATCTTGAATCTTGATAAAAATTTCATCAATATCAATGGACTTTAGGTGTTGATTTTATCCACCAAGAGAGGTGATTGATATTGATGATGATTTAATCAATTTAAGATTCAAATTGTTGTTTCTATGGATCATGGATTGTTGGTTGTCAAGGTTGTTTAATCTTCATTATTTCAAATCTATGGACGAATGATCATTGAGATAATTCTCCGTACTCTTGAATAGTGATAGATTACCTTTGATTAATCGATAAAAATCTTGATTAATATGAGATCACCACCTTCTTTTCTTTTCGTGCGGTATTGATTTCGGAGAGTGACTTACATATCACTTATCTAGCATGCATTGACACTAATATTTTATTGACCGGCCTCAGATAGTTGTGGTTTCTACATAAACCCAATTACGATTGCTTAACATAGCACTAAAGTGTCCCGTAATCGAAAAATGATCATTTGTGGCTCAAACTTATGTTTGAAAGTCCAAGTATGGTTGGTTGCTTGCCTTAAGTCTACTACCTATGAAACTTATTGTTCGAAGACTTTGATTCTATCAATCCTCTAATGAGTTTTCATTAATCTTGGTCTAAGTGCAAGAATTAACCGTCGTTGATCATGTGTTCTAACCATTAATCATTAATTCACTAACAACATCTTTGTATAATTCTTGTTTATATTTCATTCTTACTCCATATATCTTTACTTTTATGCTTCAATATTATCATTTCACATCATATCTTTGTTTATGTTTATATCATTTCTCTTTTGTCCACTTGGACCATATCTTGTTCAAAACACTAATAAAGGATCCAAACCTCTAAAAAACTTCGTGCTATTAACTTTGTGGTTTTGTTTTTGGATCATTCTTGGACCCTTGGACTTAGAATTAAGACTCTCTTTCCTATGCTTGGAGTGTTGTGGATCTTGGCCTTTATTTGACTCGCTCATTAGCTTATGCTTTAAATCAGATGGAATAATTTTTGCTTGCTATGGAGTGTGCTACAAGTTGGTTAGATCCTTCTTATCTCTAACTTTTATTTCGTTTTCTAGGATAATCACTTCATCTCCTCCCCTTCTTCAATTTTCAAAAATCTTCTCCCTCTTTCAAAACCTTCTCGTTTTTTTTTTCAAACTTCAAAACCGCTTTCGTAATAAAACCTTGATTTTCACCAAGTGATTTTTAAACTTTGTTCTTCTTAATAAAAGTCAATCAATGTTAATCATGCTTTGACCAATTTCAAAAGACATAAAAATACAAAAAAAAATGCATCAACTCTTTTTGTGCCTTTATGCATTTTTCACTTTAAGACTTTTCATAAAGTTTAGACATGAGTCATTTCCATAGTTGAGATATAATTCTCCTATTCTCCATAGTATTAAGATGTTGACATTTTCCACTTAGATTTTGAGTGATAGACTTGTTGATAATCCAAGCAAAATCCTCCATCTTTAGGTGATGCAAATGTTGTCTTATTCTTGTGGGCGACTAGTCGTAGTTTTCTCCTCAAAAAGATGACTTGTCTTTACATTTAAAATCAATCAAAACCAACAAACTTTTGTCATTTGTACCACAAACTACGAGGTTTTGATCCTATGTTTCACTTTGTGGGTACGTAGGCATGAGGCGATAAATCTCTCCAAACACAAAAATCTAAAAAAAAATTATTCTCTTCTCATCTCCCCAATCTCTTTTCAAATAAACCATTTTCAAATCAAAAAGTGTAAGTATTTCAAAGGGCTCCTATAGAGTACTATAGACGTTTTGGGTGCTAAAACCTTCCCATTGCGTAACCAACCCCCTTACCCAGATCTCTGTTTATTTGTTCTTGTCTTAGAACTCTCAGGTTTTGTTTGCTCTTTTTCCTTTCCTTTTTTGGATGAAATAAAAGTGCAGTGGCGACTCTTGCATTTTTTAGATAAGTTAATCAATAGCTAACACTCACGATTTTACTGCTACAACATGTTTTGCACCTTTTAGATCCTATTTTCCTTAGTATAATAGACTTGTTCAATGAATGAAGAATCTAATTCCTTGACAATTATCGCTTAAGTAATCTCTTTTAGATTTTGTTCAACAACAAATAGCAGTCTCTTGATTTGAGAAGCTTGTTTGTTCCTAAAATATCAATCCTTATCTCCACAGCAAGTGGTAATATCTTCAGTTAATCCCCGATAGAGAAGCTCGTTGTGACTCAACATATCAAAGTTAACACAAGCTTGTTTCTAACAGGTGATTGTATCTTTATTTGAGAAGCCTGTTGCGATCCCCAATCAGAGTTAAGACATAAATCTCCAGCAATTGAACACCACTTCAGGTTGAAGACCTGAAGTCGAAGAAAACTTATTTGGTATCCTTTCTAAGTGGAATACTTGGTTAAAGAAGAAACTGAAACCAGTTCCAGGTTGAAGGTAGGAAGCTTATTATCAATTCAAATCCTATCATTGCCTTCGTCTATGAGTCGGTAATATATCGTCATCTATAAGTCAGTATTACTTGTTTCTATACTGTCATCTATGAGTCAGTATTACCTGTTTCTATATCGTCATCTATGAGTCGGTATCATCTGTTTCTATATTGTCATCTATGAGTCAATATTACTTTTTTATTTACCTTCATTTATGAGTCAGTATTGCCCTGTTTAATGTCTTCAACTATGAGTTGGTAGTAGTTACTTTTTCCAACTGATTACTCAGGGTTGATTCTCCAGTAAGCTCAGTGACTTTTCCTTACTGCATATTCCCTAGTGGGATCTTCCCTTGTTGCATGTCCAGGGCAAGGTCTTCTCAGATTTAGTTTATCCAAAAGATTTTCCAAGACGCAGACTAGGGCAAGCCTCCGAGGGTACAGTAAAACAGTCATTTTCACGAATCAGACAAGCTGAAGCATTATCGGCTTATCTACAACTGACGGTTTAATCTGGGGCAGTTTACTTGAGGGATCCCCAAGCAACTATTCATCCTTCCTACAAGGAACATCAACTTGATACAATTTAGAAGTGTGACAGAGATGTGTTCAGCAGTAACATCTTGGGTCCCTGAGCAGAATGGCAGTGATGTATGTGTTAAAGAATCAATCTTCCAGTCTGGCCATCTTACCAGCAGATTCGAGTCGTGTCGTCGGCGTCTGCATTTGCATTTGATCATCTATCATTTGCATAATTCATATCATATGCATATCATGAGTGTTTCATCTTCATTTGCATTTTTCCCGAGGTCGTGGTGTATTCATGTCTCACCTTGTGGTCAAAGTCCAACTCACTTGGCACCTATCAAACAATTTTGTCTTGTCTTATCTGATTTTCTTCCAGATATGGCATTTCTAATCCGATGTTTTTTCGGATTTGTTTCTCTTTCTGATTTTTTTTCCAGATTGAGTTTTGGTTCTGATGTTCTTCCAGAACTCCTTTGTTGCTTATCTGATGTTCTTCCAGATATGTCTTCAAACTTTTCCCGTACATTTAATGCTTTCCTAAATGTTTCGGATGTACCTTCAGAGCCTTGTCTTTATCTCATGCTCTTCTAGATGTTTTCATTTTGTTTCTAGATGTGCCCAAAGTTTATTCGATGTTTTTCTGAGTATCTCTGGTGTGTTTCAGAGTTCATTCGATGTTCTTCCGGATGTCTCTGATGTTTGTTTATTTGTCCCTGATATATTCCCCAGATTTCCCCTCGCTTCATTCAATGTTATTATGAATGTTGTGACTCTTTTCCATCCAGTTCCGTTCATGCATGATGTTTGTTGCTTCCTCTGTGTTGCTGCCTCGCCCCAGTGAGTGGTTAATCATTGTGTCGTCTTTATTCCCTGTTTGCTTTCGTTTTTGTCTGCATTTTGCCTTTATCATTCCATCATTTTCATCATGTTAGATTTCTTTGCATGTCGGCAATGTATAGTTTTCTTTTGTCCGTAGCCTATCATGTCTTTGCATCTAAGGGCAAAATTTTCGATTATCTGTATTTAAATCCCTTTCACCATGATTTCTCGAGCCTTCGTTCCTCAAATCATCCGGTGAAGTTATTTAAATAGGGGCAACTGTCTTACCCCAAATTTTACCCTTTCATTTTCTATTTTATTATTTTTTAAATTCTGATTAACTTAATAAATTAACCTTTTTTAAAATCTTTTTTTTTTTTTTTTTGACTAATAATAATTTAATTAACCTTTTTTACAACTTTACTAATGTTTTTTTATTAACCTTTTTTTCTATTTAGTTTATTTATTTAAATTATTTTAATTTCTTTTTTACTAACTTTTAAGATTTAGATTAACTTTTTTTTTCTTCAAGAGTAAATTTTTTTAAAAATTAAAATATAACCTTTTTTAATTAATTTCTAACACTTTTTTTTAAAAAATCAAATTCTAACACCTTTTTTTTAAAATTAAAACTAAATCTTTTTTTTTTAAATTAACACCTTTCTTTTTCAAATTAAAATTCTAATATTTTTTTTTAAAATTAAATTCTAATGCCCTTTTCTTTTTTTTAAGATCTAACTTTCTTTGCTAACATTTTTAAATTTAATTTCTAACACTCTTTTAATAAAAAAATCCCAACACTTTTTTTAATCAAAACCGTCACACAAAAAAAAACCTCACAGATCCATCATCAAATCCACAGGATATTCAAATCAAATTCGAGATTGAAAAAGATTGAGATATTCAAATCAAATCCGAGATTGAAAAAGATTGAGATATTCAAATCAAATACGAGATTGAAAAAGATTGAGATATTCAAATCAAATACGAGATTGAAAAAGATTTAAAAATTAAGTATAAAGGAAACGAAAATCATAACAAGAAAAATGACTTTTCCGTAAATCCAAACAAACTGCGTCAAAAACCCTCTAGCCTTAGAACAAAGCATCATCGACCATCATCATTCCGTAAGGATAAAAAAAACATCATAATAATTTTCGTGTTGCTTTTCATGTTTTTCAGGAAAAGAGAGAAGAAGAGTGAAAAAAACCAGGCCCGACCCATTTTTTTTATTTATTATCTTATTTATTTTATTTGCTTTTTATTCTAACTAAAATCTAAAACTTTTTTCTAACTAAAATCTAAAACCTTTTCTTAATTAAATCTAATCTAACTTTTTTAAATTTAAATTAACCTTTCTAACTTTTATTTATTTATTTTTAACACTAACTTTTCTATCAAAAGTCTAACTTTTTTTAATCTTCAAATTCTAACTTAATTTAAAACTCTAACATTTTTTTAAAATTAAATCTAACATTTTTTTTAATAAAACCTAACTTTTTTTTAAATCAACATTAACTCTTTTTAAAAATTAAATTCTAACCCTTTTTCTTAATAAAAAATTCTAACTTTTTATTATTAAGATCCTAACACTTTTTTTTTATTTTTAAATTTCTAACATTCTTTTCATATTAACCATAATCTAAAATTTCTAATCTTTTTAATTAATGGCATAAAACTCAAACTTTTTCTCAAAAATTTCACAAAATCCTATCTCGGTAATTTCTAATTTTCATCGATCCTAATTTTCATCCTTCGTTCTTAACATCTTTCTCGTTTATCCATGAAGTTGCTTACTAACTTTTTTATTTTTGTACATTATTTAACATTATTATTGCTATTCACATTTCATTCCTATCACTTGCACATTATTCCATGTTTCAATATCATTGCTTATTTAAATTTCACCTTTTATTGTTCTACCGCTTAATCCCCTCCGAAGGAAAGGTCTAACCGCTTGACCGTCGTGTCAATATTCCTTTACCCTTGTCAATCCTAGCCTTAGGATCCGAGTCGTTGTACTCGTGTGTAGACGTCCCGCCGTAGACATACCCTTACCTCTTTCAAACCTTGAGACTTTGAATCGCCGTACTCATGTTTAGGCGTCCCGCCGTAGACAATTTTACCCTTTACCCTAGCTTTAGGATAAAGAGTCGCCGCACTCCATGTAAGTTTCCCGCCGTGGAATACTTATCTTACCCTTTTCAATTCAACTTTTCAACATAGAATTCGTAGTCGACGCACTCCACGTAAGCGCTTTCTTATGAACGTTTATTCCCTTGAAACCTTGACCATAGTCAAGAAGTTCCTAACTACGATTACTCTGATTCCATCCCCTACTTCGGATACGTAGGCACAAGATGTGAATCTTAGCGAGTAAACTTAGGACTAACCCTTAGGTCTTTCTCTTTACCTTTAACCCTTAGCATAACCCTTAAGTAGATAACTTTAGCAATAGCATATTTAAAACAAGAGGTTCCTGTAGAGTACTACAGAAGTTTAGGATGATAATACCTTCCCTAAGCTTAACCAACCCCCAAACCCTAGATCTTTCCCCGCGTTGTGTTTACGATGCAAAATAGGTTTTTCCTTTCTTTAACCTTTCCTTCGGATAAATCAAAGATCGGTTGTGAACTAAAGATGTGATTCAAATTAATCAATAATTTGATATCCTATTCCCACCACAACACTCAGCAATGAACTTCATCTTTTGATGTAATATGGATGTGACAGCGCCCGCTGCATGTATTCACGGCCTTCCCGGCAGACAATTATATGCTGGATTTATGTCCATGACCTGGAAGGTGATTTCAAAGACCTGGGGTCCCACCATGATAGGCAAATCAACTTCTCCAATTACGGTTCTCCTCGATCCATCGAAGGCCTTCAAAATCAAAGATATGGCTCTCATCTCAGCTCCTTTGTATGCCAACTTGGCTAATGTTATTTTGGGCATTACATTGAGGGCTAACCCAGTGTCAACAAGTACTCTGGCGAGTATATCCTCTTCACACTTAACAGACACGTACAAGGAACAATTGTGCTTGCGAACCTCAGTGGTCAAGCCATTATTGTCGAAGCTCAGCGTATTGTAGGTTGTGATGTTAGCGACAACGGAGTCAAATTTCCCCATAGTGATGTCTTTCGTTACATAGGCTTGTGTTAGTATCTTTAATAGAGCTTGTCGATGAGCGGGAGAATTTAGCAGTAACGACATAATCGAGATCCTGGATGGTGTCTGGTTGAGTTGGTCCACTACCCGGTAATTGCTCCGGCAAATTATTCTCAAAAGTTATTCCTCATCCTCCTTTGGGACTTCTTTCCCTTTTTTTTCAATAACATGCTCTTTGGAGATGGCTTCCTTAGGAACAATTTCCTTAGGAGTGGTAGTGGTTGCTCTGGGAATAATGACAACTACCTGAGGAATAGTAAAATTTTCCCTGGGTTGATATATACGACCGCTGCGGGTCATTTTGCTTGCCCCAACAATGTTTGTCATGTCCTCCTGCTTTCCTACGACTTTTATGTTGTACCAGGAGTAGACGTATTTCCAAGATACAACTTTTGGATTAGGATCCAATCCCCTCCTTGGATAAAACCTTGGTTTTGGCTGGTCCATGGTTGGCGCAGGGTTGTTGTGGAACACAGGCCTAACAATAGCGGGAGAAGCATACTTGCTACTCATAGTATTCAATATTGGCCTCTTTTTAGATTTCTTTGGTAAATTGAATACTGGCTCAATGACATCTTCCTTTTTCTTTTTCCCACATATTTGTAGCAAACCTCCATCAACCATTGACTGAATATCCCTCTGCACTAGGTTACTACATTGCAGATTATGATGACAATCACTACAGCTTTCATGGGAACCTTTGATTAGCCCCTCCTTTATCAATTTTCTATCAACTCGACCAATGGAGTTTTGACTTCAGACACCTTGAAAATTAATCTTACGTCAGAATCTTCCTCTACAGCATGGACACCACCATGGTTTGGTAATGGAAGGTTTTCCATATTAGGCTGGTTATCTTCAAAGGAGAGGATCTTCTTTTCAATCACTTCTCGCACAATGTGTTGGAGTGTTATGCAACCCTCGAGATCGTGCCCCACAACATTTTCATGGAATGCACATCGTGCGTTCGGGTTGTAGTAATATGGTAATGAAGTTGGAGGGGGACCCAACTTTCTGGTCTGAATCAGACCTTGCTGCACCATTAGAGGGTACAAATCAGTGTAACTCATCAAGATAGGCTGAATCCCTGGCCTTCTATTCTAGAAAGCAGGCCTCAGAGCCGGTGCTCTTTGTTGTTGTTGTGCTTGCTGATTGTGATTTTGTTGATAGGCCTTGGGCGCTTTCTGCTGAAAATTGTGTGGGTTTGGTCGAGGTTGAAACACCAGCGTGACTCCAGCCACATATTATTATTCCTGATAATTTCGCTGAGGTTGTCGACGAGGTAACCGTTGATTTTGTGGGTGATGTATTATGTTCTGAACCCTCTCGTCGTACATTATAGCATTAGTCTCTCCTTCCTTTTTCTTGTGGAAGTTTCCCGGTGGCTTTTTCATTGTGCTAGTGCTAGCCGAACTCGTCACTTTGCCATTTTTCAAACCAGCCTCTACATTTACACTGACGACCACAATATCAGAAAAGTTGGTCGTGATACTGCTAATCATTCTTTCATAGAATTCGGGTCTGACGGTATCCACGAACCAATCAGCCAACTTTTTTTCAGTTAGGGGGGGTTCCACCTAGGCGGTGGTCATGTGCCATCTCTGCGCATACTCTTTAAAGGATTCCGAGCTCTTTTGAGTCATGCTGAGAACCTGACGACAATCTAGCGCTAAATCCATGTTGTATTTATACTGTTGAGTGAATGCAACAGAAAAATCTTGGAAGTAGTGGATTTTAGACTGATCCAGACTTAAGTACCATTTAGCAGAGACACCTTTAAGACTGTCTTGAAAGCAGTGTATCAATAATTTGTCATTATCAATATGCGAGGCCATATGTCGATAGTACATGATCAGGTGAACCTTTGGGCAGGTTACCCCTTCATACTTTTCAAACGTGGGCATTATGAATTTGGAAGGAAATACCAATCCCAAAACCAAACACATGTCCTTGGCATCAGACCCAAAGACATTGTTTCCTTCTATAACTCTCGATCTTCTGTCCATTTCAACCCGTAGTTTCTCATGTTTCTCATCTTCATCTTTAGACCCGTCGGGTACGTCGAATATTTGTTGACGATTATTAAAGACCGGTCAGACTTATGCCTGAGCACCGACCTGAGTGTAAATTGAATTTTGTAAATCCTTCATTAATGGAACACTCTGTGGATTAGAATACGGCTGATGATTGAATTGTTGATCATTATTGTACGGAGGCATGAAATCCCTAGGAATGCCAAAAGGATGTTCTATTGCTGAAGTTACTAATGGAGGAGGATTTATTGTCGCTGTGTTGATTTTAGACACTACTATAGTTTGTGTGTCCATCTTTTCCTTGATTACCTGAAGGACTTCCACGATTTGGCTAATGTCACCATGTAGCCCTTCGACATCGTTGTTGATCTGATCAATTCTTAGGTCTTAATCTGCCATTCTCTTTTGAGTGCTAGCTCTTGTGTTGTACCGATGGGTATTTAGCATGATTCTAATAGCAACAGAACACGGGATGAGTCGGAGGACCAATGAAATGCAAAATGAAATGCAGGATGCAGATGCTAATGCAGACCACACATTCAAGGAAAACAAAAAGTTTATTTACGAACAAAATTAATAGATTAACACGTAATAACGTGGTGCTGATCATTGACAAATGAAAGCTTAACCAAATTCTCATTGATAAAAAGAATTTTACAACATAAAGTTTTCATTAACAAATGAAACTTTTATAACATTTTATAAAATGAAAGATCACATATTCCCATAAGCTTGGGGTTCAATAAAAGGAAATTAAAAGCTAAGGATCCTCTAACAAGATGACCATTCTCCCTCCTGCAGCCTTGTCCTCCTCTGGCATTGACGAAGCAACTCCTAGAGTTCTGCATTTTCCCGTTCAGCTTTTACCAAAGCAAATTTCAACTCACCTCTAGATAAGAGTTCCTCTAGTTCCAGAGTAATGTCATAAGAGTGAGTATAGAACATCTTCAATGCTATCACTTTTGATCCAAAACAGATATTCCTTCGAAACGAGACAACTTGGATTTTCTACGGCGGTCATTCCTTGCAGGTTAGGGTGACACCAGACAAAGATAATTCGTGCTTCGAAATCTGGGTCATCATCCCTTTCACAAAATCAAGTCTTTAGCAAGGCTGGCTCCGGTTATTTCTCAGTGGGGTATCCTAGCTAACAGCGAGTTAAGATATGGTTATAATTGATATACCCTCTGGTGCCAATTAGAGGTATATTTGGGGACTCCCCACAACTATGTATCATGTCTACTCCTCTGCGAGCCAGGTCATACCAGCTGATGTCGTAGTGAAAGAGTGAAGTCAGCTTTCCAACCCACGCATCACTGTCTTCCAGGTTCCATGGAGTGAATGTCCTAAGCAAGTGTGAAATAAACCACTTGCTTAGGAGTGTCGTGCAGCAGGAGAATTTCCCGAGATTTTACACCTTCCGTCAATGAATGGTGTAATAGGTATCATCAAAGAGAGTGAGAGCTGGATTTCTAACAAGAAATAGCTTGATGGCCTCCAAACTGATGAACTCAGGTTTGTTGGGAAACAGGTATAAGCCGCATAAACCAAGAGAGCTAGTATAGCTTCAAAGATTCCCAAATCTCTACGCTCATAATAAAACTCATCCTTCTCCATGAATGGTCTTGCCTCCATTCCGGTAAATTCACCCCTATTATCCAACTAGGTTGGAAGGTCAGTGGGTTCTAGGCGAAGAGCTTCAACAACATCTCTTATGTTCGGTCTTCTCTCCCTCCCATAGTTAGTTGAGAAAGTCATAGGGATTTTCAGATGCTCTGAGTATTCTTCCAAGGTTGGCAGCAACTGGAAGTATGGGAATGTGAAGAAATGGTACAGTGGATCGTAAAACTTTACGAGGGCTTGCAACATTTCCTCATTTACTTGTGTATCTAGCAAAGATAACAAGTCCCCATACTTAGCTATAAAAGCAACATGATTCCTTACTAGGCTCCTTAAGATCCTTAGGTTGTCCAACCTCAGGCTTAGGAATGTAATCATGTTTCTTTGATCCATCACCATGTCTGCAAAAAAATAAGATTTTGAATTCCTTGGATGGTTAGCACAGAATGCAATACAAAGATGCTAGATACAACTGGCTTTACAAAACTCAGAAGATAATTAAAGCAAAACCCTCGTTTTCATTTATGTTGGGAAGAGTTACAACTTTTGAAATATAACAGAAGAAACGTGAGGTTACATCAAAGGAGAATAATAGTCCCTGTGGTTAGGAAGTCTGACGAGAATCATATCCGCGCTTCCTCTTCAGTCTTTTTAACATAGTGTTTTCCATCACCAATTTGTCTACTATTTCTTTCCAAGTGCCAGAATTTGGTGGGATATTTAAATACTCATGAGCACTCTGCGTTGGTTTTATGCTAGAGAAAAATAATTCTCTTTCGTCACATCTCCGTCAATCATGCGTCTTTCTAGCCACTCAATCAACTCGTTTTTGTCTTGTAGCTCTCTCTGCAATTTTGTCGTCTCAGCATGAAGAGTATGGTACTTTCCTTCCCAAGTATCCCTTTCAAGCTTGGTTCTTTCAAGAATATATTTGTACTCTTCCATGTTTTCAATAGTAATGGCAGAAGATGATGCGATGACAATCTGTGTATTCTTCTCAGGAAGGTAAGGCATCTTGAGATCACGAGCTCTAGATTGGACCCACTGAGTGAATGGCTCAAGGCTACACAATTCTTCTTCCCAAGTTCATCTTTAGTTTTTCTTCGTATGTTCTTCTAAGCATCAATCATACTGTTTCTTAAACTTTCCTCTACTTCGCCGTTAAGGTAGAAGAAACCAGACAATAGGATATTGTTAGGCTTATCCTTTATTGGGAATCTAAATTGACGTCTAGCCAAAGCAGGATTGTAGTTGATTCCCCCTTGTACTCCCAAGAGTGGTACATTCGGAAAAGAACCACAACTATCGATATAGACTCCTCGGTCATAGGCGGGATCGTACAAGTGAATATCTGCTTGAGTTAGAGACATAATCCTTTGAGACCATCTCCAACCATTAGGGTTTTCTATGAAAGCATCCATCCTTAGTAGATGATTAACAAGCCATCTGTATAACAAGGGTGCACAACAGCTAATAGTCCCTCTACCTTGAAGAGTCCTGTGATAAGTGGAATGATAAGCGTCACCTAACAAAGTGGGTATCAGGTTACCATTCAAGAATATGGTGATGACAATTGAATTGGCGAATTCTTCTACCTCTGGGAACAACACCAAACCATATATTAGTATAGCCAAAACCGCTTCGAATGCGTCCATACTACCTTCCTTGATAAGTTAAGTAGCCTTTCCGAATAAGTAAGCAGAGTGAAAACCTTTGACTCCATTCATTGAAGTATGATTGGCTTTGACCTCAGATACTTCTAGATGGAGTGTGTCAACAATCTCCTTCGGCGAGGGTAGCTTCTCCAAACCACTAAAGGGTTTCTTATCCTTCACGGGAATTCCAATAAAGTAAGAATATTCTTCTAATGTTGGCATTAACTGGTAATCTGGGAAGGTGAAACAGTGGTACATCGGATCGTAGAACTAAACCAAGGTGCTGAGAACCCCTTCTTCCATTCTAGTCTTCAGAATACTCATACATTTTTCATATGTTTTCCTAAGGTCTTCGGATACCATTGTTCCTAGCTTTCTCAACTCCATTGTATCACATTTCTTGAAGTTATATTTCTTAGTGTTTCTTTTCCCAAAATCCATGATAATTAGGGTTTTGCAAAAAGAAAATGACTGAGCTTTACAAAACCAGTGCAACAAAATGAGATGATATGATGATATGATGATATGATGCACACATAACACATACACAAGTATTCACAGATACACAATGCACAAATGAAAATGCTGACAAGCAAAGATCCTAGGTTCAAACATGAAGCCAGGGTATACCCTCCCAAAGGACATGTACTAAGGTTTTCATTGTACCTGTAGAACGGGTTCTATCAAGAGTTCCCAGAGTCATAGATAAATCCCTCGGATATTATCAACCAACATGACTACTCACGTGGGTCAAAAATATTCTCGGAATAAACTCGTCTGAGTGTAGTATCGTGTAACAACTATTTCGGGACTACTCCCTCATAGTCTCCGCACTACGTCCTAAAAAGGCCAAGTGGGGTAAGTGGGTGACTAAAGGTCCTCAGTTTCACAGACTCTCGGGTTGAAATAACTAATGAAATGCATGACTACTCATACACCATTAATTATCTCAAGGAGGTCTCAACTAAGCATGGTTATATCATATGTCAAATATGTTAGGACTACTCCCAACAGTCAACTGTTGATCATACCACATCCTATCATATGTACCCTCAAGTCCAGGTTACGACTTATCTCACCATTCAAGATATCACCCAAATGACCCAATGAAAATAATACAGTTATCTATTCACAAATATACATATATAGGCAAACATACAGAGATGTAGCATACAAGCACAAAAAGTGGGCTAAAACCTTTAGAGTCCCTAGTGAAGTCGCCATTTCTGTTGCGGTGAGAATCGAATGTCAAGATATTGATTAACTTGAATCTTAATTCATTGAAATTCACCATCAGGCTTTGATTTATCCAAAGGAAAGGTTAAAAAAAGAAAAAACCTTCTGCTCGATGTAACAACAACGCTAGAGTTTCGGGGATAGGGGGTTGGTTATGACTAGGGTAGGTATTTCACATCCTAGACATCTATAGTACTCTACAAGAACCTTTTGTATGTATGTATGCTAAGGTGTTTAAGTTGTTTGCTAGGGTTATGGGATCAGGGTTAAGGTAAAATCCTAAGGATAGATCTAAGTTTACTCATGAAGATATCACATCTTATGCCTACGTATCCTTACTAGGATGGAATCAGAGCAATCGTAGTTCTCCTCACTAAGTTTAAGGAATACTTAACTATGGTCAAGGCTCCCAGGGGGAATAAACATAATAATGTTTGTGTAGAGTTTAACAAAATTCTCTAGGTCTAAGTTTAACACTCAAGGGGATGGACTTTGACAAAAGCCAAGAGGGGAGCAAGTAATCATGACAATGATCCTTACATAGAGTTAACAAACTCTAACTTAAAGTTCTAGTTGAAGGATACTCCTAACAAGGTCTAGGTCTTTATACTTAAAGCAATGTCTCATGGATATAGGTTCTAACTTTACTAAGTTAAAGTACCTAATGACTTAACCAAGTCAATGGGAGGGACAATGAGCTATCTATGACAGTGAAGTCAATAGAGAGACTTTCCTTTGGAATAAGGGATAACAAGGCAACTGGATGAGAGCTAACAAGCTACATCACTTTGGGGAAGCTAACTTAAGTTAAAGCACACATAAGCATTCATTCAAACATGATAAATACATGAAGAGCATGGTAACAACCAAGAAAGCTTTCTCATGACAATGTTCAAATATTATGAAGGTAACAATCCAAAAAGAGCAAGCATGAAACATGTGTAACAACAACAAGTTCATCAATAGTAAACAAACAAAACTAAATCATACAAGTTACAACTTGAGTTAAACATGGTATATGAACCAAACAAAGATAAATGTAACAACTTTTTTAATCACTTTTAAGGCATATTGATGACAATAAATCATGGATAAGAAAGAAGAGTGACAACATTTCAAGCATGGGTTCAAACTTCACATAAGGGAAGGTAAACAAGATTCATAGTATCTTTCAAAGCAAAAATAAATCCTAAACATGTTATGGTTCTAACAATACATATAAACAAGTAAGGTAAGAAAGGGGTGTTGAGAATCATGTTCATGAGGTTACAACATCAAGAAATATACAAGGATTCACAGAGAAGTTCCATGTCATACATTCACATTCATGCATTTACAAAGGAAATAATCAAACCCTAAAAATGTTATGGTTCTAGCAAGACACATAAACAAGTAATATGAGGTTAAGGGATCATGCTCAATAGGTTACAACATCAAGAAGCATGTCACAAATCAACAAAAAGTTTCAAGGCATAGTTTTCATATTCATACATTTACAAAGGGCAAGAATAAGCATGGTAAAGCTAAGAACTAAATGTTTTCAAACACATAAACATGTTAAACATCCAAAATTAATTCATACAAGATCAAACATACACGAAAATCAAGTACTAAGTCAAAGAAACTCATGAAAATAACTAAAAACCCTAAAAAAAAGGTCATGTCTTTCAAGTGGGACAAAGTGTTTCAAAAATGACAGTTCTTGAATTCTTTCTTCACACATTGAAACTAGACATATCATGGATCATTTTGCAAAAAGAATGGAATCAAAATGATAAAAAAACAAAGAAGTTATGCACTTTGGAAAATTGGGTGTCAAAATAGGCAAGGCAAGGCAAAAACTTGGGCAACTTGAACCTAGTCTAGGCAGATTTTCAAAAGCAATCATAACTTGCTCAAAACTTAATGAAGTTGAGTGAAAAAAAAGAAAATTGTGTATTTTTCACAAGGAATCCAATGGTGGTGGTGGTTTAGTCAGATCATGCACTATTTGGAAAACTCGAAGACATCATTGAAATGACAAGTTATGTGCAAAAACAAAGTGACAGTCCAATACACATGTTTTAAGCAGCAAGCAATGCTTTAAATACATCATATGTGACATATATAAAGTGCTTACAAGCATAATACATCCATAGACAAGCTCAAACAACAAATGGCATGTGAATGGTCAAAATGGCAAGTTCATGAAAGAATAATGTGACAGTAAAAAATGGATCAAATCAACATCAACCAAATGATCAAACTCAACATATATGACATATAAATGGTATCTATAAACACTAAACACCTATGCCTAACTGGAAAAATAGAAATTTGCATATGAAATGACATGAAAAGCAAGCTAACAAGCCAAAACAAGTGGACAGTCATGAATACATAAGTTTGTAGTCAAGAAAAGGTTCAAACATGACCTATAAATGATGTATAACATGTTCAAACTTAGTGTACCTCAAAGCATAGCATGATTATAAAAGTAGATAGTATGAGTACTTAACTCTTGTAGCCTCCTTAAGCAAATGCACAAAGTAAGAATTCCAGTTGAGAGATGATGCTTCAAACAACCTCAAGATGCTCCAAATAAGCTACTCAAGTGGTCCAAACTTCCTCCAAGTGACTACTTTGGCAGAATGATGGTTTTTGCTAGGAATGACCAAGAACTTCCAAGGGCAAACTTCTGAAATGGTGTTACATAAGTGTAATACTTATTTGGACAACTTAAACAACTTATATGTAAGGTGTTTGAAGGGTTAGAGTAGATGGAAATGAAGTGGACAGAGTTTTTGCTCAAAAGATGCAGAAAGTCAAACTATCTTGGATTGACAGTTGACGTTTTAAATGAGGTATTTTCTGGTGAAGATGAGTGTTTGAACAAATTAAATACTTCATTTGTGATATGTTTGAAGTGTTGATGGAAGTGTTTGATGGCTGGAAAGGGTTTTGGAAGAGTTTATGCAAAGGCAGTTTTTGTGCTACAAGAAAACAAGGCTCACAATTTGCAAGAAGGTTATGATCAGAGGAATGAGAGATATTTTGCCTGGTTTCTAGCTCAATCTATGTGTTTTATATGTGAGGATAGTGTCCTATTTATAGGCAAGGTTAGAGAGCAAGTGGTATGGGTAGTTCATATCATCTTGCCAAATTTGCCCTTTTTGGAGGCAAAATGTGCAAATCCTACTTGGGATCTCCTTTTTTGAGCATGAGACACCTCCCTATGTGTTTCATCATCATCAATATCCTAAAAATAGTGGTCATGAAGTAAAGGAAAGAGTGCAGCTGATGTAGTAGCTGAGTTGTGACAGAATTTGCAAAAAAGTTTCTCTCTCCTTGCCACTTGCATCCACTTGCAAGAATAAACAATTCATTTAATTCCATTTTAGTTTTTGCTCATGGAAATTCATTGTAATCTCATCAATTAAGTCCCTGAGCATCAAATAATGAGTTAAGAAAGTGATTAGAAGAGGTTTGAATGGTTTATGCATCAAAATACAAGTGCTGGACTTGGTTTTGTGACATGAAAAATGCCCAACTTGCCCTCTTCGATTCTCCCTAACCACAAAGGTTGAGAAAATTCTCTTGTACTTTTTTAAAACCCCAAATATGATCTACAACATTCATTTTTTATAAAAGTTCAAATTCCAAATGGAACTATGTCAACAATCCTCTTGAAGTTGGCTACAAATTTGACTTACAAGTCAAGAAACATGAAACTTTTTCTAAGTGTGGAAATCCTTCACAAATTTATGAGCTTATAACTACAAATATATGAATTTTTGGACCTCAATCCCACATGACACTTTTTTAGGGCTCCTCAATAGCTTTTCGACAGGTTTTGAACCACTCCATTTGGATGTGTGGTTAGGAAGTTATGATCATTTCAAGTTGGCTTTAAATTAGAGTTTTTAATGAGCCCTAGTTTCTTTATTTGCAAGTTATACATCAATACTTGACTAAATATCCACCAAAATCACTATTTAGGCACAAAATGATGTTGTAAAACTTGCTTGCTTCAATTTGGGGGACAAAACCCTAAAAGTCAAAGAGTTGACTTTCCAGACAGACGAACCGAACAGTTGAAATCTTCAAGGTCGATCCTCAGTGTTCTGGGTTGTTTGAGCCTTTAAAACTTCTTGAGGAGACTTTAATAAGTCATAGGAGTACTATGAACCATGATTCAAGCTTTGGAAACCCATTTAGACTAAAAGTCAAACTTCAGTTGACTTTTTCCACTAGAAACCCTAGTTAGGGTTTTTGCACTGCACTGCTCCTATTCTTTTGGTAACAACCTCAAATAGTAATTTTCCTTGGCAAGATAGAGCCTCTTGATGATATGAAGACTTGATTTTTAAAATATAAATCTTAAACTTTGACTAATCAGTCCACACGATTCTTGATTTTGACAATGTGAAACCCTAATTCATCTACATCTTGACAAAGATTAACTTGAAAACAGTTAGGGTTAGATAACACATGCATGATGCACCTAGAATGATAATGGAATCTAGGGGTCAAAATTTGGGGTATGACATTATCATTTCTCTAACATGTATGACACATAAAAATTGTTATTGATCGACCTCAAATAGGTGCGACTTCTACATAAGTCCACATACAATTGCTTAACATAGTGCTAAATTTTTCCGAATCGGTTGAATCCTAATTAACACTAACATTGACATATTAATTATGCTAACATCTAAATTTTACTTTTATGCTCTTTACATTTATGTCATTTTCCTTTATGCCATTTACATTCTTGCTTTTATTTTGCTTTATGCATTTCATTGCTTTTTTATTTTAAAAGAACAAAAACATTATAAAATGGCTAAAACCCTAAAATCTTTAATCTGATCTTTTGGGCTTTGTGTCACTATCCATTTTTTGACGAGTATGTTAGACTTTGGACCTTAGGACTTAGTGTTTTCCCTTTATTTGGAGTAGTATATGAGAATTTGTGATTCATCAGAGACCTTGTGGTTCCTCTAGATCCTTTAATATTCAATTCAAGACTTGGATGTTCTTTATGGCTTTGTGACTTTGATATTCATCTTTTCATGTGCTTGTTTATCTTGTGGCTCAATCCAAAGGGAAAGGAATGCTTGTTTTGACCAATGTCAAATGCTTACTTCATCTTGTGGTCAGTACACTTGCACACACAAAGACTTTATTTTAGGCTACCTTACAATGAGATCTTTTATTTCACGTCCGTTATTTCATGCTTTTAGGATAGTCTCTTCATCTCCTTCCCACTTCTTCAATTTTCAAAACTTCTCTTTATTTCAAGTTTCACACATTTTTCTTAATAAACTTTGACTTTTGTCATGTGATCCAAAAAAACCTTTTCTTAATAAATGCTAAAACACTTAAGAATATTCAAACACTTTTCAAAACTTCTAAAAAAGACAAAGCTCGTCAAACTTCTTTTTGTGCCTTTATGCACATTTCTTTAAAAGCCTTTTTTTTTTTAAAGATTATATATTAGTCTATTCTTGTAGTGATACAAACCACTATACTTCTACAATATATTGAGAAATGATTGACATTTTCCACTTGAATGTTGAGACGTGCTTGTGAGAAATTCCATGTAAAAGTTCTCCATATCAAGATGATGCAAATGCTCATTTCCTCATACTTAAGGGTAGTAAGTTGAGTTTTCCACTTGAATATAACAAAAATGTCTTTTTAACTTAAAATCAATCAATGAACAACCCAGTTTTTTTATAAACACATATTTGTAAGTGGTTCCTATGGAGTACCATAGATGTGAGGGGTGCTAATACCTTCCCCTTACATAATTAACCCCCGCATCCAGATTTCTCTTTTGTTTTACTTTTGTGGGTTCTATTCGACCTTTTCGCCTTTCCCTTTGGAAACAATAAATGTTGGTGGCAACTCTTACTTTTCGAGTTAAGTTAGTCAATAGCTTAATCTCAAAATTTTCCTGCCGTGACCGGGACGACCAAACCAAGACGTAGAAAGCTACCCCTATTTCCAATAAGGAGTAAGCACAAAGGAAATTCGATGAAAAGGAAGAGAACTTAAAAAGATCAAATTGTTAAAGTAACCCGATAGCAAAAAGTAAGTTTAATTAACATCTTAAAAAGAAAGTCATTACAAAGATCCAAGGAAGGAATTAAAGGCACGTAGGTCAAACCAAATACAAAACAAATTATATGTTATATTCTCATTTAAGGACTTATTTATCTTCTAAAATGGCGTCATCCCTAACAACTTTCTCTAGGTCTAACTATGACCTGGGAATCTGGGTGGCCTTGGACAAAACAACTCCACTTGATTAACCACATCTTTAAAATGCATGAAGAAAATCATGATACCATCATCAATAACATCATTGACTTTTTTTTGCATTGTCAATAACTTTTCAGTATGAATCTCCTGCTCCTTGGCATGATAGTCTTTTTCTTTCTTTAGGGTCTCGTCATCCACGGTCATTTGAGATGCCAACATTTCCATGAAACCCTTCGCTTCTTCAAGGGCCTTATCTTTGGCATCTAAAGATTCTCATAAATTCTATACCCTGATAACTATAGTAGAGTGAGAGCTATGGGTGTTCATCCCCTTCTAAAGGCCAAATAACATAGCCATATCTTTTTAGAGGCCAAACCATTAATATTAGAGTTGTGATTTGTCATGAGTAGCTACATCATACTTAACCTTCCAAGTATCTCTCTCTTTAGAGGTGTTACCTGGAGTGAGAACATACCCTTGATCCATAACTGCCTAGGACCTCAGATAAGCGATGTGAAGTATATGAAAGACATCCTCTAAAATCAACTCAATCTCTTTAGTATCAAAAAGATTATGGATGTAAGGTCTTGCTCTGGCATGCAATCCCATGACTCCTAAAGTGTAAGGGGTACCCGAGATTAGAGGACATCAAGTAATTTGAAGAAAGTAGACGAGTTCCAACACCAAGAATAACGTGTTACGTAGGAGAAAGATCTAAGATCTTGAGTGTTTTGCCTAGATCGTCCTCTTAGGAAATATCCAAATCTGACCTCTTTTGGAATTGACGGTGAAAGCCAGAGCCCGCCTGTGATTCCTTTTGTCTAGACTAGTAGAAGAAGTCCAATCATGTCTAGAAAGATTATGGGGAGTTTGAGTCGTGAGTGAGGCCCCTAGATCCCCCGAAATTTTCTCCGACATGACCCCTTAGGAGTAGGAGTGGAACCAGAAAAAGAAGAAGTTGTCACCCCAAAATTTTGTCGAGCTTTTTGTCAGTCAAAAAGACCTTTCACTGCATCCATGCCACTTTAAGCCATTGCATTTGAAAAAGGGAAATAAAAAATATAAATATTTACCAATTAAAGAACACAAGAAGAAAATAAAAATCAGTGGAGAATTTCTCTCCTTGCCAAAAAAGATATATTCTCTCTAGAACATCAATAACATCTACTATAACCCGAATTTCAATGGATCATCCCTTCTATATTAAAGGGCCCATATTTAAAAGTCCATGTTCAGCTTGAAGTACATATTTTCAAGCCTATCTTACATGATGATGCAAGCTTCAAATGATTCTTCCTTTAACATGAAAGTTGTAGAGCATCCTTCAAGATTTCGTTTGAGTACTAGATCACCTCCATTGGATGTTTAGAGCTCAAGTTATGATCTCTCTAAGTTAGGGTTTCAAAGTTGTCAAGGTTGGACATGTTTTAGGCAGATTTTTGGGGCTACATTCTGTTGCACCCTAATTTTTGACCCTAAGATTTCACCTCCTTGTGCGTTTCTTACATTTTTATCTTTATACTTTTGTGCGAGCGTTTATCATGACTAACGAGTGTATGCAGGATCTTCTTTTTCTTAAAAATGTCTCAGGTTGATTCTCGTGCCTACATCCCCTAAAATCAAGCTTTCTAGTACAAAATAGTGAGGATTCAGTATTTGAGGATCATCCATGTGTGCTTTAAATCCAACATTTGCACCATATCAAGGGGTGTTATTTATATAACGAGTTCAAGATCTTTTTAAACCTTCTAAGTGCAAGAAAACGATTATGGTACAAAGGGCAGAGTCGTTACCAAGGTTCATGCGTTTACTCTCAATATAAGTTATCAAGATTTCGAAGGATACTCGAAGTTATATATCTTTATCGAGTTGAGTACAAATTGAAAATGTGTCCAGCAATGTCATTAAATTCAATTTGAGTGGACTTTAACTCAAAGACCAAATTATAAGTATAGTAATGTGCTGCGAGATTTAAAGTTGGGGGCTGTTACGACAATGGTTTCAAAGCAAATACTTCAAACACAAACCATAAGGAATTGAATTCGTGGATTATACTGAACCATCCAAACATTACAAATTGAAAGTAAGGAAAACTCCGACATCCAACGGCAAAGCTGCCACTATATTCATGGGACAGAATTCGCAACAAACATCAAAATTCATGGTACAGTACAGAAATTTGCATTGAAACTTGCAAAATAAATCAGATCCAACCGAAATCCAAGCTCCCTACAACACGCCTCAGTCCCTCCTTCCATGACGGCAGCTGATGAGAGGAAGAATATTGTATTGTCAGGCTTTGAGAAAATAGGGCATGAATATATTACTAAGATGGAAACAATCACCTTCACCGATGGTGGTGGATGTCTTTTGACAGTTACAAATAGCCGGTTCAATTGTGATGTTAGTCTCAATACAATTGCATTTCTGCGTTTCTGTGCAGTCAGACTTGCTGATTGAAAGACTTGTTGGATTCAAAAATAAATCCCCATGGTTGTCTAATGCCGCCATTTGGTACTGCAAGAGGAACTGTTTGTGATCCTCGCCTACTCAGCATCATGTTCTGTCATACCATACAAAGCTAACATGGGAAATGATTCAAACATTAGAATTCACCAATACAACCTCATATCCCACTACTCAGCATAACAAGATCTTTTTTTACCACATCACAACAAGCAGAATATTAGAGACTTACGGATTGTGAGGAAGGATCCACTCGACAATGCCAGCTCGAGCCGTTGGTCGCCATATGTCGAAATTCTCCCTGCACTTCCTCAATTTTCAAAGCCTGCTTATCTTGGCCCCAACTCCAATTATGGTTAGTCTGCTAGAACAGGTGCATCTAAGTCAATCAACTCCAAGTAATTATTATGGGAGTCACAAAACAAAGAGGCATCCCCGCCAGTAGATGGCATGGCCAACTGTGACAGAAGAGGCCACACAGTTAATTTCAGGAAAACCGACTCTTGAATGATATGCTTGGTACCGGAACTTCAACTCTTCCTTAGCCACGGTTCGGTGAGCCAAAGACCAGCTATGCGCAACCGTCAATATCCGGACCTGCAATAATAGTGCGGAACTTTAAGCAGACAGCAATTGGAATATACTAAACATAAGCGTGTTATATTGGGACTTCTGAGACACTCGAAGATACGTTCTGTGGGAAAGCTTCTAGGAGATAATGCCAAATCCTGCACAGTTGAAATTAGAGGTTATTTGCAGCAACTGATGGACATCTTACCCATGGGGAAATGACGGCACTGGTTGGTGGAACTCAGTTTGAAGAGATGCTGTGACAAGAGTTACGACGGATTTTGATACTTCTCGTAACCAACTTATTGCAGAAACAGAGTTTGTTAACGGAGTCTCCAAATGGCCAGACGTTTCTAAAGTTCAAAGTAATGAGACCACGCACGCATTTGACAGCAGCAGCGCCAGTGAAGCATTCACAGAAGAGTAATTCCCCAGTTACCACCAATCACCTGCATCAAGCGTACGCAGCAAAATCAAACCACACGCTAAAAGAAGAATTTATTAGAGCAAATGTTAATGTTCATAATTCAGATGTCAATACTAAACTCTAGATTCAAAAAGCTGGAATTCATCAGACACCAATGCTTGAGGGTATCCTGTCACGTCCATACAACAACAAATAAAGGAATTGCTTCAGAATTCATCAACGATATTAAGAGTATACGTGGAACGATAGAAACCAAACACTCGTTTACAAGGCCAGGCATGTTATTCAGGAGTAAAGACGCCACCACCAATCAACTTTGGATTCACCCGAGTTTGAAACTACTCTGGACTGTCAAAATTCCTGGGCCCAAAACCGCTTGTTATTCGCACCTGCCAAGTACCAAGCACAAAGTTAGCAATTGAAGATAGAATCGTTAAGAGAATATTCGTTTTGGAATGTTCAAGAATCAGATCAAATCCTCAGAACAATAGAATCCACATTAAACACACATCAAGCGCAACCAGATGAAAAAGGAAATCTTTCCAAATCAGGTCATAACCAAATGGGAAGAATTAATCAGTATTCAAAACAAATTCAATCAGTGCTCTCAAGATCCAGCCCAACTCGCCTATAAAGGGAGGGGTTTCAAATCGAGAAAGGAAGAAAAAAATCACTATCAAGAAAAAACCACAGAAAACCCTCAACCTGAGACCCCAAAAATAGAGAAAGGGAGAGAAGAAACTCATCTTCCCAGAAGCCGCCATCGAAGAATCGCTCACCAAAAACCTCGTACGCCGCGAAGCCCTACGAACCATTCAAACCTCAAATCGCCATCGCCGGAAACGCCTTCAAGCCGTCACCGGAGTTCATCGGGTCACCACCACGAAGCCATCGTGAAATCACCCTTCGCCATCTCCGCCGCCGCTATCCTTTGGTAAAGTTCGTTCCTTCAATTCAATCATTGAACTTGTTAACTTTTTCGTTATGTTGCAGGTTTATGGAGAAAGACACGATCGGAAACAATAGAGAGAAGGAAGATCGAGAGGATTGAGAGAGATTGAGCGACGACGGCCGCTTCGGGAAGGGGGGGAGTCTAGGGTTTTCATTTGTTTATTTCCTTACTTTTTGTTTGTGTATTATTTGAGCTAAACTAATCACACACCACTAAACACTCACTTAATCCCCCTAATCGCCCTCTTAATCACCTTTAAATAATAATCAAAATCCTAATATAACCCTTTCATCAAAATAATTAATTCAATTTTAAGTCTAATAAACCAATTAAGTCTTTTTTTATTGATCTAACCTAATAACTCTTTTATCATTAAGATAAATATTTTTCTATATGAACTTAAGTAAATGTCCTTTTTTATTAATCAATCCCTTATTTAAATAAGCTACTAAATTATTTTCTAAGTGAATAGTGAATCTTCTTTTTTTTAAAATTCATTTCATAGGTCAAAACCCTTTTAAAAATAAATAATAATAAATCCCCTTTTAAATTAAATCGACTTTTTATTAATGATAATCACTTAAAACTTTTTTCTAATTAAATTTAAACTTTACTAATAAACTTTTCACATAATAATAATAATAATAATAATAAATAAAACTCTACTTAAAAATCAAATACAACCTTTTTTTTCAACACCTTCTTATAATAAAACGTTATCTCATCAAAATAATACAACTTTCCCAAATTAACGTCTTTCTTGTCAATCAACTGAGATCGATTAAAACCAATTAACATCGCAAAAATATAATCAATCGTGCACACTCACTCACGACAATTGCACCTACACCTCAGCGCTTTCATGCGTACTTGTATGGTTTATTTTCCGCACTTTATATTTCCGCAATTTATTTACATCATTATCAATTCATGCTCATACATCGCATTCCGTCCAAAGGAAAAACCTACACATAATTCAACGTTGTGTGTAGTTGCACATCATTTGCATCATTCTCCCCACGATCCTTGATCCCATTCAAGTTGATCGCTTAGGCTAGATCCTACCCCATAGGAAGGACCCTAATCTTTACAACATAGAACAAACAAAACAATACAACTTAAAAAACAATATAAACACAATAGAGAATAGATGTTAATCATCTTAAGCGAGATATAACTTGTCACGCCCCACAACATAAATACAATCAATATCTCTTGATCGCTTAAGAGAAGACAGAGGTGTACTTGTTGACCCTTCCAAGCGCTCGAAGCCCTTCTCTTAAGACGACATACAAATACAAATTTTTTCTACACACTTGTGGTGGCTAAAACTGAGTAATCTCTCTTAAAATGAAGACTCGTCTCTTCTCCTAGACCCAGTCAAAACAACTACCCTAAACCCGTAGGAACTTTGACCATAGTCAAAGAGCTCCTCTAACCCTTTAGGGCGAACTACAACATACTCTGATTCCACTCCCGTAAGGATATGTAGGCACAAGGTGCGATGCTTTATCGAGTATAATTAGATATAAACCCCTAGGGTCTCTAATCCTTTAAGCAGATAAACACATAGCAGTAAACAACATAAAACAAGAGGTTCCTGTAGAGTACTACAGAAACTTAGGATGCTAGTACCTTCCCTAAGTTTAACCGACCCCCGAACCTATAACTCTCTAAACCTTGCATTTGCATTGCATTGTGGGAATTTCGATCTTTATCCCTTCCTTTGGACAAATCAAAGTTCGGTTGCAAAATGAATTAAAGATTCAAACTAATCAATAGTTTGGTATCCAAATTTCACCGCGACAGAAATGGCGACTTCACTGGGGACTCTCTCTAGTGGGTTTCCCTATCTTATTTGTTTTGTTTATTGCTTTATATATCTGCCTACTTGATTAATTGTTTACATGCTTTCTCTTATGGTTCTTTTGGGTTTGTTGTCCTTGAGTGGTGAGATAAAGTTCTACACCCGAACTTTGAGAGAAATTAAGATAGGATGGGATATATTCGAGGAGGCTTATAGGGAGTGGAATCCCTACTAAGTTGAATCGAGAATCCCGCTCAGTTGAGGCCCTTTCGAAATAGTACTGTTGAACGATCAATCGTGAAGACACTCACTATTTTTGACTTGGAGCCTATGATATTGAGGACCGTAGTTACCTTAACCCAACTTTGGCCTTTATTAGGACGTAGTGCGGGACTATGAGGGGGTACCCCCGAAATAGTGCTACGCGATGCTACACTCAAAAGAAGTTCTCTTGAGAATATTATTAACCCTCGAGTACTTGAGAAGTTGATAATATCCGAAAGATGGGCTAATGACTTTGGGAACCTTATTAGAACCTTGTTCTACAGGTACAAACAACCTCTAGTCCATCAACCTTTGGGAAGGGTACACCTTTACTCCATGCTCGTTGCAAACCTAGGGCGCCCCCTTTGTTTGTTTATCTTTATGTCCTTATGTGAATACTTGTGCTTGTTGCATTCATATAACATCATTCTACATTGGACTTCATGGGATTTACTTTCGTTTATGAACATTGTAGGTCACTATGACTTCAGATAAAAGACATACTGTGAAATATACTTTTAAGAGTCCCAAATTGGATGACCTAAAGAAGTTGTGGGGTTTCATCGAAGATCAAGAAGGATTCAAGACCAAGTATGGGAAGCTGATGTCCTTGTTGGGTTGCTCAGTGAATGAAGGACTTCTTGCCACCCTGTTACAGTTTTATGACCCTCTCTACCATTGTTTCACCTTTCCAGACTTTCAGCTGTTACCTACATTGGAAGAGTATTCCTTTTTGGTGGGTCTACCTATTCTGGAAGAATCTCCTTTTCCCTTCTTGGAAAAGGACCCTGATGAGAAAGATATTGCTAAAGCTCTCCGTTTGAAGGTGTCTGACGTCAAAGCCAACCTAGTTACTAAGGATGGAACTCTTGGTTTAAAGGCAGGTTTCCTAATCGAGAAGGCTTCATTCTATGCTGGTTATTCTAATAAGGCTCCGTTTGAGGCAATCTTTGCTTTGCTTGTTTATGGGCTGTTCTTATTCCCAAGTTTTGAAGGTTTCATCGATCTCAAGGCATTCAAGATCTTTACGAAGAACAACCCAGTACCAACTTTGTTGGGGAATACATATCACTCTGTACATCTCCGAAACCTTCGTGGTGGAGGGATGATTACTTGCTGTGTACCTTTACTTTACAAGTGGTTTATTTCACACTTGCCGAAGTCTAGCTCTTTTACAAACATTGGCAAAGAGCATTGGTCTTCAAGGGTTATGGCTTTGACCCATTCCGACATTGATTGGTACAGCCGAGTGTATGATGGAATATTAATCGTTGATAGCTGCGGTGACTTTGCTAATGTACCACTGCTCAGCTTTGATGGAGGAATCAGTTATAATCCTATCTTAGCTCGTCGACAGTTGGGATACCCGTTGAAGGAACCTCCCAAGAGTGTTCAAGTAGAGGGTATGTTCTTCAAAGATGATATAGAGCTTCTAGGAAGAGTTCTGGACGCGTGGCGTAGGGTATACAAGAAAGGGAAGAGAAGTCTAGGGAAGCCTAACTGTGTGTCTCTAGAACCATACCTCCAGTGGGTCAGACAAAGGGCAACCAATCTAAAGATGCCCTATTCCCGTCAAGATCCCATAGCTCCAAAGAGAGAGCCCACTTATGTCTTTATGTCTAAAGCCGAGGAGTTAGAGGTGTCCTTAAGGAAGTCTCAACACGAGCTGGAATCTTGGAGGAACAAGTACCAGGTAGCAGTGGCAGAAAATGATGAGTGTCAAAAGGAGAATGTTGAACTTCAGAAGGAGAAGGTTGAACTTCAAAAGCAGAATGCTGAGTTCCAAAAGCAGAATGCTGAGTTCCAAAAGCAGAATGCTGAGTTCCAAAAGCAGAATGCTGAGTTCCAAAAGCAGAAGGATGAACTTCAAGAGAAGAAGGATGAACTTCAGAAACAACTACAATTGAAGGATGAAGAGCTACTCCCCTGCAAGAAGAGGAAGGTCATGGAGGATTTATTTTTCTCCGACCCACAATGCACTATCTGGAAAATAATTGTGGACAACCTCATCCGTGAGAAGGCGCAACTCGAAGAGCAGCTCAAGCAGCAGCATTCAAAGCTTCTTTAGTGTCTTTACTAGCTTTTATTTAGCTTTTATTTGGGACTCTTTAAAAGAATATTTATGTAGTCCGTTTCAAATTCAATAAAACGTTTTCTTTTACCGCAATGCCTATAAATAGAGGAATCCCATGAAGTCCTAATCATCTTGCATTGCATTCTTTTTCCATTGTTCACTTCAAGAAACTCAAATTTGTTCTGTAGGTGTTGTAATCATGGATTTCAGAAGAGAAACCCTGAAGTACACTTTCCAGAGTCCCAACCTCGAAAGCTTGAGAGAACTAGCCGAACTCGTCGAGGATCGCTTTGCCTTCGCAACAGAATATGGAGGAGTCTTTCGCTTCCTCGAGCTAAGGATGAAAGAAGGATTGTTGGAAACATCGGTTCAATTTTATGACCCGATGTATCACTGCTTCACTTTTCCGGACTACCAATTGATGCCGACCTTGGAAGAATACTCAGAACTCTTGAGGATGCCTGTGACTGTTCGACCTCTATTCACCGGAAGGGAAGACACGCCTAGTCACCAAGAGATTGCAAATGCCACTCATCTTAACCTTGAAGATGTTCAGGCGCACTTAACCACCAAGGAAGGAGTCCTTGGGTTCCCCGCCGACTTTTTGATCGAAAAGGTCCGTTACCACGCCGAAAGAAAGGAGGTTCTCATATCGGAAGCCAATTTCGCTTTGTTGGTCTATGGGATTTTCTGGTTCCCTAAAATTGACGATTTTGTTGATATGGATGCAATCAAGCTCTTCATACTCAAGAACCCAGTACCCACCTTGCTTGCAGATACGTACTTCTCGATTCACTCGAAGAACGCCGAAGGAGGAGGACACATTGTATGCTGTACCGCTTTGCTGTACTCATGGTTCATCGCTCGTTTGATTCGATACCCGTCCCTTTGGGATGAAATAGCAACACCTCGATGGTCCGAGATACTTATGGCCCTCACCCACTCGGACATTGTTTGGTATGATCCCGCCTATGGAGGCGTGCCTATGATTCCTAGCATCGGAGGATTCCCCAATGTACCACTTATTGGAAGAGAGGGATGTATAAGCTATAGTCCCGCCTTAGCCCGTAGACAGTTTGGACACCCTATGATCCAAATACCTGACCCTGTTTCGTTGGAAGAGATCTATTTCAAGGGAGAAGAGGATCTAGATCTAAAGACTGTCATCATTTATACATGGAAATACATTGATAGGGAAGGAACAGCTGCTTCAGGATACCCCGATTGTACTGTCTCTGAAGAATATCTACATTGGGTGCGAGAAAGGGCTCTCGATCTCAAGATGCCTTTTCCTTTTCACGAACCTATGGCATTGTCTCCTCATGACCCCGACTGGTTCGAGGAAGAGGAAATCGAACAAGTAAGGATTGCTTTGGATGAAGCCCGGAAGTTGAGGACTGCCTGGAAGAATAAGTTCTTCACCCTCAAAGTCGAGAAGGAAAGACTCCAGAAGACACCAGAAATAGAAGTTGTCCGGAAGAGAAAGGTACAAGGGGATTTATTTTCTCCTCACGCCTCTTCAGGTACTATCACCAATGATGATCTCCCCTCAACTACCATGGCTTGGAAGGAGTGCGTGGAACGACTTATCATCGAGAAAGCAGCGCTGCAGGAGCGCATTGACCAGTTGACAGAGGAGCTCCGTACAAAGAAGACCGTGGAGTAGAGTTCTGAGTTTTCTTTTGCTTTCGTTGTAATAAACTCTGAAAAGAGTACTTTGCTTTTCTCAAGAATAAAAAAGTTTTTCAATTATCCTACATTACAACACTGAAAAAACACTTTGAGTTTCTTGAAGTCTCCTCTTGCATCTACATTATGCATTAACATCCTGCATTTAGCATGGCATTTTACATTTTTTGTGCACGTGTCCTTCCTTTGTTGTGGCTCATTTCGGTTTTCCATCTTTGCTGTCAGTCGTCGTCTCTACCATCTGACCAAGCCGGAAGTATCATTAAAGGATAGTGAGAAAAACAAAGACATGGATCGCATGACTAGCTTCAGAGTGAGGTCTAATCCGACACTTCGCCGTCCCTCCGACGACTTTGTTCCTATGCAACTTCAGCCTGTGCAAGAAAAGGAAATAGACGATCCAGAGTTCACAGCATTCAAGAATGAATTTCGTGACTTCGAGGAACGATGGAAAATAATGAAGAGGAACCGTGCGCCTGATTTTCATGCTCATGACCCGCACCTAGTTCCAAACTCGGTTATTCCCCCAGGATTCCAGATGCCCGCCTTTGAAGCGTACAAAGGTACAACTTGTCCAAGGTATCATTTGACGATGTTCTGTCAGAAGATGACCGCCTATCTTGGGAACGACCAACTTTTGATTCACTGCTTCCAAGAAAGTTTGGGTAGAGCACCATCAGCATGGTATATGAATCTACAAGGGAATCACATTCAGTCTTGGGAAGACTTAACTTTTGCTTTTGTGAAGCAATACCATCGTAACTTGGGTATAGCCCCAAACAATAGAGATGACTGTGGACCTTCCAGAGAATTCATAGCTCCGGTACCCCATCCTCAGCACCAGTATGCGATGCCCGCTCAGCATGAACAACAACCACATCCTAGGCAGAGGTTGGCCTCTCCAGATCAACCACAGCACCGACAAATTCGGAAAAGGTATCAAAGGATGACTCCAGATGCACCAAGGGAAACAATTCACCAGTTTGATCCCATCCCGGTGAAGTACGCTGATTTGTTCCCAGCTCTAATTCAAAGAGGGCATATCCAGACTAAAGCCCCACCCAAGGTACCTAAGAGGTTTCCATACTGGTACAATGCCAACAAATTTTGCCTGTATCATCAAGGTGCTCCGGGGCACGACATTGAGAGCTGTTATGGCATGAAGGCAGACGTCCAAAATTTGGTCAAAGACAGAGTCTTGATCTTTGAGGGTTCCGTCCCTTACGTACGAGATAACCCCTTATCGCAACAAGGTTCATCCTCCCCAGGCATGATTCAAGGTCGCCAACGCCGTGTCTGAAAGCTGCGCACCAGACATTTCTGCATATCTTTCCCGTCTACATGAAAGCACAATAAAGATCCTGGAAAGGACTCTCAGAAGACTTTACATGTTTCTTTTGTTTGTTTGTGCGTTTATTTCTTTGATTGAAAGCATATTTTGCATGTAAGAACTTTCTGTTTCGAATAAGTAATGCAATAACTGTTTGTCTTGAAGAAATCCATTCGTTTTCACTCAAATAGCTTTTCAAAATTATTTATAATGCCGACTTGTACCCGATCTCTCTCGCTCTGACAGAGAATTGGAAGGAGGATGATGAAGTAAAACACATGATCTCTCGCTGTATGCTTCGAATAAAAACCCTACTGATGATGTAAGGCATTATTGTAAACCTCCTGAAAGCCAAAATAGTCAATCCTTTCTTTTAAACCTTGATTGAGGATCCGTTCTCTTTCTCCCCAACCCTTTCAAACATCATTTTCTTAACCCGGGGCAAGGTAATATCAAAAGAACATCTTTCAAAAATTGGGTGGGCACAAATATACTACCCTTTCTACTTCCATTCTACAAACCATTTTATCAGTCATAAATTAAACCTATATACAAACCCTCAAAGTCCTAATTGAAGAAAGGTTTAATTCGAAAGCATACTCGATGAGATATTGTTTCCTGACTCCTTGAGCTATGCTCAAATTTAAATCGGCTTTATAAATAATGATTCAATTTGTATCCTAACTAGTGGTTTCGATCACAAGTTATTGCGATACCCCTTTTTAAGACTTCAAGACAAACGCGTGTTGCATTAACCATTTCAGAATGGATATTTCAAATGTGCTAAATACGCTTGACATCTTAGAAAGACCACATACAGACATTGACGATGATATTTGAAGACTTTGCTGACTTGGGGCAAGCCATTCTTCCCAAGAAAATCCCATTCGCGCAAGTCTTGGGTTCAACTAGAAGAAATTCAAGGACTCACTTACCGCCAATCAGGGGCAGTTACGTCGAGATTCGGTGAATCTCTAGAGAGTTTGAAAACAGTGGGGCATTTGGGCATCATGTTTTCTGTAAAATCCTCTCTAGATGGTGCTTTTTCAACTGTGTGACTTGGGGCATTTGAAGAATGGGGCAAAAGATGTATGTTTCATCCTCAGGAAACTCAACCCCAACACATTCAACAACTACGACGACCCAGGATATTTATTTTATCCCCTATGAAACTTCAGTTTGGGAACCTCCGTCTACAATTTCATACAACATTTCAAGCTTATCAAGATGGTACATCCCCAACTGGATTGATCATTTTGAAACTCTGAAGCAGTATTGGGACCCTACATGTAGTCCTCCATCTATCCTCAGTGATACTTCTATCTTTGAAGTTTGGTCGGACGTTTGTTTCGAGACATTTATCCCGTATTCGGTCATTGCTTTCGTCTGTCTTGTCAGCATAAGCATACACATACCATATAAGTAGATAACATAACATTTGCATTTGTGCATCCTTTTTTTTGTTTTACTCTATCTCTTCGATTGCGTTTACCCTTGGGTATTTGGGCGTGTCTTACTCCTTCCAAATAGATTTGTCAGCCCTAAGCAGAAACTCAATATTTCTAGTTCCCCACGAAGTTCGATCCTCGTGGAAGACAGTTGTTTCAGTACATTCCCATTGGAGCTTATGCCTCTATGGTTGAGTCTTGCTTGACAGTTTCTCTTCGGTTACTTCCCGAATTGAATTTCGGTCTTCGACAATCACACTATGAACATCTCCAGCACGGATCAAGAGTGCATTTATTTTGCACTTCGGCATTATGAGGATCACCATTGAAGATGTGACATTTCTTCAGCAATACTACAAGATTTCCTCAACAACTTACAGCTAAATGACAGAAGACCTCTTTATTTGAGCAACTCGTTTTGGGAAGATCTATTCTCAAAACGACAAACAACTTCCTCAAGACAATCTGTCTATCCCCAGTGGATTATCTCAAGATTATCAAGTCAAAACAGAGGACATTACAGATACTTCCCCATTTGAGGATTTCTGCTACTACAATTTCGCATTTCTTTTACAATTACAGCAGAGGTACTTCAAGAATGATCTTCCTCAGAGAGTTCATTACGGGTACAATCAATGACATATCTCCTTACAAGAGGACACTCCACGTATCAACCGGTTTACAACTCTTTTGAAGATCCCCGGTGTACATTCTACAAATTGCCAATACAATACAAACTGCATCTACAAGTTACAATTACAAGTACAAGATCACATCTACAAAATTCTACAATTACAGATGACATCAACAACATTTACATCAACAATTCTACAATGTTACAACTTACAAACATACAATCTACAATGACACTATGGCTCACAGCCGAACATCTACATCAACATCTACAGTCTACAAATTCACAACCCCTCTTTGAGGACGCTCTCGCGAGTTTCCATCATTTTGGGTAGGAACCGAGACCAGCTCATGGTTCCCATACCATGGAGCAAGGGGAAGTTTGACATCAGAGACTGAGACCGGCGCATGACTCCCATATCATGATGCTCGGGGAAGCTCAACAACTACAGTTACATCTACAGTCTACAAATTTACAACCCCTCTTTGAAGACGCTCTCGCGAGTTTTCTTCATTCTGGGCAGAAACTTAGACCAGCTCATGGTTCCCATACCATGGAGCAAGGGGAAGTTTGACATCAGAAACCGAGACCAGCTCATGGTTCCCATACCATGGAGCAAGGGGAAGTTTGACATCTGAACCGAGACCAGCTCATGGTTCCCATACCATGGAGCAAGGGGAAGTTCGACATCAGAGACTGAGACTGACGCATGACTCCCATATCATGATGCTCGGGGAAGCTCAACGACTACAACAACATCTACATCTGCAATGACATCAAAGACCGAGACTAGCTCATGGTTCCCGTACCATGATGCCAGGAGAGGTTATATATTTTACCATTTCAGCTGAGTTACATAATAAAAAAAAGAGATCCATTTTGAGTTACTATTGACCACCACCTCGGTAGCAAAAGTATCTTTCGATCACAAATCGTCAAAATCACTGCATCCCTGATGCATGAGTTACCGTTACACGTTTGGAGGTTTCCCATGAGTGATTGTCCATGTCCTCGTAGGGTCCCGCCTTGTTGGATCTGTTGCTTTTATGTCTAGCATGTCGCGTCCAGTTCATGACCTCTTCCTTACAGATTTTGTCCGTCCTGCATTTTCATATCATTGCATATCATATGCATTCGGTGGTTTCTTATGGCCAAAAATTCGCGCAATGTTTGTATTTAAGTCCCTCCTATCTCGTCGAGACGAAGATTTCAATCTTCATATCTCCGGATAGAAGCAACTTAAATAGGGGCATCTGTTGCACCCTAATTTTTGACCCTAAGATTTCACCTCCTTGTGCGTTTCTTACATTTTTATCTTTATACTTTTGTGCGAGCGTTTATCATGACTAACGAGTGTATGCAGGATCTTCTTTTTCTTAAAAATGTCTCAGGTTGATTCTCGTGCCTACATCCCCTAAAATCAAGCTTTCTAGTACAAAATAGTGAGGATTCAGTATTTGAGGATCATCCATGTGTGCTTTAAATCCAACATTTGCACCATATCAAGGGGTGTTATTTATATAACGAGTTCAAGATCTTTTTAAACCTTCTAAGTGCAAGAAAACGATTATGGTACAAAGGGCAGAGTCGTTACCAAGGTTCATGCGTTTACTCTCAATATAAGTTATCAAGATTTCGAAGGATACTCGAAGTTATATATCTTTATCGAGTTGAGTACAAATTGAAAATGTGTCCAGCAATGTCATTAAATTCAATTTGAGTGGACTTTAACTCAAAGACCAAATTATAAGTATAGTAATGTGCTGCGAGATTTAAAGTTGGGGGCTGTTACGACAATGGTTTCAAAGCAAATACTTCAAACACAAACCATAAGGAATTGAATTCGTGGATTATACTGAACCATCCAAACATTACAAATTGAAAGTAAGGAAAACTCCGACATCCAACGGCAAAGCTGCCACTATATTCATGGGACAGAATTCGCAACAAACATCAAAATTCATGGTACAGTACAGAAATTTGCATTGAAACTTGCAAAATAAATCAGATCCAACCGAAATCCAAGCTCCCTACAACACGCCTCAGTCCCTCCTTCCATGACGGCAGCTGATGAGAGGAAGAATATTGTATTGTCAGGCTTTGAGAAAATAGGGCATGAATATATTACTAAGATGGAAACAATCACCTTCACCGATGGTGGTGGATGTCTTTTGACAGTTACAAATAGCCGGTTCAATTGTGATGTTAGTCTCAATACAATTGCATTTCTGCGTTTCTGTGCAGTCAGACTTGCTGATTGAAAGACTTGTTGGATTCAAAAATAAATCCCCATGGTTGTCTAATGCCGCCATTTGGTACTGCAAGAGGAACTGTTTGTGATCCTCGCCTACTCAGCATCATGTTCTGTCATACCATACAAAGCTAACATGGGAAATGATTCAAACATTAGAATTCACCAATACAACCTCATATCCCACTACTCAGCATAACAAGATCTTTTTTTACCACATCACAACAAGCAGAATATTAGAGACTTACGGATTGTGAGGAAGGATCCACTCGACAATGCCAGCTCGAGCCGTTGGTCGCCATATGTCGAAATTCTCCCTGCACTTCCTCAATTTTCAAAGCCTGCTTATCTTGGCCCCAACTCCAATTATGGTTAGTCTGCTAGAACAGGTGCATCTAAGTCAATCAACTCCAAGTAATTATTATGGGAGTCACAAAACAAAGAGGCATCCCCGCCAGTAGATGGCATGGCCAACTGTGACAGAAGAGGCCACACAGTTAATTTCAGGAAAACCGACTCTTGAATGATATGCTTGGTACCGGAACTTCAACTCTTCCTTAGCCACGGTTCGGTGAGCCAAAGACCAGCTATGCGCAACCGTCAATATCCGGACCTGCAATAATAGTGCGGAACTTTAAGCAGACAGCAATTGGAATATACTAAACATAAGCGTGTTATATTGGGACTTCTGAGACACTCGAAGATACGTTCTGTGGGAAAGCTTCTAGGAGATAATGCCAAATCCTGCACAGTTGAAATTAGAGGTTATTTGCAGCAACTGATGGACATCTTACCCATGGGGAAATGACGGCACTGGTTGGTGGAACTCAGTTTGAAGAGATGCTGTGACAAGAGTTACGACGGATTTTGATACTTCTCGTAACCAACTTATTGCAGAAACAGAGTTTGTTAACGGAGTCTCCAAATGGCCAGACGTTTCTAAAGTTCAAAGTAATGAGACCACGCACGCATTTGACAGCAGCAGCGCCAGTGAAGCATTCACAGAAGAGTAATTCCCCAGTTACCACCAATCACCTGCATCAAGCGTACGCAGCAAAATCAAACCACACGCTAAAAGAAGAATTTATTAGAGCAAATGTTAATGTTCATAATTCAGATGTCAATACTAAACTCTAGATTCAAAAAGCTGGAATTCATCAGACACCAATGCTTGAGGGTATCCTGTCACGTCCATACAACAACAAATAAAGGAATTGCTTCAGAATTCATCAACGATATTAAGAGTATACGTGGAACGATAGAAACCAAACACTCGTTTACAAGGCCAGGCATGTTATTCAGGAGTAAAGACGCCACCACCAATCAACTTTGGATTCACCCGAGTTTGAAACTACTCTGGACTGTCAAAATTCCTGGGCCCAAAACCGCTTGTTATTCGCACCTGCCAAGTACCAAGCACAAAGTTAGCAATTGAAGATAGAATCGTTAAGAGAATATTCGTTTTGGAATGTTCAAGAATCAGATCAAATCCTCAGAACAATAGAATCCACATTAAACACACATCAAGCGCAACCAGATGAAAAAGGAAATCTTTCCAAATCAGGTCATAACCAAATGGGAAGAATTAATCAGTATTCAAAACAAATTCAATCAGTGCTCTCAAGATCCAGCCCAACTCGCCTATAAAGGGAGGGGTTTCAAATCGAGAAAGGAAGAAAAAAATCACTATCAAGAAAAAACCACAGAAAACCCTCAACCTGAGACCCCAAAAATAGAGAAAGGGAGAGAAGAAACTCATCTTCCCAGAAGCCGCCATCGAAGAATCGCTCACCAAAAACCTCGTACGCCGCGAAGCCCTACGAACCATTCAAACCTCAAATCGCCATCGCCGGAAACGCCTTCAAGCCGTCACCGGAGTTCATCGGGTCACCACCACGAAGCCATCGTGAAATCACCCTTCGCCATCTCCGTCGCCGCTATCCTTTGGTAAAGTTCGTTCCTTCAATTCAATCATTGAACTTGTTAACTTTTTCGTTATGTTGCAGGTTTATGGAGAAAGACACGATCGGAAACAATAGAGAGAAGGAAGATCGAGAGGATTGAGAGAGATTGAGCGACGACGGCCGCTTCGGGAAGGGGGGGAGTCTAGGGTTTTCATTTGTTTATTTCCTTACTTTTTGTTTGTGTATTATTTGAGCTAAACTAATCACACACCACTAAACACTCACTTAATCCCCCTAATCGCCCTCTTAATCACCTTTAAATAATAATCAAAATCCTAATATAACCCTTTCATCAAAATAATTAATTCAATTTTAAGTCTAATAAACCAATTAAGTCTTTTTTTATTGATCTAACCTAATAACTCTTTTATCATTAAGATAAATATTTTTCTATATGAACTTAAGTAAATGTCCTTTTTTATTAATCAATCCCTTATTTAAATAAGCTACTAAATTATTTTCTAAGTGAATAGTGAATCTTCTTTTTTTTAAAATTCATTTCATAGGTCAAAACCCTTTTAAAAATAAATAATAATAAATCCCCTTTTAAATTAAATCGACTTTTTATTAATGATAATCACTTAAAACTTTTTTCTAATTAAATTTAAACTTTACTAATAAACTTTTCACATAATAATAATAATAATAATAATAAATAAAACTCTACTTAAAAATCAAATACAACCTTTTTTTTCAACACCTTCTTATAATAAAACGTTATCTCATCAAAATAATACAACTTTCCCAAATTAACGTCTTTCTTGTCAATCAACTGAGATCGATTAAAACCAATTAACATCGCAAAAATATAATCAATCGTGCACACTCACTCACGACAATTGCACCTACACCTCAGCGCTTTCATGCGTACTTGTATGGTTTATTTTCCGCACTTTATATTTCCGCAATTTATTTACATCATTATCAATTCATGCTCATACATCGCATTCCGTCCAAAGGAAAAACCTACACATAATTCAACGTTGTGTGTAGTTGCACATCATTTGCATCATTCTCCCCACGATCCTTGATCCCATTCAAGTTGATCGCTTAGGCTAGATCCTACCCCATAGGAAGGACCCTAATCTTTACAACATAGAACAAACAAAACAATACAACTTAAAAAACAATATAAACACAATAGAGAATAGATGTTAATCATCTTAAGCGAGATATAACTTGTCACGCCCCACAACATAAATACAATCAATATCTCTTGATCGCTTAAGAGAAGACAGAGGCGTACTTGTTGACCCTTCCAAGCGCTCGAAGCCCTTCTCTTAAGACGACATACAAATACAAATTTTTTCTACACACTTGTGGTGGCTAAAACTGAGTAATCTCTCTTAAAATGAAGACTCGTCTCTTCTCCTAGACCCAGTCAAAACAACTACCCTAAACCCGTAGGAACTTTGACCATAGTCAAAGAGCTCCTCTAACCCTTTAGGGCGAACTACAACATACTCTGATTCCACTCCCGTAAGGATATGTAGGCACAAGGTGCGATGCTTTATCGAGTATAATTAGATATAAACCCCTAGGGTCTCTAATCCTTTAAGCAGATAAACACATAGCAGTAAACAACATAAAACAAGAGGTTCCTGTAGAGTACTACAGAAACTTAGGATGCTAGTACCTTCCCTAAGTTTAACCGACCCCCGAACCTATAACTCTCTAAACCTTGCATTTGCATTGCATTGTGGGAATTTCGATCTTTATCCCTTCCTTTGGACAAATCAAAGTTCGGTTGCAAAATGAATTAAAGATTCAAACTAATCAATAGTTTGGTATCCAAATTTCACCGCGACACATTCCAAGGCACTTTTCACCAAGTTCTTGACCTCAAATAAACTTCCCTTGAACATGAAAGTTGAAGATAATTCTTCAAGCTTTCTATCCATTACTAGAAAATCTCCATTGGATCAAAACTCCTTAAGTTGTGTGGATTCAAAGATGGGATTTCAATTATGTCAAAGTTCTTAACTTAGAAGAAAGGATTTAGTAAAAAGAAGTCTTATCCTCCTAGATACAAAAGTAACTTTGAGCCCACCTATTTTTATTGTGGTATCAAAGGCCATACACCTAATGCCTGTTATATAAGAAACTTCAGTGTTGTAAAAGGGCATTATGTGTGGGTCAAGAAAGGCACTAACTATGAAGGACCCAAAGCAATTTGGGTACCTAATGAAACTTAAACTTGTTTTGTAGGTATTTTTGAAGACCTCTTCATATCAATGGTATCTTGATAGTGGGTGTTCAAGGCATATGAAGGGTGACCTAACCAAATTTTCACATCTAACGTTTAAGGCCAAAGGATTTGTAACCTATGGTGATAACAACAAAGGAAAGATCCTTGGCATAGGCAGCATTGGTGCACCACCTTTTACAACCATAAAAGATGTCCTCTATGTAGCAGGCCTAAAGCATAACCTACTTAGCATTAGCCAACTTTGTGATAAAGGTTTCGAAATCAACTTCACCAAAGATGAATGTTTGATAGAAAACGAAGTCACTTATGAGGTAATGTTAAAAGATAATAGAATTAACAACATTTTTATGATTTCCCTTGATAACATGTCTTTGAAGGTTAAGTGTCTTATGGCGAACAACAACGACTCTTGGTTATGGCACAAAAGGATTGCTCACATTCATATGGAGCATTTGAACAAATTGATCAAACATGACTTAGTTGTTGGTCTTCCAAAGATCAAATTCATCAAAGATGGATTGTGTGGCGCTTACCAAAAAGGGAAACAAACCAAATCAACTTTCACATCCAAGAACGTGGTGTCCATAACAAGGCCACTACAATTGCTACACATGGATCTCTTCGGACCATCAAGAACAAAAAGTTTTGGAGGTAATGTTTATGCATTAGTAATTGTTGATGACTTCTCTATATATACATGGACTTTATTCTTAGTGTAAAAAAGTGAAGCTTTCAAGGCATTCAAGAAGTATGCAAAACAAATTCAGAATGAGAAGTCACTTTCAATTGTCTCCATTAGAAGTGACCATGGTGGAGAGTTCCAGAACGCTTTATTTGAAGACTTTTATGAAGAAAATGGAATCTCACACAACTTTTCTGCACCAAGAACTCCACAAAAAAATGGTGTCGCAGAAAGGAAGAATAGGTCGTTGATAGAACTTGCAAGAACTATGCTTAGCGATTCAAACCTACCTAAATACTTTTGGACATATGCGGTGAGCACGGCTTGTTTTGTAAGTAATCGTGTCAACATTAGACATATTCTCAAGAAAACCCCCTATGAACTCTTCAAAGGGAGAAAACTAAACATATCATTCTTTCACATCTTTGGACGCAAATGCTTTGTCTTGAATAATGACAAAGATAACCTCGGTAAGTTTGACGTGAAATCCGATGAAGGTATTTTTCTCGGCTACTCTCTTTCACTAGTAAGGCATTTAGAATTTTTAACAAAAGAACTTTAACTATTGAAGAATCAATGCATGTATCTTTTGATGAATCTAACCCCTCTAAGGAGGATGATATTATTGTTAATGGTGATGATGATGTAGTAGACACCTCTCAAGATAATACTCTCAATGATGTTGCAAGTGATTAACCAAGACAACAACAAGATGATCCAAAATACAATGAATAACACAATGATCTACCTAAAGAATAGAGGACTAATAGAGATCACCCGATCGATAAAGTCATTGGTGATATTAGTCAAGGTGTTGCAACAAGATTGAATCTAAAGGATGCTTGTCTGAACATGGCATTTGTTTCGCAAATTGAACCATCCAAAATCGATGAAGCCTTAGGTGATTATCAATGGATAATAGCTATGCAAGAAGAACTGAATCAGTTTGAAAGAATTCAAGTTTTGAGTCTTATCCCTAGGCTGAGCAATAAGCACATCATAGGAACAAGATGGGTCTTCAAAAACAAACTTGATGAAAATGGAATAATAGTTCGAAATAAAGAAAGAATAGTCGCACAAGGATACAACCAAGAAGAAGGAATCGATTTTGATGAAACATTCGCTCCAGTTGCAAGGTTAGAAGCAATTAGACTTTTATTGGCTTATGCTAGTTCTATGAATTTTCAGCTTTTCCAGATGGACGTCAAGAGTGCATTTTTGAATGGATTATAAATGAAGAAGTTTATGTCAAGCAACCCCCTAGATTTAAAGATTACAAAAATCTTTCTCATGTCTTCAAATTAAAGAAAGCTCTCTATGAACTGAAACAAGCACCAAGAGCATGGTATGATCGTCTCAGCAACTTCTTATGTGACAAAGGTTTTGAAAAAGGAAAAGTTGACAAAACTTTGCTCATCAAGAAAATTAAAGAAGATACTCTTTTAGTACAAGTAAACGTTGATAACATAATCTTCGGATCAACCAACACAAAGTTATGTGAAGAATTCTCATCCGTGATGCAAGGAGAATTTGAAATGTCTATGATGGGAAAAATGAATTACTTTCTAGGACTGCAGATCAAGCAACTCAAAATATGGGATCTTTATCAATCAATCCAAATATTGTAAAGAATTATTGAAGAAATTTGATATGGACAATTGCAAGACTTTGTCTACACCTATGGGATCCGGTACATATATAGATAAAGATGAATTTGGTGTGTCGGTTGATATCACAAAATACAGAGGTATGATTGGTTCCTTACTATATTTGACAGCAAGTCGCCCTGACATTATGTTCAGTGTCTGTCTATGTGCTCGCTTTCAGGCAAACCCAAAGGAATCTCACTTCGTGGCAATCAAGAGGATTATGAAGTATCTCAAAGGAACAACAAATGTCGGCTTATGGTACCCTAAAGGTAGTATTTGCAATTTAATTGGATACTCTGACGCGGATTATGCAGGCTGTAAAACAGATAGAAAAGCACAAGTGGAACATGTCACATCTTGGGAAATGCGCTAGTCTCATAGGCATGCAAGAAGCAAGCGTGCGTAGCACTTAGTACGGCCGAAGCATAATACATAGCAGCGGGTAGTTGCTGTGCACAGATACTTTGGCTCAAGCAACAACTTCGTGACTACGGACTCGATCTTGGAAGTATTCCTCTATGTTGTGACAACACAAGTGAGATCAACATTACAAAGAATCCAGTCATGTATTCAAGAACCAAGCATATCGATATACGACATCACTTTCTGCGAGATCATGTACTTTAAGGAGATGTCGAGATAACCTTCGTGGATACTCACAATCAACTTGCAGATATATTCACAAAGCCATTGGCAAAGGAACCTTTCTTCAAAATTCGGAGAGAACTTGAAATTTTGGATGAAATTGACGTTGAATCATGAAAGATCATCAACTATGGTACACACTATCATTTGCACATGTATATCTTTTGAATTTTCTCCCTTTTCACTGCTTGCAATCAATTGCACCCTAGTGTCAATCGATTGCTCACTGTAAGTTTTTCTAAAAATACTAAACTTTTTTAGCATGCAATCGATTGCACCATCATGCCAATCGATTGCACCCTATAACTTTTGAGTTATTTCGCTTCTGTTTTGTAGAGCAATTGATTGCACCATAATGCCAATCGATTGCACCTACTGTGAATTCATTTCTTTCATTTTTTTAAAGTGGTCCATGGGTCTTTAATCCTTCCAACTACCCTACCATCTATACTTTTGACCTATCTATGCTATCTTTACCCCTTAGCCCTAGTTTCAAGACTTTGACCATCAATTCTCATAGTTCCAAAGTCCTTAATCATCAATAACCCTAAACTACTCAACTTCCACATTAACTATTATTAACTATCCCTACATATTCTCTTTTCCCAAATCATTATAAAAACCCCACTACATATAAACCAACTTCTCATCTCTCCAAAACCAACTCTTCATATTTCATCCTTCCTCAAAAATCCTAAAGCCACAACCTTTCATTATCTCTCATGACTTCTCGTTCAAAAAGGAAAATCTCTGCTCAAAGCAAAGGCAAGGCTCCATCATCATCATCCTCGGAGACTCCACTCGTTCTTCAACATCTCTCCGATGACCAACAAGAGATATTTACAAAGTACTTTAAAAAAAAGGTTGTTCAAACACCCAAATATGGTATTCTCTCATCTTTTCCTGAAGAATGCTTCTCCTTTCAAAATTCGCTAATTGCATGTGGCTTGGAGTCCCTGATCTCTTCATCCAGGCCATATTATCCGGATTTAGTAAGGCTGTTTTATAGAAATTTACGCATGGAAGAAGGAAAAATTGTCACGTATGTTAGAGGCAAGAGAATGTATCTCAACTCAAAAATCATTGGAAGAATCCTGAACATTCCAAGTACCGGTGGGAGACTCTATGATGAAGACGATGAAGATTGGGAAGATTACAACAAAAGAGAATTTTACTACAGTCTCAGAAGAATGTCTGAAGCAAAATTTCATGCCAAGCGTATCAAATCATTAGGCGGCATGGAACCCTCTCGAACCTCTTGGTCGGAAGTTATTTTCAACATTGATGATAGGCTCTTTCATTACTTCATGGTCTACATTATGTTTCCAAGGGATGGAAACCACTGCATTGTGATTGACTTAGAAATTCAGATATTGTATGCACTTAAGAAAGGCATTAATGTAAGTTGGGCTTACTTAATTCTGGTTCATATGATGTCGATCATCACAAAATCAAAATTTTTGCCATATGCATGGTTTATTACCAATATTTTGGAGCATTTTGAAATAGATTTCGAAGGCTTTGATGTGTGTCTCATGGACTCAAACACCAACAGAATCTCCATCAAAAATGTGGACTCAAGGATGGACATCAAGTATGTCCCAGAAGCAAAGACAATTGTTTACCTTGGTGAAGGTATGGCTGGAAATGACGGCAACGAGCAAGAGAATGAAGAAGACAATGATGTTCCTCCTCCACCTACTCAACATGGCCCTAGTAACCAAGAACTTATGAACTACATGACTTGACAATTTGGAAACCTTAACACTTCCATCAACAATCAATACAATGCCATTAATGAGCCCACCACCACTAGGATCAACAACTTTCAAGAGGCAGTTAATCAACAGTTCTCATATCTCTATTGTCACCACTATATTCCACCATACGATCCATCAAACCCGATTGTTCCCCCCACGCCGTCCATCACCACTCCAGCAAATTTTTCCGAACCAACAGACCTTTGACCCCAACATGGACCTTTCCTAAGTTTTTTACATGTTTTTATGTTTCTCAAAGTTATCTATGTATTTTTTTTACTTCATCTTTCTTTATTATCTATTGTACTTTGCATTTTCAATTTATGACTAGTTGTTATGATACTTGAATCATTGTCTCTTATATATATATATATATATATATATATATATATATATATATATATATATATATATATATATATATATATATATATATATATATATATATATATATATATATATATATATATATATATATATATATATATATATATATATATATATATATATATATATATATATATATATATATATATATATATATATATATATATATATATATATATATATATATATATATATATATATATATATATATATATATGTTTTCTTTTAATCCATCTTTTGCCTCTTTTTGATATTGTCAAAATGGGGAGAAGGGTGTTACTCTTTCTTTGCTTGTTTTCTTTCCTTGATCTTTAAGGTACAAATGCAAGGCTACTTCAAACCTCAATACAAAAATCAGATTTTCTCAACACTTCACACGTTGAGGGGGAAATCTATATCTCAGGGGGAAAAACTTGTCGAAAAGAACATCACAACAAAAGAGAATGCTTTGCCATCATCAAAAAGGGGGAGAAGGTGAAAGCAAGCTTCTCAAGATCAACTTATGTTTTGATGAAGACAAACCACTTGACAAGAAGGCAAAGGTGTTCAGTTATCTTCAAGACATCAGGAAGAAGACTTGATATGAAGAATAATCTCATTGGAAGGTATAATGAAAATCTTCATCAAGTATTTAAGTCCTAGTTGCTCAAATATTAAAAACCATTTGCAGTATTTTTGTACACTTTCACAAGCTTTTTGAAACAAGATTTTTCTAAGTTTTTTCCAATGCAATCGATTGCACTCTTGGAGCAAACGATTGCATGATCATATTTTTACTTCATTTTAGCTACTGTTTTTTAGTGTAATCTATTGGTGCCTTGATGCAATCGATTGCATACATGAAAAATCTTCTCATTTTTGCTTCTATTTTACTGTGCAATCGATTGGTGCTTTGGTGCAATCGATTGAATCTTTTCAACCATTCTTCTATGAATTGTTTCCATTGAATCATGTAAATTGTTCATTATATTTTCTGAAGATTTGCTTTGTCGAAAAATTCAAATTTCAAGTGTTTTTGTGAGTGTGCAATCGATTGGTCCTTTTGTGCAATCGATTGCTCACTGAACGTTTTTAAAAAATTGCACCTTTTCAACCATTCTTCTATGAATTGTTTCCATTGAATCATGGAAATTGTTCATCATATTTTCTGAAGATTTGCATGATATTTCAAAGGGTTGCTTGTGTAATATAAATACCTAATCTTTCAATTTTCAAAAACACCTCATTCAAAACCTTTACTAATATTTTCATCTTTCCACATCTTGAGTCAAATCACTTTTCATAAAGAATTTTCTGCCTATTTTCATATCTTTTGAAAGAAAATTCTTGAGCAACAAAGTCTTAAATATTTGTGGAAATTGTCGCGGTGAAATTTGGATAACAAACTATTGATTAGTTTGAATCTTTAATTCATTTGCAACCGAACTTTGATTTGTCCAAAGGAAGGGATAAAGATCGAAATTCCCACAATGCAATGCAAATGCAAGCTAGAGAGTTTTAGGTTCGGGGGTTGGTTAAACTTAGGGAAGGTGCTAGCATCCTAAGTTTATGTAGTACTCTACAGGAACCTCTTGTTTTATGTTTGTTTATTGCTAAGGTTTATCTGCTTAATGGTTGAAAGACCTAGGGGTTTGATTCTAAGTATACTCGATAAGATATTGCATCTTATGCCTACATATCCTTACGGGAGTGGAATCAGAGTATTTGTAGTTCTTGAATGAAGGTAATGAGAAGTGTCGTTCAAAGACGATCCAAAGCTTGCAATGTGACAACAGTGAGAACGAAAGCTTCTGAGCATTTCTGGCGTAGAAATAAACTTCAACAATACGTCCTTTTGTACAAGGCGTACTATGTGGAGTCTTAAACATGATGTAGTCTTAGTATTATAGGTGTGTTGTAGTATTCAACATTGCGGTTTATGCTAGTATCTGTGTGGACGTAGTTGATAGAGTAATCCTATGTGGACGGCACCAACAGGAACCATTCTGATATTTGCCGTTGAATTAAATTTGTATTTGTACTGTTGGCACCTCATTTGTATGAATGTCGTCATGTCCTTGTAAGAAACCTTGTTTTTAATGTAACCCAAATGAAGTTTAGGGCTTTCGTTACAGTTCACTTGATACCACAACAATACTTACTTGATACCATGACATATTTAATTCAAATTGGTGGTACGTACACTGCCGATAGGATTAGAAGGAATGACCCACATGGAACCAAAAAAATATGCCTGCTTGCAATCAATAAAGCATACAAACTAATCACCAGACAATAAGTCTAAATCCAAGACAAACGTAAACCAAGAGAATGTTTTATCTCCAACCGAAACGTATTCTCTGTTCTCTGAGATGTACCAAACGCGTACCAAACGCGCGTTGCCTATGGCTTGCGTACTGCATAGCTGAACATTGCCCTTATTTGAACCCAACTTCGAAATGAGAATAAATATCGTGTGGATCCTCTATGAATTAGGCCCGTATTTAACCCAAAGTTAAGAACCCAAGTGCATGGAAGACGGTTAGCCTGGGAATCCTCAAAAAGCAATGGGTGACCTCTGCATTTTGTAAAAGCCTCAATTCTCGTGTGTTTGGATGTGGCGATTTAATTTAGGAGTTGTCATAAACTCGTTATCCTTGGTAATGATCCTTGAGATGCCTGACCGTGAGGATGAATACAATCATTTCCTGAAATTGTCACGCTTGCACAAACTTGTTAGTAAAACCATGCACACAAAGGCGCTGAGCAAAAAAACAAGGAGGTGGGATCTTAAGGTCAAAAATTAGGGTGCGACAGATGCCCCTATTTAAGTTTCTCCTATCCGGAGATATGGAGATTGAAATCTTCGTCTCGACGAGATAAGAGGGACTTAAATACAAACATTGCACGAATTTTTGGCCCTAAGAAGCCACTGAATGCATATGATATGAGATGTTATGATAATGCAAGACAAAGGTCTGCGGAAATGGCGCCACAGAGGAGAAAAACCTAGACGCAGCACTCGGGAATAACAGGTTCAATAAAGCGAGACTCCATAGGGAAAGATTTACAATCACAAAGTATCTATAAATATGTTGTGAAGAACTTGTGGGAAAATCCATTTGAAAAACCTACTGCATAGGTCAAATGTAATGGTTTCAGGAGATTAGCTGAAGAAGTCTATTGTCGAGACTTGTAACTTTACTTTGAGAACACTTTTTGCCATAGTGTCTACTGTTAAAAATGTACGGAATCTACTGCCGAGATTCTATGTTGAAGTTGTTGGAGATATACTTCTGTCGAAGTCTTCTGGAAATCTGCTGCCGAGATTAACCAGGAAATAAAACGAGATACCTACTGCCGAGGTCTACTGGTAATCTTCTGCCGAGATTAGCCAGGAAATAAAAGGAATCTCTGAAATAAACCTCCCCGAGTGTCATGGTGTGTATGCCATGAGCTGATCTCAGTTTCTTGTTATAATTTCTCCACGCCTCATGGTGTGTTTGCCATGAACGGGTCTCAGTATCTTGAAATAACTTCCCCACGCCTCATGGTGTGTTTTCCATGAGTGGGTCTCAGTTTCTTGAAATAACTTCCCCACGCCTCATGGTGTGTTTTCCATGAGCGGGTCTCAGTTTCTTGTTATAACTTCCCCACGCTTCATGGTGTGTTTGCCATGAGCTGGTCTCAGTTCTTACCCAAAATGATGAAGACTCGTGAGAGCATCTTCATAGGGAATTGAAAATTTTGTAGATTGTAGAATCATTGTAGGTTGTAGATGTAGATTTTCAGCTGTAAGCCATAATGTAATGGAGGTTGAAAAACTTCACCGGAGATCTTCAGGAGAGATGTGAGCCGGTTGAATTGTAAAGTAGGTCTTCTCAAATAAAGAGAGACCAATGTGATAAACTTCCTCGACTTCTCTGGAGAGATGTCGCTTGACGGAAATAATCCTGTGTGGTAGACTCACTGGGGAATGCATTCCTGATGAGCATCCTAGCTGTTGCAAAATGTTTGAATTCTCAAATAAAGAGAAATGTCTGTAAGGTTTTCCATTTACCAAGTCGATAATCACTGGGGATGGACAAATTGTCTTGAAGAGACTGTCGTTCAAATAAAGAACCTGATTGAAATGAGTTGCTCAAATAAAGAGCTGCTTGCAATCCAGATGTAAATTGTTAAGGAAACCTGATAATATTGTTGGAGAAATATCCATCTTCAATAGTTATCTTCATAAAACTCCTCCTGGGGAGCCAAGTGCAAAATAAATGCATCCTTAATCCATATTCAAAAGTTTGGAGATGTTCACAATGTGATTGTCAGGGACCGAAGTTCAATTCGGGAAATAACCGAAGAGAAACTGTCAAGTAAGATTCGACCATTGAGGTATGAACTCATATGGAAGTACTAAAACAACTGTCTTCCACGAGGATCAAACTTTGTGGGGAGATAGGAATATTGTGCTTTTTCTTTCTGCCTAGGGCTGACAACTTTACTTGAAAGGAGAAGACACACCCAGTCACTTGGGATAACCACGACCAAAGCGACAGAATAAAACAAACACAAAGGATGCAAAATGCACATGCCATGCCATCTATCTATATGCTATGTGTATGCTTATGCTGACAAAACAAACGAACAGAGGCAACGGAGACGAAAATAAACATCTCGGAACGAACATCCGACCAATCTTCAAAGATAGAAGTATCACTAGGGATAGACGGAGAACCAAATATGGGATCTCAATCCTGCTTCAAGGTCTTCTAAGATCTTCCGGGGAATAGAAAACATTCCACTTAGGGTATAACATCTTGATAAGCCTGAAAGATTGTCCTGTTGAAGACGAGAATAAAGATCTACCAGGGGTGGATCAAACTCGTATTTTGAGAACCCCATGGATAAATATCTGCTTCACTGGAGAGATTATTACTGGAGTTTGTAGATGGAAATACCTGAGCTGAGGTTTCACAGGGGATAAAATAACTGTTAAGAATGTCGTAGTTGAAACTTTCTGGGGATGAAATAAACATCCGCTTCACTGGAGAAGATTGGCGTTGTAAAGAGATCCACTGAGGAGTAAAACACGTCCATTTCACTGGGGAGGTGAAGTTGGAGAAGATTCGCTGGGGAGTAGAATACGTCCACTTCACTGGGAAGGTGAAGTTAAGAAGATTCATTGAGGATTAAAATAATTATACCCACTTCATCGGGGAAGTGAAGTTGAGCAAATCATTGGGAATTCTCAGGTTACCAACTAGAGATTTCTTTCATCGAAAAGATTCATCGGAGAATTGTCATGACCACCAGAAGTAAAATTTACCGGGGACATGAATGAAGAATGTTGTAAAAACAAGGTAGTTTCGTCTTGATGAACTGTGTAACAGTCGCCATTTGAACAACAGGTGCTGTGAATGGATAAGATAATCTTTAATTCTTGAATGCCCCAAGCCACATGGTGATGAGAAGAATTCGTCCTAAGAGGATTTTACAGAAAACATGGCGTCCCACTGTTTTCAAACTCTCTGGAGAGATTCGCTGAATCTCGACGTAACTGGCCCTGATTGACGGTATTGAGACCGAGTCTTCAAAAACAGTTCTTTAGGCGAATTTGAACTTTCATAGAACAAACCACTTGGAAACAAACTTGCCCCAGGTCAGCAGAGTCTTCAAATTTCATCAAAACAAATCTAATGTTGATGCTCGTATATAAACCTTCTATGACATCGGCAAAAATCAACACGTATGAAATGTTAATTCTGAAACTGTTAATGCAACATATATGTTTGTTTTGAAGTTTTGAAAAAAGTTATCACAATAACTTATTACTGAAATCACTAGTTAGGATATGAATTTATTTTATAAAGCCAATACCAAATTGAGCATAACTCATAGGAGTCCGGAAACGTCATCTCACTGAGTATGCTTTCGAAGTAAACCTTACTTTAATAAGGACTTTTGAGGGTTATATCAGGGCTTAGTTTAAGATTTGTAAAAGGAATAAAGGTCAAAGCTTAGTTGTACCCACCCATTTTTGAAGGTTCACTATTTTTGAAAGGTTTAAGTGTTTAATCAAGTTGATTGAAAATTGCCTTGCCCCAGGTTAAAAATGAGGTTGAAGAGGGTTAAAAAAAAGGATTCTCAATCAAGGTTTGAAGGAGTTAAAGATGGATTAACTTCCTTATGTCTTTGGCTTTTGAGAGGTTTGAAAGAATGCCTTACATCATCAATAGATTAATTCAAAAGCATACATCAAGAGATCATACGTTTTTTATTCGTCATCCTCCCTCCAATTCTTCGCCAAAGTGAGGAAAGATTGGGTAAAAGTTGGCATTATAAAATTCTCAAAAACATTTTACGAGTGAAACGAATGGATTTCTTCAAGACAAACACTTATTGCACTACTTATTCAAAATAAAATGTTCTTACATGCCAATTATGCTTTTAATCAAAGAAATAAAAGGGAAGGCAACAAAACAAACAATTGATGAGCCCTTCTCAGTATTCTCTGGAGTTTTCACTTATATCAGCGTAATGGTATTCCATTCATGACCGAGTTTCCTCCTTTGAAAGTCAGCGCTTCGTCATCTATCATCTCTTGGACTTTCTCTTGAAAAACTTTGCACTCTTCAATCGAATGCCCCAACACTCCATCATGAAATTCACAACTGGCGTTCGAGTTGAACCACGGTGGGCGAGAATTCACGATTCTAGTCTTTCTGGGCGTCATCACTGAGTTTCAGATGAAATAAGACCAAACTTGACTGTAAGTCATTGGGATAAGATCAAACCAGCGTGTTTCTTCTCTCGGAATACTCAGAGGTATCTTCTGACTCTGACATTGTCTTCGAACCTGTCGATTCTGATGTTGATCTGGAGATATCATCCTTCGCTTGTGAGGTGGTCGCTGCTTGTGTCGAGCAGGCGCTTCATACTGATGTTAAGGGTAAGGTACTGGAACTGGATCTGACAAGATTTGAGAGGAATCCCAAACTGCATTAACATCAACACTTCTTTCCTCTAGGGGATCATCAACTGAAATTTCTTCATCAGCTTGGCTATTCAAGTCATCTTGAATTCTTCCACTTTTGAGTGCATTCTCAATTTTTACTCCGACTTCTACAATTTTGGAGAAATCTAATGGTACAACGCCCACCACCCTAACATAATAAGAGTCTGGCAGTGTTCTTAGAAACATCTTGCTTAATTCCTTCTCTTGAAGTGGTGGATGAACTTGAGATGCTAACTCTTTCCATCGTTGCGCATATTTCCTGAAAGATTCATCGTCATTCTTACTCATGCTCATCAGTTGGTCGCTGTCTGGAGCCACGTCCAAATTATAATTATATTACTTCACGAAAGCATCGGCTAAATCTCTCCAAGACTGAATACAATTCCCTTGTATATTCATATACCATATCAAGGATGCCCCAGATAAGCTTTCTTGAAAGCAGTGAATCATCAATTCGTCGTTGTCAACATAAGCAGCCATCTTTTGACAAAACATCGTCAAATGGTATCTTGGATAACTAACACCCTTGTAAACTTCAAAGACAGGCATCTTGAACTTCGGAGGAATGATTACACCTGGAACTAAACATAGGTCATGAGCATCAAGATCAGATGTGTCAGTTCCCTTCATCATTTTCAATTGTTCTTTAAGATCACAAAATTCTTTCTCCATTGCTATGAATCTGGGATCGTCCATCCTCATCTTGGCATGAACGTTCTGAAGATTAGGTATAGGCTGTAGAGACTGGGAGACTCTTTCATCCACTTGAACAACTAGATTGTCTTGCACAGGCTGTAGTTGCGTAGGAACATCCACTTGTTGAACAATATCAGAGGGAAGGTCAAATAACAGATTAGTCACAACTCTAAAACCGGTCAAAGGATCCATATCTTTGTTCTCTTTATTATCCTTCAATGATACTTCGAGCTAGGTCATACGGTCGAGATGTCAGCTGACAGACAAAGACAGAAAGACGGATGAGCCACAAAAGAGGAGAGGCGCATGCATATGCAAAATGCTAAATGCAGGAATGCTAATGCAAGAATGCAGAAAATGAAAGGTTTCATGGGACTCGAGTATTTATTAGCGTTACAGAATACCAAAGAAAATTCAATTATTATTTTTTGATATTGATTACAAATAACTATTCTTATGAGAGTCCTAACATAATAGCTAAATAAAAGCTAGTAAAGTCTCAAGGAAGTCCTTCATCGTGCTTGTTGATTTGTTCCTCCACTTGGATCTTCTTGAAGATAAGTGGTCCACGATCGTCTTCTAAGGAGTAATGTGGTAGAGGAAAATAAATCCTCTATCTCTTGTTGGAAAATACAGAAGGAAGCCCCTGTTCACTTGGATCTTCAATATTAATAAAGGTATTTCTATGGAAGTCTCTTGTATTCCTTTTTGATTTTGCTTGATTCTTCGATTGACGCCCTTAACTTCCTTAGGTCATCCAAGCTAGGACTCTTAAAAGAATATTTCAAAATATTTTCTTTTGTAATCCCTATTGATTTCTATAATGTTTATAAATAAACTAGGAATCTCATGAAACCAATGCAACGTGATGCTTTATGAATGCAACAAACACAGGTAAGCACATAAGGACACACAAAGATAAACAAACAAAGGTCCTAGGTTCGCAACGAGCATGGAGAAAAGGTATACCCATTCCCAAAGGTTGTGGACTAAAGTTTGATTGTACCTGCAGAACAAGGTTCTAAAGAGGTTCCCAAAGTCATCTGCCCATCTTTCGGATATTATCAACTTCCCAACTAACTCGGGGGTTAATAATATTCTCAAGAGAACTTCTTTGAGTGTAGCATCGCGTAGCACTATTTCGAGAGTACTCCCTCATAGTCCCTCACTACGTCCTAATAAAGGCCAAAGTGGGGTTAGAGGTAACTATGGTCCTCAGTATCATAGACTCCAATTGAGAATAGTAAAAGTTTTCACGACTAAACTCGTTCAACCGAACCATTTTCAAAAGGGTCTCAACTAAGCGAGATTCTCGAGTCAACTTAGTCGGGACTCACTCCCTATAAGCCTCATCGAATATATCACCATCCTATCATAATTTCTCTCAAGTCCGGGTGTAGGACTTTGTCTCACCACTCAAGGATAACAGTCCAAAAGAAATAAAGAATAAACAAATAAGCAAATAAGCAAGTAAGCAAATATATAAAGCAATAAAGAAACAAAACAAGATAGGGAGACCCACTGAGAGAGGTCCCCAGTGAAGTCGCCATTTCTGTCACAGTGAAATTTGGATACCAAACTATTGATTAGTTTGAATCTTTAACTCATTTGCAACCGAACTTTGATTTGTCCAAAGGAAGGGATAAAGATCGAAATTCCCACAATGCAATGCAAATGCAAGCTAGAGAGTTTTAGGTTTGGGGGTTGGTTAAACTTAGGGAAGGTGCTAGCATCCTAAGTTTCTGTAGTACTCTACAGGAACCTCTTGTTTTATGTTTGCTTATTGCTAAGGTTTATCTGCTTAATGGTTGAAAGACCTAGGGGTTTGATTCTAAGTATACTCGATAAGGTATCGCATCTTATGCCTACATATCCTTACGGGAGTGGAATCAGAGTATTTGTAGTTCTTGAATGAAGGTAATGAGAAGTGTCGTTCAAAGACGACCCAAAGCTTGCAATGTGACGGCAGGGAGAACGGAAGCTTCTGAGCATTTCTGGCGTAGAAATAAACTTCAACAATACGTCCTTTTGTACAAGGCGTACTATGTGGAGTCTTAAACATGATGTAGTCTTAGTATTGTAGGTGTGCTGTAGTATTCAACATTGTGGTTTATGGTAGTATCTGTGTGGCCGTAGTTGATAGAGTAATCCTATGTGGACGACACCAACAAGAACCATTCTGATATTTGTCGTTGAATTAAATTTGTATTTGTACTGTTGGCACCTCATTTGTATGAATTTTGTCATGTCCTTGTAAGAAACCTTGTTTTTAATGTAACCCAAACGAAGTTTAGGGCTTTCGTTACAGTTCACTTGATACCACAACAATACTTATTTGATACCATGACATATTTAATTCAAATTGGTGGTACGTACACTGCCGATAGGATTAGAAGGAATGACCCACATAGAACCAAAAAAATATGCCTGCTTGCAATCAATAAAGCATACAAACTAATCACCAGGCAATAAGTCTAAATCCAAGACAAACGTAAACCAAGAGAATGTTTTATCTCCAACCAAAATGTATTCTCTGTTCTCTGAGATGTACCAAACGCGCGTTGCCTATGGCTTACGTACTGCATAGCTGAACATTGCCCTTATTTGAACCCAACTTCGAAATGATAATAAATATCGTGTGGATCCTCTATGAATTAGGCCCGTATTTGACCCAAAGTTAAGAACCCAAGTGCATGGAAGACGGCTAGCCTGGGAATCCTCAAAAAGCAATGGGTGACCTCTGCATTTTGTAAAAGCCTCAATTCTCGTGCATTTGGATGTGGCGATTTAATTTAGGAGTTGTCATAAACTTGTTATCCTTGGTAATGATCCTTGAGATGCCCGACCGTGAGGATGAATACAATCATTTTCTGAAATTGTCACGCTTGCACAAACTTGTTAGTAAAACCATGCACACAAAGGCGCTGAGCAAAAAAAAACAAGGAGGTGGGATCTTAAGGTCAAAAATTAGGGTGCGACAGAAATTATCATTGAAAGAGAAGATCAATCACAACATTGATAAACTTTGTATACACAGATTTCAAACTCATTGCAAATCAAAGATTGTATTTATTCCCCTTGCTATTCAGGATTATTGAAAGCAAGTGTGTGCATTGAAGATGATTGTTCTTCTTGCACTTAGTGTTCAGATTTTAAAGGTGTTAAAAGCCTTTAATCTACCTATAGGTTAGAAAATTAAGTTGTACACTCAGTCTAACTATAGTGAAATCTCTTTCGGTGTGAAAGGGGATTGGAGTACCTTCAGAGTGTGAAGGGAACCATGATACTTCTCTGTGTTATTTACTTTCTGCACTTTACTACTTTCATAACCCCTTCATATTTCAAAGAAAGTAATAATCTCATTTGATTAAAACCATAAAATTTCAAAGGACCTAATTCACCCACCCCCCCCCCCCCTCTTAGGTGCAACTCAGACTATCAGTGCTACCCTTTCACTCCATTCCATTTTCATAATTTTGGCAAAAACCATCAACCAACAATTTTAACCACAATTACTTACTTTTAACTGACTTAAACCTTACTATTTAATCCAAGAAACCCTAACACACAAGGACACACCTTCATTTTGCTCAAAACAGAATTAAAAAGACTCTTCCTCCCTTCAAAAATCTCTCTCTTTGAAACTCCAATTTCCTCCATTTTCCTAAAGATTTTGGATTGGTTTATCATCACTGAAGTATCAGGAAGCTATTCAAGGCATCTGTTTGAGGTTTGCAAGCTAGATCAAGAGCCAACGGAGCCACTTCGTTAGGAAAATTTTCTCAACTTTTCCATCCACGTTAAGCATGTTTCAAGCTTGTTTTTGTTGGTTCTGAAGCCCTACATTATTGTATGTATTGTTCATGATGTTGTTGTGTTGATTTGAAAGAATTTCAGCTTATGTTGAAAATTTTCGTGTTGGTTTTTCACTTTGTTTAAGCATTTCAACATATTATTGATCCTCATGACTTTATCTTCAATTTGGTGTATGATTTCATCGTGTTTGGTTAAGTTTACAGTCTTCTCCGGCGAGGCTGGCCGGAGAAGACGACCGGAGTAGGGTTTCGATGATCTAATGTTGTTGAGCTTTTTTACTTGCGTGGCCTATTTGAATCTTTGACTTTGTTGAGCAGGAGTGTACGTGGCATGAGGTGGACACCACCTTAAATTAATGAAACAATTCGTCTCATGTGTTTTGCTTCATTTCTGATTTTGTTGTAAACTGGAATGGGCCTAACCACTTTTTACTTTTTCCACCCCCTGATCTGAGCCCACGGTGCGTACCAATTGATTTCCTTTGTAATCAGGATTGCTCATACACCCCCTTCTTGTTTCTTATTATTTTTTTATTTCTTTTTTTTGTTCATTTTCTATTTTATTTTAATTTTATTATTTCTAATCATGATAAAATTACCCAAAAATATTTTTTAGATGCTTTGACATGTAGACTTATTTTTCATAATTTTTATTTTTATTTTAATATTTTATTTTGATTTATTTTCATGGAGTCTTCCATTAGACCTAATTTTGAAATATGACTTTGATTCATGAATTTTCCTTGTGGCTTTTGATCCATATTTTTGCACACGCTTAGGCACATATATGTAGGGTTTTTAAATGTCCATTTGACACCTTGGTCATTGATTTTGGTTTATATTTGAACCATTTTTGAAGCTTGGCTTGTGTGATCATGTTTGAATTTGGTTTACTTGATGTTTGAGATGTTTTGAACACCTTTTGTACATACTCTTAGGAACTCTTTTAGAGAATGTTGAGCCACTTCCATCTTGATACCATGATCATTTTTCCATAATTTTTGAAGCCTCTTAACTATTTTTCATGTGTGATGCATTGCTTGCCTAATTATTTGATTGTGCTTGAAATTTGTGGATTGATTAGGGATGCACTTGTGCAACCATTTAGGGTTTGTTCTTCCCTCTTGTTCTTGATGGATATAATATGTGTTAGAGATTCTTAATTCATTTTGTTTGGCATCTTTCCTATGTTTTCTTGATGCCTCAATGTGACATTGTCTTGAGATGAATGTGTTTAATGTTTGACCTAGTTTTGAGACGTCTTGTTTGCTTGTGATTGAGTGATGTTTCAGACACTTGAATAATGTGAATGCTTTGTTTGTACCCCTGCCTTAAAATGACTTGATGATCATTGTTTTGATTTTCACCTCCCTTACTTCACATGAACATTTGTTTCCTTTTATGAAGGGTGTTGGTTGATGCATGCTCAATTGTATGTGCTTGTATGTGCTTGTCTTGATGTAATGCTTATGTATCCTTCTTGAGGTCTTGAGTTTAGATTTGAATTGATATTTTCATGTTTGCTACTGCCCTGTCCTAGTTTTATACCATAATCTCACATGTTTGATTATTTGAAGTGTGTTTTTCATGAGTTGGTTGTTGCTATTTGTTTGGATATTGATGAGATGTATGTTTGACACTCTTGTGCACATTTTCTAATGTTTGAGGTGGGTTGATCATGATATGATGTTGGTCCGCCTTGTTTCCCACCTCATTTGAATTAATTTCACTTTGCTTGATGATTGAAAATGCTTATTGGATGATCTTAAGTCATGTGTGTATGCATTGGCACTTTGTCTTGCCAATTTGTTTTGACTTCTAATCTTTGAGTATGGTTTGGCATGTGTGTACACTTTGGATTATCTTAACATGGTGTTGATGTTTAACTTGTGTGATTGAGATCAATGCTTGCTTTTGTTTGATGCTTATGTCTTATAGAGTGAACTTCTTTGTTTTGTTTACATATTGTTGCATCTTCTCCTTCATCTCTCATTTTTCTTTCTTCTCTTTATTTTCTTGAAACATGTTTAAGTCTTGATCTTGCTTTCATTTGTGATTGATTAGTATAATATTTACTTGTGCTTGTTCACATGATCCTTTAGGATTCTTAGTCCCAATTAATTTCTGATTAAGGTGGGAGTAAGAGAGACATTAGGCTTTCAATCCTTTGCATGATAACAATCAGGATAGTCAGTCTTTGACCTCAACCTTAGGTCCATCATTTGTATGATAACATTAGGTAGATTTCCTTCTTATCCTAACTTTAGGACCATTTTGTATGATAACATTAGGATTTTCAGTTCCCTTTAGTGTTTTCTTTTTTGAGTCTTCTCTTCTCATCTCAAACAACTCTAAGACATTTAATAAAGAATGATGAACGTTGTGCGCCACGAGCCTTAAGCATAAGGGAAATGATGAGTGATGATTTTCTCCTCACTTATCTAGAGTGTTTAGTGTGTGCCCTTTATGCGATACGCGACGCATTCGCTCCTATATCATAGTCTTTAGTGCAACGTGAATCTCAAACAAATTCAATTCACTTCTCTAAAACTCACAAACAAAATTCAAACATTTTTATCCTTATGGATTGTGTTTCAAAATTATTTTCAGAAAAGAGTACGTTATTTTTTTCGTTCTACCGCAAACAGGCCTCGACCCTAACTGCTAGAATGGGAACTTGACGTCACTCATAAAAAACACTTAACCAACCAGTGATTTAGTTACCCGAACTACGTTTGCTCTAATTTCTCATACCAAATGAGGATACGTAGACACAAGACGACGATGTTTTAGCGAGCAACCTTCCCCCCATCACCCGTAGTTTTCTGAACTACGTTGACTTTGACTTTTCTATTGCACGAGGGAATACGTAGGCATAGGGCGGTGATGTCCTATCGAGCCTCATTTTTCTTATCTCGTTTTCGTTTAACAATAGCTTTTAGATAACACACCCTTTGATTAGACAACAAACGTGAATCCCGTTTAGTACAACGGACGTGAGGGGTGATCATACCTTCCCATTGCGTAACCGACTCCCGAACCCAAGATTTGGTTGCGATGACCTTGTCTTCTCTTTTCTGGAATTGTTTCCTTTCCCTCCTTTGGGATAAATAACGTTCGGTGGTGACTCTTTTGTTTGTTTCTGCCGATTGTTTTTCGCAATTACGACACCTATAAGGAGAAATAGTTCTCCTTTTGAAAAATTCTAAATGTGTCTTAAGAACAGTTCCATATTCAAAATTGACAGATTGAAGAATATTACAACCATAACGAATGAATGAACAACATTCATCAACTTCTATATATAAGTTGTAAGCTTTCTATGGCTAAGAGAATATAGATGGTATAGTCCTTTGTGACTAAGAAGTTTGATGTACATAGTGAAATCTCACATATTTAAAACTTATACACCTAAATACATTTATAATACTACTTACTTGAAAATGACTACAATTATACAGTAATTAACTTATACAACACCTTTAACTAGCCGCAACATTCTGATCTTTGTTTCTATGATATTTTTTACTTTCTATAATATTAGTATCACACTTTACAAGCGGCATTAGAGGATAGGCTTGTTAGCCAAACAGAATCACTAACAACAGATTCATCATTATCATTCTTATGCCATGTCCAACGTGCATGTGTTGCATTAACCACGTCAAATAACCCATGTCCAAAACTAGCTTCTCTGAACAATGATATATCTGGCTTAGGATCTTGGTACCTGTCAACACATATCACACTATTATTACTACTATATACACCTCACCTTTGATGATCTTGATTAATAACTAAGTATGATCATCAAAATCAAATAAAATATTAATCACCTTCTGGCTAGTCCTTCACGATTGCCACCATCCCCAATAGTAATATGCACCGGACCACAATTGTCACTTTTATCTTTATAAACTCGAGTCTGTAAAAATAAATAAAATTATCATTTTCTACGAGAAAAATGTTAGATATATATTCTCTAATATTGATGAAATAAAAAAATAAAATAAAAAACTTACAAAGCGTTCATAGGCATGAACATGCCCTGCAAAAACAGCGTCAACGCGAGCATGATATAGCAAATCTTCAATAGAAGCCTTCATGTCAATAGATTCATCATCATCCTGATGAGCTTTATTAGTATTATACCATGGAGCATGAAGCAACACCACTATCCAAGGAGTCTTTGCCCTATTTATCTTCTGTAAATCCCCTTGAAGCCATTTGTATTGCGTAGAACTTTGGTGAAAATCAGTATAAGATCCCAACATTATGACATGAACACCGGACACATCAAAAGAGTAATAAAGGTTAGAGTCTGATCCACTCTCTTCGAATGGCATTTTCCATCTTGCATTGTATGCTGTGAATGGTGTTTTGTGGATGCCTGGAATCCTTTCGACTTCATGGTTACCTTGAGTGACCATCCATGGACGTTGGCTTGCTAAAGGTTCAACCAAACGACCAAAGGAGTCCCATAGATTTTGTATAAAATCAGCATAGGATAAGTCTCCTGGTAATAGCAACATGTCGTAACTTGAGTTAGCTATATGGTTCAGAGTTGAAGTTGTCCACCCCGTCTGTCCAAGATCTCCTATAAACGAAAATTATGACACATCATCATCCAAGAAAGTCATTGTACTAAAAATGCATAATTATTGCAGTAAGATGTTAGCTTTTTTCATTTTTAACCCTTACATAAGAATGTCCCCACATCATATTAAGTACATAATTGTAGTTCCTTAAATATGTTGGATAAGGTTATTGAAGTTCATTAATTTCTCATTTGTGCATCTTTTACTTTTTTTTTCAACTGGAGGATGAAAAAAACAGTAACATAATTGAATTAAAAATATAGAAGACATACCAACTATTGCAAACTTGATTGGAAATTGACCAGGTGCAGTCTTGAAATTGTATGTTTTGGGAGATTCACCCAAACGGTAGTGGTAGACTGTGTTAGCCTTGAGAGGACCAATTACAACGTTGTGAATTTTACCGGAGTTATAAATAATATAACGGTAAGAAGAGGTGGTTCCAGTGACAGAAATTTTATTTTCCGAAAGAAATTGATTGTATTCCACTTTTGCTAGGGTTGGGTTACCTGTGATCCATGATATTCTCATCTTGTCTTGACCAACTTGAGATATATGTACCTGAAAATCTCAGAGTTTTTTCATTAGCCTTATGAACTCTAATGAATAAAATAGCAACATTGTTAGGAAAATATATGGATGAAGGATGAATGGTTTGGCACCTGTTGTGGCGCGGAGTCGTCATCTTTGTGAAAGGTAAATATGGTTTTACGAGGGGGTGGTCGATTGTAGCCATAAACGACGTCGAATCGTAGGTTTTCTATAATAATTATTGAAATCAAGAGAGCTGAGAAAGGAGAGTATGCTCTCTTGATTGTCATTTTATTAGGTTCCTATTTTTTTGAAGAAAAGGGATAGAGGTTGAAATTGAAGGGAAAATAGAGCAGCATTATATTTATTTATACCCGAAGTTGAAGAATGCTAGTATTGTTTTTTTCCATTAATATGGAATGTTTGCGAATATTTTTCTTGTTAATTTTTTCATGTATTTTAAATAAGGTCAACTGGCTTATGGATGTCCTAGATTTTAATTGGTTATGTGTGTCTCTCTCCGTCGTAAGATTATATTGGAAATGCTACTAAATAAATATTTTGACAGAGTTTCTTATACCTAAAGTTTACATTAAATATAGTGTTTTAAATCTGGATATTTGGCCTTATGAACTAATCAATCCTACTATTCACTATCGAAATATTAAATATTTTAATTGGTTATGTGTCTTTAGGGGTGAAAATAGATTTAGTTAAATCTTAAAAAGTTTGAATCTGTTATAAGACCTCAGTCTTATCTACAGATTAGTATAGGTTGTTTTTTGGTATGGTTTGATATTTTTAAAAGTTTGACCGGATATAAAAGTTTTTTTTATTAAGATTTTTAATTAATCAACATTACTTTATATATATATATATATATAGGTCGGTCTATTTAGTATTTTTTATGATATATATATATATATATATATATATATATATATATATATATATATATATATATATATATATATATATATATATATATATATATAAAAGAGGTTAGTTTATTTAACATTTTTTTAATATATAAGCATATATAGGTCAACATATTTAGACTATTTTTAATATATATATGAAAATATAGGTTGACCTATGAGTTTTCATAGACTTTTCAATAGTCTAAGCCTAACTTATTTAATTAAATAGACTTTTAAAAAAATTAAATTTAAACTTTTTTATTAAATAGATCTGTTCTAATCTTAAATAGACTAGACTATAGGTCTCTATAGATCGGTCTTGCCTATTCTCATCCTTGTGTATCTTTCATTGATAAATGTGTTATAAATAAATATTTTAATAGTTTTACAACTTTATTAACTATAAAATATATTTTATTAATCACTTATTTATATATAATTATTAATCACTTATATTATTTCATTAATTAATAAAATACATATTAGTATTAATTACTATCTATTTAAATGATTAATATCATATATTTTATTGATTAATAAAGTAATAAAATTGATTAATAAATTTTATAAAATAAGTGATTATTAATATATATATATATATATATATATATATATATATATATATATATATATATATATTTATTTATAATTAGTTAAGTAATAAAACTAGTTAATGGAATAATTTAATATTTAGGTTACAAAATAATTATTTTTATTTTTATTTAAAAAATTATTACGTAAATTATTATTTTTAGTTTTAAATTTTTTTTTCAAAAAATAATAATAATTGTTCAGCGTATAAATGCAATGAACGATGAACATTAGATGATGTCAACTTTTGAGGTAGGAACTTGTGTGACCCTAACATTGTTGTTAAATCTTCATTCAACATCTAAAAAGTCTTGTTAATTATTATATTTGTATATTTGTGAAGGTCTTAAGAGGCGACATAAAGACCTTTAATCACGTGTTTATAAGGTTGATTGCCTCTTTATCAAATGTATCACCATTTTATTAGATATTTCGTCTTTCATTAGGATAAGTCGTCCAACGTACGTAGAAATTGGTGAGTGGCGTCTCATCATCTTTTAACGGCATAGAAGGAGTTGTGAGAAAGGTGGATTACACTCTTCTGAATATCAAGATTGTAGTTGTCAAAAAGTATATAATGCATGGCACCCCTATGTTGGTAAGGGTGGTCAGAAGCCTTAGTAATTTTCTGGTAGATTATGGCTTGCTCACGGTGGTGAGAGATCTTGTTCGGTGGTGTTTGCGATGATGAGAGAGCAAGCTCACATGAGGTGAGAAGCTCTATAGCTTTTGGAGATATATTGTGTGTATTAAGATTTGTCTCTTTTCATACTAAGGATGACATATTTTATATAGACCCTTAGGACTAGGGTTTACGGTACTCCTAAGAAGTGAGTAAAGAAGTGAAAAAAGGAATAGGGAAGCCTTTATAAGGAAATTGGAGCCACAGGCGCTTAAAGACTTTTTAGGCTCCCCACGAGCTTTGAAAGAACTTCGCATATGTGTGATATGTGCTAAGATTGTTTAACATCTCAAAAAATAATCCACCATTACTTCCATTAAATAAAATCAAGTATGTTCATCTAGGTGGTTGATAATTGACATCCTTAGCTAACACGTTAGCTATTCAAGAGATACATGGCTAGGGGTGATGACTCACCTACAACGGTGAGATTTTCCTCTAACTGGGGGACTCACCTCCAACTAAAGGAATCGTCTTCACCTAATGGACTCGCCCCTAACTAAGGGGTTAACCTCCAAGTAAAGGAGACACCTTCAGTTGAGGGACTTACCCCTAATTGAAAGATTATCCCTTAATCGTAGAGTTCAACCTAAGGAAACGAGAAGCTTAAAATAACTCTCACTTCACAATTCCTCGTGCTTGAAGGACTATGTAGTGATATACTTGTAAGGGCTCTCAAATGAGGCGTCATATGTCTCTCACCGGGCGCCTGCCCCAAGATGCGTTATACTAAGTGTAACCTTTATGTGGCACGGGGACTCGCCCTAAGGTGAAAACACCTTAAACTAGTCCCTAACATTTTGGGCTTCATTAAGGCCTTCAAAATGGTGTGCAAAATGTAACACCGTAAACTCCGATTCTTAATATAAGAGAGAATTTTCACAACTTAGTATGCTACTAAAAACAAAACATGCAAATTCAAGAGTATTTTTCAAAAAAATCGCATTGAAAACTCAAAATATCTCAAAACATTAAATAATTATTTAAAGCAAATACTCAAAGAAATAAATCCAAATAACAACTCAAACAAAACAATGTGCCTTGTCCCTAATGTTACATATCAGAGCATATAAATCATTAAAAAACGATAAATGTAACTATAAGCGGAGACAACCTCCAAGGCCATCTTCCAACTTGCAAGCAACTACTCCTGTTGAGTATCTGATTGGTTGTAATCCAAAGAAGCACAAAGGCCACAACAACAAAAAGTGTTAGAATACACCTTACAGATGATAACGGTGAAATTAGCAATAGGGTGGTAAATAACTAATTCATAAGTACATCATTCACACGAAAACACAATCAAAGTCAAATAATGATGCAAATGTTAATGCCACAATTTCCTCATGAAAAATGTATGTGGTGTCGGGTTTTAGGGGTCAGAGGTATGTTACTGATTTACCCATGTCTCTGATTCCTCTTTAACAGTGTCTCTCTCTGGACGTGAGACCGTCATAGTCCCTCTTTGAACCAGGACATTATTGGACCAAAGTCCTACCAAACTTTGAAATAAATGCATGTATGATCATATATAATTTAAGCATGCAACATCATAAATATTATAAATATCATAAACATCATCAATATCATAAGCATCGTAAAAATCATAAACATCATCAGCATCATAAGCATAATAAATATCATAAACATCATCAACATCATAAGCATTGTTAACATCATAAACATCACCAAAAACATCATCAAGAGATTCCACTATTGAACCTATAGGTTGCCAGTCACAGGTCATCATTGTAATCCTTTCGGATTACTAATCATCAAAAATCGCCAATTAAGGTCGTCACTGTAATCCTTTCAGATTACTAAACGTCAAAAATCGCCAATTAAGGTCGTCATTGTAATCGTTTCAGATTATTAAACAAAAAAAGTCTTTAAAATATATTTATTTTTCATCAAAAAGAGTAAATTAAAGTAATTTTACTACTCAAACCTCCAACTCATCAAAAACTCTTAGGAAAACTCGAAACATCTCAATACTTCTAAGTTCTAAAAAATGACTCTAGAGTACTCCAAATGTACTCTAAAGTATCGAAAGTGCTCTCAAGATAAATATTTCACAAGTGATAACTCTACTAAGAATAAAGGTTGACAGATGACTCAAATTATTCAAAAGTGACCCAAAGGGTAGTGAAAGATCAATTGTGTTGAAAATTGCTCAAACACATCACTAGAGTAATTATCATTTATATTTTACTCACAACCCATTTTGTCTTTAATTAAACAGACTTTTCAAGGCAAACTCTAAAACAATTTCCACAACTCTAAAGTGCTCAATGACAACTCTTGCATGATCGACATAAACACAAAAATAACTCTAAGAGCTGGAGGTCTAACTCAAGTAATAATTTAACCAAAAAAACTTTAATAGAACGAATCTGTCTCTTAAACTTATCAATAGAGTAACAAAAAGGCAACTAAAAAACTACTGAAACCGCTGCCGACTACCGCTGCCACAAAATGCTCGAAATTACGCCGCTGACACGACCATATGTGATTGATCAATTGTTTTATTTTTTAAAAAATTTATACTTGTGTAACCTTCTACACGTTCTATTAATTAAATTTTTAACAATTTTGACCAGTGCCAACATGTTCTATTAAATTGGTTAAATTTTAGAAAATTTCACGGAGAAGATATTTACGTGCTAGGTTCGTCATACATATATATATAAGGATATGCACCGATAATATAAATTTTTTTTGCACTGTCAACCAATCACCACTATGCATTATGCCAAATCATCCTAATATTTTTAAGTTAGTTGTATGACATGGTTGATTGATGAATTCTTATTGAATAACAGTGTAAAATTATTTTACACTGTCAGCACACTACCTTTAAAATTATTTTACACTGTCATCCTAAAGTGGGTCAGAGATAACGTCTGTGATGCTGGGTGTGATAGATGAGGAGGGGGGTGTATCTGCAAGGCACTCCGATGCTAAAGTGAGAATCGGGAGAAAAGATGGAAAGTACAGAGTATGTGTGTGTTATGATGAATATTAAATACTTGGCCCTCTCAAATGAGAGGGTTTTATAATGCCCCCAGCGCTTGGCCATTGATTCTTATTTTCAGGGCGAAATAACCATTCCCTGAAGAATATGTAACTGCTAGAAACTAGCCGTTGGGACGGGCAGAGATGCCCAAAATTAGTCGTTGCTACGGGCGTAGGCGCAGTAGCGGGCACATGTGTCATGGTTGTTTCTGGATGGTGGAACTGTGCTTGACGGGTAGGAGCTGCTGAGGAGGGGCAGCTGACCCTAGAGGTCAATCGGTCAACCTTCCCTGGTGGAGGGGCAAAAAGGTAAACGCCCCATAAATTGGCTGGACTTAGGAAATTGGGTCGTCTTGGGAGCAGAAGTGGATTGGGTCATGCCTAGCCATTGGGTCAGTCCGGAACAAGAGCCCCCCAAGTTGTTGCTCTCGAGCATGGGAATGATGACTTAAGGGCAGTTCTTAGTCCTAGGATGGACCGGACATGGTCGTCGCCTGTTGCTAGGACGAGGCTATTCCTCGGTGCCCTTAGGAATCTGTCATGTTGCATGGCGGGGAGATTGAAATACGGGTGTCGCAACCGCGAAAACACCCGGCGGAAAAACAAAAGAGTCGCCACCGAGGGTTATTTATCCCAAAGAGAGGGAAAGTAAACGATCGAAGAAAACATGAAGAACTGGAAAAGACAAGGTCATCGCAACCAAATCTTGGGTTCAGGAATCAGTTATGCAAGGGAAGGTATGAGCACCCTTCACGTCAGTTGTACTCAACGGGATCCACGCTTGTTGTCTAATTAAAGGGTGTGTTATCTAAAAGCTACTGCTAAACGAAAACGAGAGAAAAAGAAAGATACTCGATAGGACTTCGCCGCCCTATGCCTATGTATTCCCTCGTGCAATAGGAAAGTCAGAGTCAATGTAGTTCAGAAAACTATGGGTGATAAGGGGAAGGTTGCTCGCCAAGACATCGTTGTCTTGTGCCTACGTATCCTCATCTGGTATGAGAAATCAGAGCAAACGTAGTTCGGGTAATGACGAAACCACATGTTGGTTAAGTGTTTTTTTATGAGCGACATTAAGTTCCCAATCCAGCAGTTAGGGACGATGCCTGTTTGCGGTAGAACGGAAAATTAACGTACTCTTTTCTGAAAACGATTTTGAAACACAATCCCGAAGGATAAAAAAGTTTGACTTTTGTTTGTGAGTTTTAGTGAAGTGAATTGAGTTTGCTTTGTGATTCACGTTGCACTAAAGACTATGATATAAGAATGAATGCGTTTTCTCACACCTTCAATTAGTCTAAAAGAGGAGGAAAGAAAGAGATAGACTAGTTCTTCCAAACAACACCCTCTAAAATTTTGCATGTGTTTTGAAGCCAGGGATTTTTTTTTCTAACATGACTTGATGAATGTTGGCGTAAAAAACCCAAATGTTTTGCCTTTGCTTCTATATATTCAAGACAAGCTTCCATAAGGTCTTCATTATTTCATTTCTTTACAATATTTGCCTTGACCCCTTCACAAGCTTTGATCTTGGGACAAACCATACAAGATCAAATTGTACAAAAATGGAGTCTTCACCTTAAAAACCCTAACCGGGGAACGAATTTCTAGGAAGTGGAATGCAACCAAGCTCAAACGGTACTTTAGCTGAATACCACCAAAGTTACCGAAAAGTAAAGTGACTAATATTGTATGATGTAATGCTTCAGAATAAATGATACAATGGCCTTTTGTTGAAATTCATAAGAAATCATGATCAAAGACGAATTATTAGGAACACAAATCCACATTTAATGCACCCTCCTTTTGGTAGTTAGCTAGCCACTCTAAAGCACTGGTGGTGAAGTCTAGGATACGTCAACCTTGAATCGGGTTTTCACCAAGGAACAAGGAAGGAGAACTGATCTTTGGTTGGGCGTGATCGTTAGAGACATCAAAGCACGTTCCAGTCCACAATACAGAGCAACTAAATGATGAAATAAAATCATGAAAGACGAAAACGATGAAACAAAATTTTAGGCGACTAATTGACACGAAACACGAAAATAATGAAACAAAATTATAGGTGACTAAATGATGAAATAAAATCATGAAAGGTAAAACAATGAATAAAAATTGTGGGCGGCTGAGTGAAGAAATATCATGAAAAACAAAACAATAAAATAAAATTTGCTAAAATGATGAAACAAGATCGCACAAGGTAAAATAAAAGCACGTGAAAGCATTTAACTAAAGAAATGAAAGATTGTCACAAATTAATAACTTGTCAAGTACAAATTTGTTTAAATCCCATAAATAAGAGAGACATCAATTTGGTGGTTAACACAAAAGAGTATTTTTATCTTAAGGACAATATATTTATCTAAAACTTTAACTTTAAGATAATAGATGTGTGAATTGTTTCACTTATAAATATTTAAATCTTCACATATATGATTTTCACACCGTTCATATTTGTTTTTCTCGATATTCGTGTCATAAGTTGACAACAAATGATAAATATACTTAATTGTAAAAGGGATGATTAGTCCATTAATTTTCCCCTGCTTTTTAAAAGAAAGGTAAAACTTGTCTGCATCTGTGCGTATAGTTAAATTCTTTCTTTCATTTTATCTACAAAAAGTAGTTTATAAGCTAAAATAAACTCATATTATGAATGAACTCTTTTTATCTATAAGTTAAAATAAACTCATATTATGAATGAACTCTTTTTATCATTAAAAATTGAGTTTAATACTCATACGTTTATAATACTCATACACCGGGACACCATCACATTTGCATGTCGTAGACTCCAATGGTGGAGTGATGAACTCTAAATTATCGTAATCGTCCCCAAATATATCTAATATTATTTCTCAAAAGTGACCTACAATTCATAATTACCTGAAACAACATTCCAATTAAAACGTAAACTAACCACCATTAATTCATATTATTATTGTTATAAGAAATTTAATTTAATATCCAAAGTATATTTCATGCTTTACAAGCAGTGTTGGAGGATAAGCTTGTTAGCCAAACAGAATCACTAACAACAGATTCATCATTATCATTCTTATGCCATGTCCAACGTGCATGTGTTGCATTAACCACGTCAAATAACCCATGTCCAAAACTAGCTTCTCTGAACAATGATATATCTGGCTTAGGATCTTGGTACCTGTTAACACATATCACACAATTGTTAATCAAATCATGACTTATAAGATTCTAATTCCTTTGATGATGTTAATTAACAATTAAAAAAAATGCTTTAAAAAATTGAATAAAATATTATTTACTTTGTGGCTAGTCCTTCACGATTTCCACCATCTCCAATAGTAATATGCACTGGACCACAATTGTCACTTTTATCCTTATAAACTCGAGTCTGTAAAAACAAAAAACATCATTTTTTATTTAACAATATAACAGAAATGTTAAATTTATAATAAAAATTATACAGAAATGGAAGACAAACGGAGAATAAATATAAAAATACTTACAAAGCGTTCGTAAGCATGAACATGTCCGGTAAAAACAACATCAACCCGAGCATTATACAGCAACTCTTCCATAGAAGCCTTCATGTTAACAGATTCATCTTCACCCTGATGAGCTTCATTAGTATTATACCATGGAGCATGAAGCAACGCCACTACCCAAGGAGTCTTTCCTCTATTTATCTTTTGTAAATCCCCTTGAAGCCATTTATATTGCGAAGAACCTTGGTCGAAATCAGTATAAGATCCCAACATTATGACATGAACACCGGAAACATCGAAAGAGTAGTAAAGGTTAGAGTCTGATCCACTCTCTTCAAACGGCATTTTCCATCTTGCATTGTATGCTGTGAATGGTGTTTTGTGGATGATTGGAATCTTCTCGACTTCGTGGTTACCTTGAGTAACCATCCATGGACGTTGGCTTGCTAATGGTTCAACCAAACGACCGAAAGAGTCCCATAGAGGTTGTATAAAATCAGCATAGGATAAGTCACCTGGTAATAACAACATGTCGTAATTTGATTTACTTATATGATTCAATGTTGATTCAGTATCCTCGGTCTGTCCAAGATCACCTACAAATAAAATGATAGATCAGATACATTAATTATTGAATAATTTTAAAAACAATTTTTTTCTTATAAATAAAACCGGAGGTAGTAATATAACTGAAATAGATATAGATAACACTTACCAATTACTGCAAATTTGATTGGAAATTGATCAGGTGTAGTCTTGAAACTGTATGTTATAGGGGTGTCACCTAACTTGTAGGAGTATACTGTGTTGGGGTTGAGGGGACCAATTACAACATTGTGAATTTCACCAGAATTATAACCAGTATAATGGTAAGAAGAGGTAGTTCCAGTGGCAGAAGATGCATCTGCTGAAGGAGATGGACCATACTTCACTGTTGCAGGAGTTGAACTGTCTGTAATCCAAGATATTCCCATCTTATTTTGGCCTACTTGATATATATGTACCTACAAAGCCCACATAATCTTCTCATTAGTCTTCTCATACGGACACATGCGATTACATTCAATCTATTTATTCTTTTAAAATTGTTACCAGTGTTGAAATCGACGTGTCAAAATCAGTATGCTGTCTAACGTCGATATTGTGTAAGTAGTATTATGGTATTTAATTATGATAAGTAGTGTTGATATTGTCTTCTGAAAGTAAAGAAATATATATTAAATTTAGTTTATGCATTGTTTGTTTCTGTGAAACAATATTATAAAGATATTCAATCAAAAAAAAAGAAAAACTACTAGTAAAATACCTGGGAAACCCTCACATGTCCCACTTCCTAATCCTAACCGCAAATGATTTCTATGTTGTTTTTAGTTTTGGTGATTGAAAACTCAAAACATGAATAAAATTGAACGTTTTTTTGTCGTCATATGAGTAACTGACTACTCAAGCATTTAATGATTTCGATCAAAATTGAAAGCAAAAACATGAAGTAACAGTGTAATACTAATACCTGTTGTGGCGCAGAATCATCTTCATCGTGAGGGACAAATACGGTTTTACGAGCAGGTGGACGGTTGTAGCAATGAACATCCTCAAAACCTAAGCATATTCCGATGATGACAACCAAAACCAAGAGATTCCAATTTGAAAAATGGTTTCCCATTTTGTTTTGATATATTTATGAACAAAACAAATGTGTGTAACGTTTTGTTTGAAGGAAGAAGACGAGAGCAGCACTATTATTTATAGTACCTGATGAAATCCTAAAATTGAATTTTATTCTATCTTTGGATTCTTTCCAATATAAATGATGCCATACATACTTTATTTCCTATGTTACTATATAGTATATACTTTTAAAAAAATAGTTTTCTTTGTATAAAATATCACATAGAGTTTGGTTTACCTTCAATGTATTGTCAAAGGTTTTAATGTTTGAATATAGAAGTAGACAACAATTATTAAAATAACGGATTATAAATGTCTATAAATAAAATATCCTATTCTGTTTGTAAAATAAAATAAAAAAGTAACAGTACAAGTTAAGAATCTGACTAGATAAAGATAAAATATGATATTTGATATAATAGATAATATTTTACTATGTATTTGATGGACGTAAGAAATATGATTTTATTATTTTATTATATTATTTAATGTATTTAATAATGATATAATAAAGTAAATATATTAATTAAAATATAAAATTACACTTTTAAATTAAATGTATATTTGAAATAAATTTTAAATTTAAAAAGTAAAATCAAAATATTATAAACTTTAAAAATAATACAATAAATTTAAATAACTTTTATCAAAATTCATTGATACTATTAAATAACTAACTTTAATTTTTTTTTTTAAATTGTGAATAAATAATTCTATTATGTAGGATAGATGAGTCATATAAACAAAACACGCATGTAATCTCAGACGCGAAGTTGATTTAATCTTGATTAAATAGGTGAAGTAACGAAGGGTGTCGGGAAAAACTACAACTTTATGTTTCGATTTTTTAATAACCGAGGGGATAGTTTAAATGATCATTGGTTCGATCCCCAATAATAACTTTTTTATATTTTCAAAACTAGTATCATATACTTCTCAGTTTATTAACAAAATCGAGAGAAAACTATATTCTTTTTTTTAAAAACTCGTTACATTGTTTACACAGAATATTAATAAATTAATTTGTTTACAAAACTACATTGTTTATACAAAATATGCCATTGTGACTTTCTCATCAAGGCGAACTCAACCTCACTCTCCATTTTCATTTATTGAAAAGGAGTTTAGAGAATTTTAGAGAAAATCAGAAGAACACAAAAACACGAAAACAAAAATTAAATGATGAAAAAGAAGAATCAACACCAGCTAGGTTAGAGGAAACATTCAGCAAGCAAAGAACTACATTGTGGTAATTTGTTTGAGTGAAAATGGAGCTTCAAACTACCTTGTCTAAAAACGATATGAGAAGCTCTGAAATTGAATTTAGTTGGAGCAATTCAAGGGCTCTTAGAGCTTGGAATTTGTTGCTGAAACTTCAGAGGAACACGATGAAGCTTGTGGAATCAAGAAACAAGAGTTAGAGTGGCTGGAAATTGAAACGCAATATCTCACTTTATGCTGAAAGTTTGAAGGTGGAGCAGGGGTTTCCTGGCTCTCAAAAGCTTCGAATGCAAATATAATGAACCTCTATTTATAGTTGAAGATGATGGAATGCTGAAAGGGGTGAATTGAGTGTAAATTGAGTGTAAGCTTTTGCACTTTCATCATGCCAAAAGTGTGACTTGAATTCACTTAAAACTCAACCAAACCATGTGTTTTACCACTCAATTAACTTCAGGCAACTTGGTTAATCATGTTTAGATGCATAACACGTGTTAATTTGACTTGTAATAGAAGTTTAGTTGGAGCAAAAATTTGATCATGGAGTTTTCTTCAGTTTTAAGGTACCATGCTCTCCATGATGGGCATCCTACTCAAGAGGCTTTTTGCTACCATTCTTCTTGCAATGTGTAGTCCTCATGGCTTAGTTTATAATGTGCCAAAAAAGTAGTCATTTGGACATCCGAGGAGAAAGTTATGATGTGTTGAAGTTGGCATGAAAAACTGATCATTATACTTAGAAAAAATTTATGTCTTTGAGGCAAAAAAAATGACCTATAATGTTCCAGCAAATTCCAAGGCCTTCTAAGCATAATTTGATCTTGATCATTGAAGCAAACTTGTAGATATCATTGTAAATGATATTGTGCAAAAAGAATCAACCTCAAAGGATAAAAATTGAATAAGTTGCGATCCTTGAAAGTTGAGAAAAAATCACTTGAAAATAGGTCAAATTTCACTAAGTCCACAAATGACCTATAATGTCTTCAAACTTTTGATGGTCCTCCAAGCATAATTGGCTCTTGCCATGTAAAGAGAAGTTGTGGGGAATGTTGGGAAGAGTCATATTCAAAAAGAAGCACTCAAAAATATTGAGAATTGAAAGAGAATTTAGGAGAACCAAGTTTGTGATCTTGATGCATTGTGAAGATGTAAATGAAGTGGGATCTTAGGGTTAACAATTAGGGTATGACAGATGCCCCTATTTAAGTTTCTTCTATCCAGATATATGAAGATTGACATCTTCGTCTCGACGAGATCGGAGAAACTTAAATATAATAACAAACCCAATTTTTGGCCCTAAGATGCCACAAAAATGCGCATGATATGATATCAATTCAAATGCAGAAAAGGACCTTTGTGGAGAACACAATGCCACAAGAGATAAAAGAATGTTGGGGGAGATAGGGAAATTTAAACTCCATAAGGGAATGACAAACTTCAAAGGGACCTAGTTGAGAGAAACAAAATTCCACAGGGGAAAGGCAGACGTGTAGGACAAATCTATGACACACAAATGCTGGAAACAATGGAGGTTTACTAGGAAAATAAACCACCGGGAAACAACTCGACTCGGGGACGAATATGTATGGGGAAAAACCAAAAATATAATTAGAGTACAAAGGGAACCGATACGGAAGACCTCAACAAGACAAAGCAAGGATCCACCAAGAAAAGAGAACATCAAAAAGGGATATCCAAATCCACCAAGGGAAAAGAATCTGAATTAACTGGGGACGAGATACCAACTACCGATTACGGGATAGAAAACAACGATACTCAAACTACAGAAGAAAAGAGATATGTTACCTTCTACTAGTCACTAGGTAGAAGCAAATGCAACAAACTAAAAAGGTGAAGAAACATTACCTGCTACCGGTTACTGGGTAGAAGAAAAGGCAATGAACCCTAAAGGAAAGACTACTGACTATCAATCACTGAGTAGAAAACAACGTTAACTAACCAATACAGGGAGACAAATGTTACCTGCTACCGGTTACAGAGTAGAAACAAAGGCAACAAGCTCAGGAGGAAGGATTACCAACTACCAACAAGGTATCTTAACAAGGTAACCAACCAGAAAGGGGAAACAATATTACCTTCCACCAGACGTATGGTGGTTTAACAAAGGCAATTAACTCAAAAGAAATGACTATCAACTACCAACAAGGCAGGTTAACAAGGTAACCAACCAGAAAGGAGGAGAAATGTTACCTTCCACCAGACGTATGGTGGTTTAACATAGGCAATAAACTCAAAAGGAATTACTACCAACTACCGACAAGGCGGCTTAACAAGGTAACCAACCAAAAAAGGGGAGAAATATTACCTTCCACCAGATGTATGGTGGTTTAACAAAGGAAATAAACTCAAAAGGAAAGACTACCAACTACCAACAATGCAACTTAACAAGATAACCAACAAAAAAGGGAGAAATATTACCTTCCACCAGACGTATGGTGGTTTAACAAAGGCAATAAACTCAAAAGGAAGGGCTACCAACTACCCACAAGGCAACTTAATAAGGTAACCAACCAGAAAGAAGAGAAATATTACCTTCCACTAGATGTATGGTAGTTTAAAAACAGCAATAAACTCAAAAGGAAAAACTATCAACTATCAACAAGGCAGCTTAACAAGGTAACCAACAAAAAAAAAGGGAGAAATATTACCTTCCACCAGATGTATGGTGGTTTAACAAAGGCAATAAACTCAAAAGGAAGGACTACCAACTACCCACAAGGTAGCTTAACAAGGTAACCAACCAGAAAGAAGAGAAATATTATCTTCCACCAGACGTATGGTGGTTTAACAAAGGCAATAAACTCAAAAGAGCAAAGATCAATCTAGGAAACAATTGAACAGAAATAGTCAAACAAGACTTAACCGAATGAGGAAACAACTCAAATAGGTTTAGTTCTATCTAGATGAAAAAATTGGAGAGAGAAACTAAATAAAAAAACTTCCATGGGGAATAAACTCAGTGGGAAATTTAAAATGGATAAACACTTTATACTTAAGGTTGACACTTGTTGCACCCCAAAATTTGCCCTCTTTCAAGGATTGACTCATTTCTTCAAATTCAATGACATAAGGGAAGCCCATCATTCCAAATTCAAGATTCATGAATTCAAGGCTAGATTCAAGAATATTACAAAGAGAAATTTCATGACATTTGCAAGAATGTCACATTTGTTACAAAATCCAAACTCTTGGTAATGCTTAGGAAATTAAGCTATTTCTAGTCTTAATTCAAGTTTCTAAAAATAACTTCATGTCATGGTATCCCCCATGCTCCATCAAGTCCACATGACCCTCTTTGTGCTTACAAGCATGCAAGGAAAATATTTAAGAGCTAATTCAATGTTGGAATATTTCAAGATCAATATCATGCATGTTCAACCATGAGCAATATGAATGCAATCCAAAACAGCCCCATGCAAGAAGTGACAATGTGTATCATATCACAAAATCATTTTATGTCACAAAACCAAGGCTATAAGCTTATTTGATACATCTACACATCAAAAAATCAGAATTTGAAAATGATGTCCAAAAGGTAGTGCATTGACTACATGAGTATGTCCAAACAAATCAACCAACCAATGGGTACAAGGGTGAATAGAAAGGTGGAGTGCTGCAGAAAAAATACAGCAAAAGCAGCATACTAGAAGTGGAAAAAGTGGGGTTGCACCAAGAAAGTGGCCATAATTGTTGCCAAAAATGGAAACTTTGAAGATTGAAAGTTGTGCAAGAGCTATGCTTTTGGTACAGCAGGAAAAGGCAGCAGAAAAAGGGAGATAAGGAGGCTTGGAGGCTGCACAAAATCATTCATTCACTATCATTCACATACACAATATTTTGGAGATAGAGAGATTTGGGAGAAAAAAATAGATAGAACAAAAAACCAGCAAAAGAGAAGAAAGAAAAAGAGAACCACTAAAGAGCAAGAGCCTTCACAACATAGAGTGAGGAGTGGAGCACATTCATCCAGAACCAAGGAGGACTTGCAAGAAGAAGAAACTCTTGGGTATCCATTTTCTCAAACTTTTCTCTCTTTATTTCTTTGCTCTTATATTTCATTTTGTTTACTCTTTTATGTATTGTTGAACTGTATATATCATGTAAGGCCCCATAAGGGACCAAGAAACCATTGTCAAGAAACTACGAAAACGAAAGAAAACGTAGAAAGAGTTAGGATTTTGGCTGTTTTAACAGGCTAACGGTCGACCATAGCAGGTCTATGCGTCGACGCATAGCCTGCATTTTTAGGCAAATTGAAAAAACTTACAGTATGCGCCGACGCATGAGTCGGCGGGCGCTTACCCGTCAGTCTATCAAAGTGGTGTGCGCCGAGTGTATGGTCGACGCATGGTGTTTATGCGCCGAGCCGTGGGAAAAGGCTGGAAGTCATGCGCTGACCCTATGGTCGACTCATGGCTTCAAAACTTGTTATGGCTTCGTGCCGTTTTTATTGGCATGTCCCGATTTTTTTTTTAGCCGACTAATCCCATATGTTGTATGATTTTAGTAGGAATGTTGCTATTGTCCTTGGTGACTTTTGATTCCAAAAAACCATTTTCGAAAGCAAACTCTCGATTTTATCGAGCCGTTTTTAACCCTTGTAAGTCGGCCGCCTTGTGCGTCCGCCATCGACCGTCCTCGCTTCACCTCAAACCTTTTTAAACAATTAAATCCTTGACCCAATGTCAAGCAAATTTTCTCAAACGATTGTTAAACCAAAAAACACTTACAAAATAACTCGATTCTCTTGGTATTGAACTAAAGAGAGAGATTGAGTGTAGACTTCTTCCTCTCCGAGTGTTGGGATATTCACTGTAGTGTGGGTGGTCTCGATACTCGTCTTTCAATACGAAGACGTGACTTTATCCGCCACCTATCTCCCTCTACAATTTCCTTTCGTAACCTTTCACACCTAAAACCTCGGTCCCGCACCGAGTGCATTTTCAAACTCTTTTCATAACAAAAATTTGAATGGTCGTGGAGTGGTTAGGCGTATGCCTTCTCCTATCCCGAGTGCTGACGTTTACCGTAGGGTTCTCTGTCGCAAAAGCACTTACCATTCAAAACCAAAAAACACTTTAATAAGAGAATGAAGTTCTCTTTGTATTGAACTAAAGAGAAAGGATTAAGTGTAGACTTCTTCCTCTCCGAGTGTCGAGACGCTCACTGTAGTGTGTGTGGTTTTGGTACTCGTCTTTCAATATGAAGACGTTATGTTCGCCACACCGTTTCATAACAAAAACTTTGAGATAAAGAATTGGGTACTACCCGTAGGGGTTACTATCCGAGGACCTATCTCGCCCCTAAAAAATAATTCAACAAATCAAATGTGACATCTTGCCTCGCATGGCGAAAACTTATCTTTCGAAAAGGATATGATACGTCCGTTCTACCGCAAACAGGTAATGCCTAAGTCTCCAACAAGCGAGCAACAATACACCTAACTGCTAGAATGCGTACGATAGCATCATCCATAAAAAACATCAACAAATCGTAGGCCGAACTACGACTGCTCTGATTCTTTACTTTTTCAAGTAAGGATACGTAGGCACAAGGGCCACAATCCTTGTCGAGCACATTCCCCCTTATATCTGTAGTTCCCCGAACTACGTCGACTCTGATTTTCTCATGTCTATCGAGAATACGTAGGCCTAGGACCGCGAAGTCCTACCGAGTCCGTCCTTTCTCTCTTCTTCCCTGTTACGTCCTTTCCCCGTTTCTAAACCCTTTTTCACTGTCCCATGGAACACTTTTATAACATGATATTTAAGCAAATAAATTTACACATTCGACAAACAAATGGTTCCCATCGAGTACGATGGATGCGAGGGGTGCTAATACCTTCCCCTCGCATAACCGGCTTCCGAACCCGTTCTTGGTCGCGAGACCATCTTATCCGTTCTTTTCTTGAGGTTTTCTCGATATTTTCCTTTCCCCCCATGGGATAAATAAAATTCGGTGGCGACTCTTCTGTCCTTTTCCTTTTTCGCCTTCCCTGTCGTTGCGCGTATTTTTCGAGTAGCGACAACACTCTATTGGAGAGATGACACACACACGCTCTGTGGGATGGATAAGCACCAGAGAGCAAGCGAACACACCAAGGCATGTAAAAAATGCACATGAAACATATGATGTAATGCACAAGGCAAATGATTCACATGTATGAATATATGTATAAATATGCTGACAAAACGAGCACAAAAATAAACAGGGAAAAATCTAAACATAGCACAACCGGATACTCAACCAAATCTCAACAAGATGGAGATAACATAAGAGACCTTGTTGTGGATACAGCCGGAATTCCTACAGGAGATAACAAAATCCATTAAAGGAAATAGATCTTACTACAAGGCTATAATCCTAGGGAGGAGAAGATACTGCTTGAAACAAATATCCAAAGATCAATCTTCTAACATCAATAGTACTCCTACTGAAGGAACAAACATGAACTCCACTCTGAAGGGAACATCCACTGGGGAAACACAGACCTACAAAAACATACAAACTCTTCCTAGGGGTAAGAAACATCCACAAGTTCGACTGAGAAAGGGTGAAGATTTGGTAGAGATGCACATAAAGCAAACTCTAATGGGATGTCAAACCACTCTTCATAAAGGATAAAAAGATATGCTGAGGAAATGAGATTACTTTTTCAATCCTTGTCGGGGATAATGAAGACTCTGCTTAGGAAAGCACTAAGCTTCGCACTTCAAGATTTCACCATTCTTGAATCACCTTTGACATTCCTCTTTTATATTCAAAAATCAAGGAAAAAATTTTGTACATTTCAAAATTATGATTATTTACTCATCTTTTGTCTAAAAATTTATCATCAAAAATAAATGAAATTTTGTAAACTGAAACAACATAAGAATAACAAAAAATTGGACAAAATACTCAAATTTTATTAATAAGAATGGTAGCCTGCAAATGGCGTGACTCCATGGATCATTACAAAGTTGAAAAATGGTAAATACATGGAAAATGGCTATATTGAAGTATAATGACCATTATACTCCCTAACAACTTTGAATTCCACTATGCTCAAATCTTTAGTCAAGGATAACTAAATGAGAATCCTTGATAGTTATTGTTGCTTCAAACGATAAAGTCTGGCCTGATGCAGTTACTTGCCATAGCCCCTAACTTTTGCCTAGATTGCCTTTTTCATAAGATCATTGCTCACACCCTTTTTAGAAAGGAAGAGAATGTTACTGTTGTTTCTAGAGATGAGTTTTACATTATGCTTTGTGCTTCTGAAGGGAAGCCGGTCAATGTTGCCCCGTTCATGCTAGCCAACTTCATTAGGCTTGCCCGAGATTTCTTTGATCCTATTATCATAAGAGGTTTGGTCACAATGGTTGCAGGCGCTATTGGAATGCGGTATTATTTGAACCGTACTCATGCTTTTGGTGGCATTCTCCCCATAGAGATCAACTTCTATCTTAAACGTAGAGTTATTGCAAATCTTGGCCCGGTTGAGTTTGAATTGTTAATTGATAATGTTGTTGTTCATGCTTTTACCTTGCCCAACCATGAAAGGGCTAGTGTTCATAATAAGGAAAACTGGTTGTATGACTTGGAAGCCCTGAATGAGACCTTGACTCCACCTGACTCTCCTCAGGCATACGAGAATGTGGATACTAACATGTCTGATGGTGCTACTTATGGTTTTGCAGTCCATCCAATTAATCTGTCTATCTCTGTAGCCATTGCTATCCATGCCCTTCAGTCCGAGCTAGACTTTGTGAGAGATGAGATAAATTCTTTGAGAGTGGATTTCATAGCACTCATGGATGTTGTGCATGAGGAGCTGGACTATCTGTTCCAAATTGTCTATTCAGTTATGAGCCGCAACGGATAATTCTGAAGCCGCACTTAATTTCCCTTGCTTTCTTAAGATAGTTTTCTTCATTTGTATGAATGTTTTCCTTTCCTGTATTGTCTATACTGTTGTTTCTCATTCCAATGTTGTACCGTCAGAATATCGACGGTGAATTATTTCATGTACTGTTATTTGATTCAATGCAAATTTCCCTTTAATTACGTGTTTCTGTATCTTTTAATGTTTTAGAAATTTCCCTTAGCTTTCTTTTAAAGAAAAAAAATTCTGGAAAAATTGATCATTCTAAGCTACTAGTTAAATTCTCATTTTTTTGCCTCATGGCGTTCACCATAAGATTGAAACTCGAGATTCACTCCTTGAAGCACATGGCACTCGCCATGACGCTCTGAAGACAGAACCCGCGCGAATTCAAATTCCCTGCGCGTTTTCCATAATAAACCTCCATTAACCATCATTTTTCAACTTCCTAGGAATTCAACCACCCTAATAATTTCTCATTAACTTACCTTAACCTCCAACCATCTATATTCTCCCTATTTCATCTATTTAAACCCTTAAAAGTCCTTTGTCTATCATCATCACCATAACATCATCTTTCTATCTAAATCCATCAAATTCCATAATCAGAATCTTCAACCCATTGCAGCAATGCCTCCAAGAATCGCTCCGGAGATTGACTACATGGGCATTGTGTTCCCTAAAGGGAGTATCAGAGAAACCCAATGAACCAACTTTCACAGACTCTGCAAGAGGCCCATTCTAGCGATGAGGTACCCTGATCCTGAGGTTGTGCGTGCTATAGGCCTTTCTGATAGCATCGCCTGAATGCTCAATAACTTAGGTATGCCACAATTCTACTCTATGACTAATGCTACATATGTTAGATTTCCATATGAGTTTTTGAGTTTGCTCCGTTATCTTACCAACCATTCCCGTATTACTGGCACCATTTATTTTAGGACGTTAAACGTATAATATTCCCTCACCCAAGAGCGAGTAGGTGATATTTTTGGATTTCCTAGCGGTGAGGCGTTCTCCACTCAAGCACCCCTAGAGCGTGAGTGGGAGGCTGATGCTTTTAACTTCTGGTATCAAATCACTAACACCCACACCACCACTTGGGAAGGCATGAAGGCTACCACCGTCTATAACTCAACCATTAGATACCTTCACCATTTTCTATCTTCCACCATCTTTGGCCGATAGAACACCGGAAACATGAATTCCAAAGATTTATTCTTTATCCATTGTGCCCTTTCCCAAACTAAAGTGAATCCGACATCATTTCTCTTAGCACACATGCTTTATGCCAGAAGTAGAAACAGTGGCCCTATTTGTGTCGGCGGAATTATAACTACCATAGCTTGCTCATTAGACTTACACACTGAGTTAGGGACTGTTGAGAGTATGCAATGCCTTTATGCTGATTTAGACTATTTTCGTTCTGTGCGGCTTGTAAAGTTCTTGCCCAATGGAAAGTGTCATTTGATGGTTCGCATTAGAGAGGTTAGAGGTGTCACATTGCTCTGCTCTGAGCGCATTAATGTGCATGTTAGTACTAACTGAATATTTGATCTTGATGCACCCGATTTAGAGCAGGAGAGAGCTACTAGGCATTATCAAACTGTCATGGGACGCACTGCTCCACAGACTGAGACTCGTCCTCGTGCTTCTGATGCACCCAGGCCTAGTACCCGCACACACATTGCACCTTTTGTTGCTGACCATTTTGCAGGTACATATCAGTCACCCCAGGAGTATGATTACACTACTATAAGGAGTGCCCTTTATGATATTTTGTCAGAGATGAGGCACAAGAATGATATGGAGGCTGATCGTGACCTAATGCTTCAGACTTTGCAGAGACAGTAGGAGGAGCTAAGAATCGATGTTGACCACATTAGCCAGCAACAACATGACTACCTTGAGAGGACTCAACACGATCTTGGTGACCTGATCGAGGAGATGGGTGGTTTGCGATTAGAAGTTAAAGACTTGAGTGCTTATGTGCATCATGTTCCAAACCCCTTCAACAAAGGTGGTGGATGACACCGCGGCCGAGGCCGCCATCATTGATCTCACACCAGGTTTATCCACTCCTTCTTTCACCTTGTTCCAAAATATTGAGGACAATGTTTTGTTCAAGTGTGGGGGAGGAGCTTTATCACTTTAAGTCTTTATGTTTATGTTTTTATGCTTTCCAGTTAGTTTGTTTCTTTATTTATTTTGTTGTTTGTTTATCGAGTCATATGCGTCGTGTGTCCATTTATACTATACATTTTCTATATGTTTGAAAATTCCCTCATTTTGACCCCAATTTCAATTTTTTTTGTTTTGACTCAATGGCATGACATTGTGAGTATAGGTTGTTTACCTTTGTTTTAGGCTATGTTAGTCGGACTTAGGAAAGTTTTATTAATATCGGTACTGTTCCTACACCCTAGATTCCCTAAATATGTGATACTGATTTAAATAGACATTATGTCGAGACCTTATTCCTAAATTTTTAGAAGTATCCTCTTGATTAATTTATAATAGCAGTCAACACTATCTTTATATACGGACTAAGTAATGAACTGATGCAAATATGTGTTGATCTCAAAAATTGAATTGTGTGGTTTTTATATAAAAAGCGAATGAAAGACACGCTCCTGCTAAGTTAGGTGGCCCTCACCCGACCATTTAGCCTAAAGGTTCGGACTCTTGAAATTCGTAAACAAAAGAAAACATAATATGCTAAAAAGAAAGAAATTTTTGAATAAGAGATCATATAACACTAACAGGTTCACTTACCATGTAAGTACAAAGGATAACGGGCTTAATGTGATTTCACGAGAATGAAAGAGAGGTGAATAAGAACAAATTCTGTAGGTCAAGTTATAATGTCATGATTTGAATTGGTATTGCATAGGAAGGAAGTCTTTGTCCGCTTTGGTGGATTTATGTTGGTACGGTATCCTTGTTTTCACTATTTAGTACCTATCAGTTTAGCATTAGCCTAGCAACCTTGTCCTTTGATTGTTTTTTTCGTGCCTACGAGTCAAGCGTTGTATTTACTGTTTTATTTCTGTTGGGAGTTTGCTTAAGGACAAGCAAAAGTCTTAGTGTGGGGGAGTTTGATAACATGATTTTTGTATCGTATTTTTAGGCTCACTTTGTGCATTTTAGGTCCGAGTTTTTATCGAGTCTTTTGCATTTTATTGCATTCTTACTCTGTTTTTATGTTGTCAGGTGTTCCCGTCGAAATCCTAGAAGAAATTGAGAAAAGAAGTGAAAGAGAAGAAAAATCCAGCTAGAACAGCAAAAATCAGCAAGATCTGCCAGCTTTTCTAATATGGAACTCGCCACCTTCAAATGGTGTTCTCCATCTGTCTCCTGAAGGCCACCTTGCATCCATAGAGACCATGGCGCTCGATGTACAGTTCGCGTGAGCAGTTTCTAGCAGTTATACAACTGTATTATCCTCTATAAATAGACCTCTTGGAGGGTAGTTCGAGGTATCCAACCCGTGCGGAAGCGCTTCTGAATTTTCTTTAGACCTTTAACACATATTTACTTTCCAAAGCAACAATTGCTCACACCGAGGAATTGTTGCAGTAATGTACTTTATTTTTCCGTTGTGCTGCTGTATACTTGGATCAAAGATTAATTAAAGTTTGTTTTTCTTTTAGTCTATTGCAATTCACAAGTTCTTATTTTTCTGTTTTTACTGCATTTTATTTCTACGTGCAACTTAACTTATTTTCGTAAAAATCAAAAACTAATATTTCCTTAAAATCAATTCAATATGCATGTTGTAATTTTCAGAATTGTTAACATGTTAGGATTAGAATTCATTATGTCCAACTAAATTAATTAGAGACTGTCTTATGAGGACCGTCGTAACCGACGGGACTCCGTAGTTATAATAGGTACGAAATTGTAAATGCATGCCATTTTGGTTGTAATTTCTAAGTCTAATTTAAGTAGCTTTGTCACGGGGGAGTACTTAACATTATTTTGTCACGAGAGTGAGAAGAAAATAAAGGTTTAAGCCGAGATCTACAAGAGCGTGAGGAGTGAACCGGATAGTGGAAATTAGGCATCAATGTCTAAATACAGCGAGAGCACTTTAGATGTTGATTAAGATATTATTGGCTTTCAAAGAGTAATTCTTAGTTACCGGGTGAGCGAGAGCAAAATCTTGGGATTAAGAATTACAGCTTAGTTAAGACCGCGAGAGCGTGAGGTGGAGCCTTTAAGTCGGTATATCCTACGGAATAGGCGTGTAGACATAATTAGTACCCTTTATCTACAAGGTCCCTTAGGTGCACGAAAATCATATTTCGGGCTCGTTTTAGTATTATTTTCAGATCTTAGATTTCATCCCCGTAATTAGTGTTAACTCCTTTTTAACTCAAGCCTTAGCTTTGCACAGAAACCTTAGATAACATTAGTTTGATTATCTTTCCCTGTGGGTTCGACAACCTTTTTAAGACTACACGATCAGTTGTATGCTTGCAGATTTATCCGTTAGTATCAATCGATCAAATCACTCAGAAGATCATTGTCAAGCTTCTTGGTGTGTGAAATACAGGAAGGTTCATCATGGACACCAAGGAAAGTATTCCAGAAGCTAATGTCATCAAGACAAAGTTATTTGAGCTTTCAGAAAATAGATGTTCCTCTTCAGACTTTAGAAAGGTAAAGAAAATGAAGACTCCTTACAAGCTTTTGTTCAAGATCTTCATCGGATGTCTAATCCCTAGAAAAGGTAGCACTGACCATATCTCATGGGATCATAGACACTTCATCTAGTATTTGGTCAATGAAGAGATCATTAATCTCCCCAGTTACATCTTCCATCATTTGTGTGAAGGTATCAAGGAGAGCAAGAAGCATAAAAACAATAGTGTACCTTATGCTAGACTCCTGTCTGAGTTATTATATCAGGGTAGTCTGATTGATTCTTTAAGAGATGCTTCTACTTATAATGATCTTAAGGAAATTCATGGGAACATTCTTTCTACTTCAGTTCTGGCCAACATAAAGCTTCTGAAGAAGAATGATGTGGTGTTTTTCCGAAGAACCTGTCAGAGCCAGAAGTTCAAAATCTACCTATCTTGAGGACTATCTAGTAATTACCAAGCATGACAATCCTGAGGTAATTAGGGAATTCATTGAAATGTCAAGAAAAGAAGTTGGTGTTGTTCTCACATATGAGGATCTACTATAAGAACCAACTGATGCATACAAACCTTCTAAGAAAATAAATCAGTTTGCTTCTAATTCTTAGAAGTTAGTTTAGAAGCCTCCTAAGGAGAAGGTTGTACATCAGAAGGAGATTCTAAAGGAAATTGAAGAGGTGGTCTCCTCCACTATCTTGATGCCCACTAAGAAAAGAAGTGGAAAGACTCCTTAGAAGACATCTTCATCTTCTGTCACATCTGATGCACCTATGAAGAAGAGGAAGTTAAGAAAGACGATTCTTCCTTATGAAATTACCAAGGAAGAGGAAAAGAAAGAAACTGAGATACCTCTTATTAGGAAGATAAAGGTTGCAGATGTTGGAACTTAAAAGGTTGTAGATTGATCCATTCAAAGGGGAGTACAACTGATTGTCTCTGCTCTGATGGATCAAACAAAAGTATGCAAGTTGTCACTGATCCTCAGAATGTTCATAGTCAACTAGATTCATAGGTGAATCCATCACAGATTTTGATTGTTGAACCGTGTTATGATTATGTGATGAAGTGTGTTAAGGATATGGTTTGGGTGAGGGTGTTGGTGATATGTGATTTAAGGTGGAAAAATTAAAAAAAAAATCCTTAAAGATTGAGTTCAGATAACCTGTCATATTAGTTTCCTTAACATTTGGAGCATATTACTCATTTTCACCATAAGCTTCAGAAGCAAAGTTGGTAGTAGCTTCTAATATAACTCCTTCTGGTGCACTAGAAGCATTAGCTTCAGAGGCACCCTCAGTAGACTTCAACCCAACTATAGCTCAAGTAGCTTGAACTTCAGCAATCTTCAGAACCTCTCTTTCAACAACAACCTCTTCCAACTGATTGTCTCTGCATCTTCTAAAACTCAGTTGGAAGAGGTTGTTGTTGAAAGAGAGGTTCTGAAGATTGCTGAAGTTCAAGCTACTTGAGCTATAGTTGGGTTGAAGTCTACTGAGGGTGCCTCTGAAGCTAATGCTTCTAGTGCACCAGAAGGAGTTATATTAGAAGCTACTACCAACTTTGCTTCTGAAGCTTATGGTGAAAATGAGTAATATGCTCCAAATGTTAAGGAAACTAATATGACAGGTTATCTGAACTCAATCTTTAAGGATTTTTTTTTTTTAATTTTTCCACCTTAAATCACATATCACCAACACCCTCACCCAAACCATATCCTTAACACACTTCATCACATAATCATAACACGGTTCAACAATCAAAATCTGTGATGGATTCACCTATGAATCTAGTTGACTATGAACATTCTGAGGATCAGTGACAACTTGCATACTTTTCTAATTTTGAACAACCATCACCCTTAAACATCGTGTTTGGACCATCCATACATGTTTCTGATGGAAAATTTTCATCTAGTTCTAGCTCAAAATTAGAATTTAACTTTGAGTTAATTTATGCTCTTAGTGTCAAACCTATTTTTGTTGAACCTATTCAAGTTGTCCATCCTAAAAACTTCACCCCACAAAAACCAGAAAATGACTAACCATGTTCAATTGAAACAACTTCAGAACAAAATAACTTATCTGATCAATTTGAAGCTAAACATGTTACCTAAGATCAACCTGAACCTTCACCAAAACATTAACCCTAAATCTCACTTGAACCTACACCACCTGAAACTCAACCTCAACTTATATTTGAACCAAACTTTGTTCAGAATCAATCTCAAGTTCAAATTACATTTGAACCTTATATTGAAACTGAACAAGTTTCTTCGAACCAACCTCCACCTGAAACCTCCTTAAACCAAATTTTCTAAGAAAACCTACCCTCTGACCATCATTCCTCTCCAAAAAGAATTGTTGTTGTGTCAGAATCTGGCACAATAGTCCTATCTACTCCTACACAAATAAAATCCCATAAATTGTTATTCCATCTTCTCCACTATATATCCAAACTAAAATGGAAGAATATTGAATTGTCCTATTTGATAGATTGTAGAATCTGGTTGATAAGAGAACTATAACTTTTGACCCAATAACTTATGCTGCAAAATGAGATTCTCTTACAACCTCTGTGGTATTAGTTCTTCAAAATATGAAGTATATCTCTTCAGAGTTTGTTGCTTCTTCTAGTCAGAGGCAAGAGATTTTGAAAGCAAAGTTGGCTTCTATTGCTACTAATTAGGAAATTATGGCTAATAAGCAAAGGGATATGTATGATCAGATGAAGGTTATAAGTACCAGGCAATATGACATGGGTGTTGATCTAAAAGCAATTATGGAGCTTCTGAAGCATAAACCTTATGCTTTAGGATTTAGTCACCCTTTGTTTTATCTTTTCTGAACTTGTGTTATACATCTCTTTTTACGTTAAATAAAAACTTTTCTTCAGTATCTTTTTTGTCCTTTTATTTATCTTTTTGTTGATGACAAAAAGGGGAGAGATAAAAGAGTATTTAAGCACCTAAATATGATTATTATTAGTGCTGATTAATTTCTGAAGATTAATATTATGATTCCGCTTTTAAAGGAATTTAATTAATCTGGATAAGATTTAGAGGGAGCTTACAAACCTCGCCCTCTGAACTATCAGACTCAGGCAGAGCTTACAAACCTCTGACCCTAAGGTCAACATGTTAATTAAATTAATAACCATTATTCTTAAATACTTATGTTTGTCATCGTAAAAAAGGGGAGATTGTTGAAACAAAAATGGTTGATACTATACCACTTGGGTTTTGATGATAACAAAGTATTTAAAGAACAATTGGACATTCTAACATATGTTCAAGTTTGCAAGTTTATAAGACTAAGAATAAATGAAGAGAAGCTTGAGGATTCTGATATAAAGTTCAGACTCTGGCTCTGAAGATCACTTAAAAAGACTCTAGCTCTGATGGTGACCCAGACTTTGAAGAAGTCAAATCTAAAGAAAGACATCCTCTGGTGACTCAGACTCTAAAGCTTCAGAAACCATAAAGTTGACTCTAATGTGATTAGCCTCTGAAGAGTGAATTCAACCTCTGAAGCATCTTCTCTTCTATCAAGGAAACTATGACAGAGTCATAGACTTTTTAATCATGTGAAGACTTAAGAAAAATTTTGTTGTCTAAGCTTCAACAGATAATTTCTCTTGCAGAAAGGTGCTTTCTTGATGTGTCTAATCAAGTACAAAGCTAGCCCAACCTTTTGGTGAAAGTATTCAACGTCTCTTTCTTCCTCTCTATTTAAGGAGAAGAAGATCTAAAGAAGAAGACTAATACATTGCAATACAAAACTATGAACATTGACATTTTAAAGAGAAGTCACTCTGTCAAAAAATAGCTAGACTTAGAACATCTTAACACTGTGTATATTTTAGAAATCTTAAGTCTTAGAGTCTTTTTAATTTTTATTTTGTCTACGCCTCAGATTGTATATCAATTGTGGTCGTTACCCAAATCTCTTAACAATTTGTTATAGAGTCAGAAGTCTCTTGCTTTAGTGTATGAGTGTTTGAAGTCTCTTGCCTGTGTGCTTGAGTATAAAAGTCTCTTACTTGAGGGTTTGAGCATTGGAAGTCTCTTGCTTGTTTGCTTGAGCATTGAAGTCTATTACTTGTGGATTTGAGCATTGGAAGTCTCTTGCTTGGTGATTGAGCATTCGTAATCAGTTTGGTTATAATGAAAATCCTTTGAAAGTGCAAGAGGACTTGACTAGTCTCAGGTTATGAGAGGAACTAGAATAACTGCTTGTGTCTCCTATTTTACTTTATATGCTTATGAACTATTTTGCTGCTATCATTTGTTTACCTCTAAGTATGATTCTGTTTTCGAATTTAATAAGGACTTTTAAGAGTTTGAACTTTGAGTGACTCTGATTCAGGGTTTAAACTGAGTGTTCAGAATCTGATTAAGCTCAATCAAAACAAGAAGAAGAAAAAGTAAGTGAAAAGAGAACACAATTCAACCCCCCCTTCTTGTGTTTTTTCTCACCTTCAAATTGGAATAGACAATATTTTTGTTGATTTACAATGTGAAACCAATTAGTTTAAATAAAAAGTTGAAACAAATTTGACATGACTCCACATTACAATTGTCACCTCATTAATGAGGATGCCAGCCATCCAACATTCGAAAGGGACTAATTAAATCCAAAATGATGTAAAGTTCACGAACTTAAAAGCTAATTTTTAAAATAAAGAGACTAAAAATTAAAAGCCATTAAAATAAGAGGACTAAAAATGTATTTAAACATTTTTTTTTACAATAAATTTAAACACTAAAATTATTTAAGTAAGTACATTGATATATTATTGATAATACATTAGTGAGAGACTTAATTGCTTTCTCACCTGACACTTTATTTTTAACCATATAAAAATATTTTAAAATTTGGATCGATCATCGATCCGATCAAGATATTGAATCACTGGGTTAGTGGTCGGAACAATAGGTCGCTGGTTGGGTCGCGTGACTCCTAATTTAGTTTATATAAATTAATAAAATTATTCATGAAATAAAATTTTAAACATAAATTTCATAACTATAAAATCTATGAAAAAAAATTCTTTATTCATGCAATTAAGTAAAATAAAAAGGGTTATGGACATTTTCCCCTGCCAGATGGAAGAGTTTTGAAAAAACCCCATAAAAAAATTAAAATTTCATCCTTGTCATTTTAAGATTCCTCTATGACCTTGAGCATGCATAAGGGGACACCTACTATTAGACCACTTTATTCTCTGTGATTTATTTCCAACGTAAAATATATATATTACATATTTAATATATTTTCAGTTTATTTTATAGTTAATATTACATAGTTAGTATAATTTCAGTTTATTACATATTTCAGTTTATTATATATTTAAATATATTGAAAAATAGACTAAATTTCCGTGTGAAATTATATATTTAAATTATTTATATTTTAATATTTAGATATCTTTTATATAAGAGCATTTTTAATGGGAGTAAACTAAATGGGTAAACTAAGATATTTTTTGTGGGTCCAAAGTGTTTTGTAGGATTTAAAAAATTTATAGTTGATTTGAGTAGTTTTTACTTTAATGATGGTTATAAGAAACCAAAACTTGACCCCACTATTTTTAAATATCATGTCATACTTTAATGCTGCTGGAATATTTTATTAATTAAATAAATAATATTATAATATATTTCACATAGTTAACGTTAACTATATAGATAATGGGAACTAAATTTTAGTTCACTTAGATGTTATGTCAGCTCTACTATAATGCAAATTCTTTATTACTAACGTAAGCTATACAAAATTTTGGTTTAACAACCCTGCACTAAAGTTGCTCTAATTTGTATATTTTTCAAACATCTTCATTATAACTCTTTATTTACTAATATTATTGATCTTCCTTAAATGCAAAGTGAACATTAACTAACATGTGACAAAGAATTATATATTTAAACAGAACAAACTTAACATGATTAATAAATAAGAAAAATCTAAACACTATCCGCTTCTGGATGTTTCAATATCTTCATTATGTCGTATACAGATCTTAAAAGCTTAACATCTAACTCGTCGGTCCCTTTGTTATCCTACGGCGAAATGATCTCTACATTTTCTTCACATCTTCGTCAGTTTTCAACTCAATAAAGTTGTATTTCACCCTCTGTTAGTATCAATCCAATCTTCATAAAAACTCGATCTTTCTCATCTTTCTGTGTTCGTCATGAGGCAACCATTCATTGAACTTGGACGTCAGGCCGACAAGAGATGTGGTGCCATCTGGAAGTCAGAACTCTACAAGAGGAGAAACTCCATTGAAGTACACTTTTGTCTTAATCAAAAATAGAGAAAGAAACATTTTTTGAGATGTGTTTATCATATAACGCGTGACCCCTTATTTATACAATTTTGCATTTACTCTAGACCACACAAACTGTCGGTGCAATCATAACCATCTAAAACTGTTGGCAAAATTCTAATCATCTAAAAAAATCAAACAAATAACACTACCAGAAATTTCAATATATTTAAATATATAATTATCCACCGTCGATCAAAGAATCTGCCAACAAAAATATATTAAATTATTTATATTTCAATATAAATAATATATTTAAATATATAATTTTAATTTACTATTTACTATTTACGTAATATTAACTATGTAATAAACTAAAATTATACTAACGGTGTAATATTAATTATGTAATAAATTAAAATTATATTAAGTATATAATATATACATTTTGAGATAGAAATAAATTATAAAGAGTAAAGTGGCCTACTTGTATGTGCCTCCTTATGCATACTTAAAATCATGAGTTCTATAATTTTATTATTTTTTTATAATATAATTTTTTTTCAACGCTTTTGTTAAGCTATAAATATAATTTTTTTTTGTAATATTATTATAAATAAGTTAAAAAATATTTAATTTTTTTTTAATAAAAATAGAAAAATCAAAATTATAATTAAACTAAAAATAATAAATATAAAAAATCAATTTGCCCAATCAAAAAATTCACTAGTTCATTGGTCTATTCAATAAACCCACCTGATCACATCAATTTTTATTGAATTAATTACAATTATGGTCCGATAACCTTACCAAATCGTTCTACCTTTTAATTTACGGTCTGGTCCGATAACCTTACCAAATCATTCTACCTTTTAATTTACGGTCTAAGTGATACAATCAATTAAAACAATCCTGATTTTAAAACATTACATATAAGTGAGAAAAATATTAAATTAATATAATTAAATTTTCTTCATCTCTTCATGATTATAATAAAAATATAATTTCACATTCACTATGATTAATTTTCTAAACTTTACTTATAATATTCTTAATTATATTTAACGAATCAATTATTAATATCAAATATTCATAATTAAATTAAAAATACATATTAATGATATAAATATTAATTAGTTTAAATATTATTGACTTTTGTTTATAATAAATTAAAATTATTTTTTTATAATAATGACGAGAAGAATCTTATATGTTACCATTAATTTAAATTTAATATACATAAGAAAATAATTTTTTTTTTTGGAGTTTACCACAGTTTCATATATATACTAGTAAAATAACATATAAAAAATTTGAATGTTTCAAGTAAGATAAAAAGGATAACCGAGAAATGAAGATCAGCGGCGGAGTATTGTGTGGAGGAGGTGCTCGCAGCAACGCCGTGCCTCTGTTTCTCAACCACCGCATTTCTTCTCTTCACATCTCTTGTTCCTCCATCTCCGGTCAAATCACCTCTCCACTCCCCTCACCTCATTCAAATTATTTAGTTTTTCTCACTGTTAGCTTCATTCTTTACTTTTCCCGTTGCAGACCATGTTTCTTTTGTAAAGGATGTAGCTGCAACTCAACCGCCTCAGCATCTCTCACAACTCTTGAGTATCTTGAAAACCAGAGGTAACACTATTCCACATTATCTCTTGTCTCAAGTATCTTGAAAGTGTGTGGTATGAAATTTGAAATACTTCTTCTAGGGCTTGATATCGTTTAGGTGATTGATTTTTGGTTGTCACGATTTGTGTATAACAGGCGATACAATAATTTCTCCGGGTGCCAAACAGGGTTTAATCCCCCTTGCTATTCCCCTCTCACAAAACAGTTCTGGTATGTGTATACTAGTTAAGAGCTTTTATAACTAGGTGTTTTTGGATGAACAACTTAATTATGCATTTATAGCATAAACACTTATCATATAAGTGCTTATCTATAAACTATTCTGAAGAGCTTCTGAAAACAACTTGTTGAAATGTCATAAGCTGTTTCTATAAGCTCTTTCAAACTCTAGGACAAATGCTTAAGCGAGTAGATATAAGCCTAAATAAATCGATTCAATATGTGCTAAACCTTAAACTTATGTGTGGTATTGTTGTGAATTTTTTCGCAGGTGCTGTAACTGCGCTGCTGCGATGGCCTACGGCTCCACCCAAGTGAGGCTCCATCTTCATCCTTTTTTATGGATAATTTATTGTTCTGAATCTGATGGTCTCATAGTTGCAAACACCTGCAGATTGGAAATGCCGGTGGTGGAAGTGAGAAAACACGGAGTGTGGCTTTTAGCTAAGACGGTAAGCGAAACACCACTCCGATGGCTATTATTGTTAATTGATAATATTCATACATAGACTAATGAACACTTCATCTTATGTTTATTATGACCATGTAATGAGATTGAAGGATATGCTAGACGGTAATATACACATTGATTAATGCAAGTTATATATTTGCTTCATACAGGTAGACCAATATATTCACAGGATATTGGTTGAAGAAGATGCGAAGGACAGTCAAGAGAGTAACGAAGAACTATTGAATGCTTCAGCTGATGCTGGGGAAAAGCTTTATAGAAAGGGTGATTTTGCAGAATCTGGAATTTCTAACTTAGATGGATATCTTCTAAAAGAGGTATTCATAAATTTGCGAACCTTTATTATCCACTTTCACAATCAAACATTGCAAGAACCTAATATGTTTTTAGGTTGGTATTTTTCCTGATGTCTTAGAGCGCAAAGTGAAGCGGCATTTTGAGGAAGGAGATCAGGTATTGTAAGATTCTTTTGATTTAATTTGTTCCCCAAGTGTTACTCACTAGTCAACTGATGCATATTGACTATGTGTGTGTGTGGAAGGTTTCAGCTTTAATAACGGGGGAATTTTATGCAAAGAAGGAGCATTTTCCAGGATTTGCACGACCTTTTGTGTTCAATGCTGAGATTATGTTGAGGTTGGTTGTAAACAATTTTTATTTGAGTACTTCTTGAATTTGTTCAAAATGAGAAATCTGAACTTACTGCTATCAACTTTATATAGGGTTGGGCGTAAAGTAGAAGCTAAAGATGCTGCCAGAGGAGCTTTGAAATCACCATGGTGGACTCTAGGTTGCATGTATCAGGTATGGATTCTTTACTTGAGTATAAGGTTATGATTTATCTTTCTTTCTTCTTAACGTATTCTCATCTATTTCCTCCTTTTTTCGGGTATTTCTTCCGTGAATTATACTTGTTTAGGACGTTGCTAATATAGCCCAATGGGACGATGAGCAAATTGAGTATATTAAAGAGAAAGTGACTGAAGAGGGAAGACAAGAAGATCTTAAAAAGGGGAAGGCGCCTGCACAGGTTTCGTATAGTGTCAACTATTTATCATGGCCATCAACATCAAACATGCATGACAATGGCATAAGCTGGTATTCATAAATCTATTTCACTTTCAAAACAATTGCAGGTTGTACTTGATGAGGCAGCTTTCTTGTTAGATTTGGCTTCTATAGAAGGAAATTGGGACGATTATTTGGAACAGATAGCCAAAAATTATGAGGAAGCAGGACTCAACGATATTGCAAAATTCATTCTTTATAAATCATAATTCATATGGCAGATTTTTGTCTATCTACAGGTTTCAGAATCTTCCCTGTTCGGCGTTTCCAGTACTTCATATTAGAGTTTTGGATATATTTGCTTGAATTCACACTTCATCATTGGACTCCTCGAATGTCTATTATTTTTCATGCCTTACATGTATGAATAATGACATTAACTCTTAGGTCATCATATATTACATTATGAATGCTCGCATGTGAAATAAGTCAATATTAACCGGATACTTGCAATGTCTCGGTTACTTGCATCCCTTACACCCACAGTCAGTTCTTGGTATGTTATTGCAAGTTGATGTGAGTGTCTCTAGTAAGATTGCATCAACCAAGTGAGCAGCTGCTAAAAATACCTTAGTTAATCAGTTAAGAGAAGTATAGTTAGCTTTGATTAGTGGTGCAAGATATACTGATGGAATGTACTTTCTCAAGTAACATCATATAGTATCATGAGAAAGTGATTATTAGTTGAATGTGAAAAGTGAAAATATTATAGGCGCATTACATTACTCTACATCAGAATTCCACTTTGAGCAATCTGGTATCTTTGGATCATTAACCTTCATATTCCTATATACAGGAAAGCATCATTCTTGCTTCTGGTTTCAGAGCAAAACATCACAACTCTCCCTTACACTTTTTTCATACTTCATTCATTCTATCTATCTCTCATTTCTCATGGCATGACTTGTTCATTTTTTAAGTGTAAAATACATTATTGCGAGTTAAATTTCTCTTTTGGTTTTGACGTTGATTTTGAACGATTATCGTACCCTTTGCAAAATTTGATTTTGATTTACTTGGGATACTCTTGTATTTATTCTTTTAGGAATGTAAAAGTTAAGAAACTCAACAGGTGATGGAATTTTTGAAATATATGAAAGTTAAATGACACGGTGACCTGGTTTTTGAACTTGTTCACACTTATAGCATCCAGGCCAACAATCCCGAGTGGGGTGAGGCTTGAGTAGCTTTGAAGCACCAAAGTCACCTGATTTTGTGAGATTTGTCTCACCTATATGTAATCTCTCATCTAATTTTTTTTTTTCATTTTCTCTATCACTGAATATAACTAAAGTCATCAAAATTACGATACTTTAAAATCACTCAAGCAGGGGTTTTTAAAATCGAATTGGCTCAATAGAAAATTGCTAATTTAACTAAACTAAATTTTGTTGGTGCAAAGATAGAATAAATGATGAAAATAGGGAAATATTTTATTAAAGAGAATGACGGCAGAAGAAACAGGATTAAGAGTTACAATGATTGTCATCCTATTTATAAGCTAAAACTAGGGTTACTAGAATAAGATAAAATACTAAAATACCCTCTAACAAACTTATGGGCTTAAGAAAATAATATAATAAAATATGAATTATTACTAATACCATCCCTTAATTCATATTCCATCAAAACTTGTAACACCAATTCCATCCCTTAATCTGAGAAATTGATCAGTCTTGATAGCTTTCGTCAGAACATCTGTCAACTGCTTCTGAGTGCTGCAGTGTACAACTTCTAACACTCCACTCTGAACTTGATGTCTCAGAAAATGATACTTGGTCTCAATATGCTTGCTTCTCCCATGCAGCACTGGGTTTCTGGCAAGGTTGATTGCAGACTTGTTGTCAATCATCAACTTCAGAGGTTTGTCTACCTTAATCTTCAGATCCTGCAACAGATTCAGAATCCACACAGCTTGGCATGCAGTAACATCACCTGCAATGTATTCAGCTTCACATGTTGACAACGCCACAACAGGTTGCTTCTTGGAACACCAAGAAATGGAACCTCCCAGAAATTTGAACAAGTACCCAGATGTACTTCTTCTGTCAACTCTGTCTCCACACCAATCAGAGTCTGAATAACTCAGAAGTTCTGACTCATTATTTCCTCCAGAGGGAAATAACACTCCATACTTCAGAGTTCCTTTGATATACCTTAGAATCCTGACAGCAGCTTGGTAATGGGACCACTTAGGTTTACTCATGAACCTACTAACCATCCCAACTGAGTAGCAAATATCAGGTCTGGTATTGCACAGATACCTCAGAGAACCAACCAACTGTTTAAAGGTTGTAGCGTCCACATCCTTTCCTTCAGAGTCTGAATCCAGTTTCTGATTTGTATCAGAGGGTGTGACAGCCATCTTACAATTCTTCAGATCAAATCTCTTCAGAAGTTCTAATTCATACTTGAGTTGATGCAAAATGATACCTTTCTCAGAATATCTGAACTCCATCCCTAGAAAGTATGTCATTTTGCCTAGATCAGTCATTTCAAATTCATTCATTAGAACCTTCTTGAACTTGGCTATCTCCTGTTCAGAACTTCCAGTCAGCAGTATATCATCAACATATAAACATACCAGAGTCATATTGCCTTCAGGAGTATGCTGAACATAGACACCGTACTCCATCTCACATTTCTGAAAGCCTTGCTTCTTGAAAAATGAATCAATCTTCTGATTCCAAGCTCTGGGCGCTTGTTTCAATCCATATAGAGCTTTGTATAATCTGTACACCATCCCTTCCTGATTCTTTTTTACAAATCCAGGAGGTTGTGACACGTAAACTTCTTCTTCTAATGGACCATTCAGAAATGCAGATTTTACATCTAAATGCATCAGAGGCCAATTCCTGTTAGCAGCTATTGCAATCACCATTCTGATTGTTTCATGTCTTGCTACAGGTGCAAACACTTCAGAGTAATCCAGCCCAGGTTTTTGTAGAAATCCTCTGGCTACCAACCTTGCTTTATGTTTGCCAATTGAGCCATCTGGCTTTAACTTCTGCTTGAAAACCCATCTGACGCTGATGGCTTTCTTGTCTTTTGGAAGTTCTGTCAGCTTCCAAGTCTTGTTTCTCTCTATAACATCAAGTTCTTCTTTCATGGCCTTCAGCCAGAGCTTCTGCTTAAGAGCCTCCTCTGTACTTATAGGTTCAGAGTCTACTAACATGGCACACTGAATAACTTCTCCTTCAGAGTCTACTTCAGTGTCTTGCAGCATGTCAAATTCTGCAAATCTTCTGGGAACGCTTCTGATTCTTTGTGGTCTCTGAACTTGTTCAGAGTCTTGAGCTTCAGAGTTTCCAGCTTCAGATGGTTGACTTCCTCTAGAGCTTTGACCATCTTCAAGATCTGGCATATTTTCAGAGTCTTGGCCATCTTCAGAGTCTGAATTTCCACCAGAATCTGGATTACCATCAGAGTCTGGATCATCAGAGTCACCTTCATCTTCTGAGTCTTCTCCAGAGTCAGAATTACTATCAGAGTCAGAATCAACGTCAGAGTTTACTCTAACTTCAGAAATTCTTAACTCTGATCTTTCTTCAGAAGTTCTAACATCAGAATCAGATTGAGACTTATCCCAATTCCAAACTTCTGATTCCTTCACAATCACATCTCTGCTGAATTCAATTTTATTGGTTTCTGGACAATAGAGCTTGTATGCACCTGTACTGTGGTACCCTATCAAAATCATCACTTTGCTTCTATCATCCAGCTTCTGTCTTCTGGCTTCTGGAACATGTTTATAGCAAACATAACCAAACACCTTCAGATGACTAACACTTTGCTTGTCTCCAGTCCACTTCTGCATAGGAACTATTTCCTTCAACTTCTTCGTAGGACATCTGTTGAGTACATACGTTGCAGTGGCAACAGCTTCTCCCCAGAGCTTCTGAGGAAGCTTCTTCTCCTTTAGCATGCTTCTCACCATATCAAGCAAAGTACGGTTTCTTCTTTCAGCAAGACCATTGTGTTGAGGGGTATAAGGAGCAGTAACCTCATGCTCAATTCCATTCTCCTCACAGAACTTCTGGAACTCTTTGGAGTTATACTCACCTCCACCATCAGTTCTAAGAATCTTCAACTTCTGACCACTCTGATTCTCAGCCTTCATTCTGAACTTCTTGAATTCATCAAACACCTCGTGTTTGAACTTAATAAGGGATACCCATGTCATTCTTGTGAATTCATCAACAAACAACACAAAGTATTTATTTCCTCCAATTGATGCTACTGGAAATGGACCACACACATCAGAGTGTACAACTCCCAAGGCATGTTTTGCTCTTGGAGCAACTTCTGACGCAAATGGCAATCTTGGTTGTTTTCCTTCCATGCAAAATTTGCATGACTTTTCAGGCTTCTTAATTGCAGGAATTCCATGTACCAATTTCTTTGAATTCAGATGTTGTAAGCTTCTGAAATTCAAATGACCAAATCTTCTGTGCCACAGCTCACTCTCCTTCTCAGTACTTGTTGCACTAAGACACTCTGAGTCTGCAGTTCTGACATTCACCTTGAATGTTCTATTCCTTCCCTGTTCTGACTCCATAATCAACTTCTGATTACAGTCATACAGCTTCAGAAGATTGTCCTTCATGGTAACTGAGAAACCTTTCTCAATTAATTGTCCCACACTCATCAAATTGCTTCTGATGCCAGGTACATACCACACGTTCTGAATCAATGATGTTTTCCCATTGTTCAGAGTCACTCTGACATTTCCCATACCTTCTGCATTAAGATATTTGTCATCAGCACATCTGATCTTTGTCCTCTTTTCAGAGTCAAAGTCAACCAGCCATTTCTTGTTTCCAGTAAGATGATTTAAACAGCCAGTGTCCATATACCACCAGTCTGTCAGATCATCAGATTCAGAGGCCATCAATAGCACATATTCGTCATCAGAACTTCTGGCTATATTTGCTTCTTCTGATTTCTTCTCCTTGTTTGACCAACAATCTCTAGCAAAGTGACCAAACTTCTTACAACAGTAACATTGGATCTTCTTCTTGTCATACTTCCTTTTCCCTTCTGAGCATTCTTTTGTCTATCAGAGGTTGAGCTTTCTGACTTCTGACCACCATCAGATCTTCTCCTGGCTTCTGACTGCTTCTGATACCTCCTATCAGAAGTTGCTTTCAGAGCCTGCTGCTCTACTTCCCTTTCAGAAGTTCTCTCAGTCAAACGCAACTCTTGCGCTTCTAAACTGCTCTGCAGCTCTTCAATTCTCATGGTACTCAGATCTTTGGAATGTTCTATTGCTACCACAATGTAATCAAATTGAGAGGTAAGGGATCTCAATACCTTCTCAATGATTGTTTCTTCAGAAAGAGTTTCTCCACACGCCTTCATCTCATTAGTGATCAGAATCACTCTGGAGATGTATTCAGAAACTTTCTCATTATTCTTCATGTTGAGATTCTCATATTGCTTTCTCAAGGACTGGAGCTTCACCTTCTTCACTGATGCGTCACCACCATAACATCTCACCAGAGTGTCCCATGCAGCCTTTGTTGTTGTAGAGTCTGCAATCTTCTCAAACACGTTTACATCCACACATTGATGAATGAAGAACAATGCTTTCTGATCCTTCTTCCTTACTTCCTTCTGCGCGTTTTTCTGTTCATCGGTTGCATCTGCTGCTACTGGAACATAACCATCAGTGACAAGATCTAGAACATCTTGAGCACCAAATAGTACACGCATTTGGATCATCCAACGATTCCAGTTTTTACCATCAAATACTGGAAGTTTGGTGTTCATGTTGCCGTTTCCGTTCATCTTCTACTTTGCACAATACACTCAGATTTCTCACACAGTGTTTCCCAACCCACAGAATAAAATTCTGATCAGATTTTGTTCAAGATTCAACACGAATCTAAGAATCAAAATCAAACACACAAGACCTCACGTTCACTCGTGTTTCCCGTGTTTCCCAATGAATCTGAACCGGAGCTCTAGATACCAATTGTTGGTGCAAAGATAGAATAAATGATGAAAATAGGGAAATATTCTATTAAAGAGAATGACGGCAGAAGAAACAGGATTAAGAGTTACAATGATTGTCACCCTATTTATAAGCTAAAACTAGGGTTACTAGAATAAGATAAAATACTAAAATACCCTCTAACAAACTTATGGGCTTAAGAAAATAATATAATAAAATATGAATTATTACTAATAAATTTACATCATAAAAAATTATATTTGTTTCAGATGTGTTTGAGTCATTTTTTAACAAAATTGTATGGTTCGACTTGGTTTGCGGTTTGTATTTTTTAAACTGAACTAAATCAAACCGTGAACTAAATCAAACCGTATTATGTTACAATTTAACATTCATTTAATTTACATTCAACTCAAATCCAAATCTATTATGTCTTAGACTTACGACTATATTTTTATTATTTTTTTTTATCTTTTTTAATGTCTCATCTCCTATGCTTTTTGTCTAATATGACTTTTGTATATTAAATGGAAAGTTGTTGTACAAATATATATAAGCTTTTTTTTTGTTGTTTGATAATTTATTAATTACTAAACATTATTATGTTATCCTTTATGAATATGTATGTATGACTCAATAATCTTTTTCTTGTAAAAGATCAAACTAACCCCCAAATCACATTGGTTTGATTTTGTTCGATTTTATTTTTAAAAGTCAATCGAACCAAACTCAATCACACTTTTTCCTTCCGTTAAAGTCGCATACTGATCCTCTTTCACATGTGAAAGTTATTAGAGAATAATCTTGGTTTAATTCCACTATTTTCAGTGCTCCCTTCCTAACCCACATTTGTTCTGTTTTCAAATGTTTTGCAACTGATTCTTCTACCAAGCATCTTCACTAGGACTCATTTTTTCCAATGGACATCAATTCTCATCTCTTCTTTTTTCGACAGTATGAATTTGGGGTATTCATACTCTTCATATTTTCTCTCTTTCACTCGCACTTCTTTTTCATTCACATTGTTTCCGGATGAAATAAATGTTTCGTGATTACCATCAATGTTCATAGCGTTTCCGACGACAATAGATTTATAAGAAACTAACTCCCTTCTTTCTTTCTCTCTTCTTTCTTCCACTTCTCCTAGAGACGTTGTTGAATTTTTGTATTTCTTAGTGCTACAATCCTTCTAGTCTTTGTTCACTCGATTTTAACATATTTAAAAAGTTACATTTATTATATGGTTAATACATTATTTACCTCTATCATATGAACGATTTTTGTAAAATTCATGTAAAAAAATTTGGATTTTCTCCATGCATTATGAAGATTTTCCTATTTTGGTCTCTTAAAAAATTAAGTCATCAAAAATAATGATGTGACATATTTTTTTAATTTTTTTTAATGACGTGGATTGTAAGTTGGTATTTTTTAATTTTTTTTTTAAATCGATGTGGTTTCTATATTTTTATCTTTTTTTATTAATTAAAAAATTTAATACTTAAAAATCAAAAATTTGAAAATCTACATGGTTTTTATTTTTTTTTACGTGGTTTTTATTTTTCAATACGAATAACTGGCAAAGCTTATGTAGCATAGGGAAGACCAACATGTGGTCTTTGCCCTAGGTCAACTGCTCTGTGATCCTTGGAAGGTGGATAGTTGTTTGCTGACGTATCCCCGCGTAAGGGGCACATGGAGTCCGTGGGGGAGACGTGTGAGAGCTCCCCGTGTGCACTGATGGATTGGTCCTTCAATGGGCCCTCCCCGACGAGGAGCTGGGTTGGGCTATGCCCGACAGTGGGCCAGCCTTTGACCCAGTCCAGAACAGGAGCCCTCCTAAGTCGTTGCTCCGAAGCAGAGGAGTAATGACTTAGGAGTCAGTTCAAACGTCGAGGACCTGTTCGGAGGGGTGTTATGCGTGTCCTCTACATTGAATTCAGGGACAAAGCGTGTGGCGGGGTGAAGGAACTGCTCGACCATACATGAGCTCGCGGGGAGGCCTTTCCGTCAGATGTAGTCCTTGCTCTTTTCTTGTTTCCCCGGGTATATATCCATGGTGGCTGATATGACAAAATGGAAAGGAAATGGGAAGCTCTTGCCTCGAGTAAGAGAGGGAGTTGAAAGGACGCGCGCAGTGTCTTCTAGGGCCACATGTAAAGAGCAACGAATGCCTAAGGATGCTACGAGTAGGGGGTGCTTGAGTGCCAAGTGATGCTTTGTTTCCCGTGCTAGGGTTATAAATAGGGGGAAACTTGCTTCATTTGCACGCTCCCCTTCATTTCGCTCAAGAGTTTTCCAAAGTCTCTCAAAGTTCTTTCCGCTCTCTGAAGAACGTCCTTCGTCGCCGCCACCGTCAATCTTTTTCCATCGTACAAAATCTGCATTCATCAAGTAAGTCTCCTGTCTTATATTCAATTTTTATGAATTTTCCAGCGGTTCGTCCGGGGAGCTCATGAAGTTCCAGGGGAACGCATGAAGATTCCGGCGGTGTTCATGAAGTTTCTAGCGACCTCATGAAGTTTTCGGCGCTCCTATGAAGTTTCCGATGAAGTCGCCGAGAAGTTCATGAGGATTATAGGAAACTCCATGAAGTTTCCGATGAAGGTCTCGGGGACCTGCGATGGAGGTCCCCGGGGAGCCTTGCTTCCCTTGACTGTGTGAACATTGTGGGGAAGCCTCTCATTAGGGAGGTTCGAGGAGGCTACTCACGCTCCATAGGAGGAAGCTCATACGTCGAGGAGCCTTTCCATCGGGAAGAGAGGTTCGCCATCTTGCGTCAAGGAGGTGTTCCTTGTAGACGGGCCTTTACTTCGAGAAGGGATGCTCGCTGTCTCGTGTCAGGGATATTCTCCTCACAGACGATCCTTTCTGTTGAGGAGGAAGGCTCGCTATTTTGCTTCGGGGAGAGTTTGTCAAGCGGCTCCTCGCCCCACTCTTTACCCTTTCACTTGATTTGCGGTGGAAGGGTGGATTTGATCTTAGATGTCAAATTCACTGTTTTCCTCTGCTTTTCAGGTAAAATGGCCACGAGGATAGAGGGTGTTATCGTGATCGATGATGGATTCGACTCTGACACCCCATTCGAGCAAGCTGGAGCTGAGCGAGCTCGCACACTCGAAGACTGGGCTAGGCAGAAGCCCTTAGGCATTTCGTCGCGCTTTGTCGTTGACGACACTGGAGCGTTCGCCACTGTCGAGGACCTTGTTGTGAGCTCTCCCCCAAATTGGATGGTCTATAAGCCCAAGGATAAGCATTGCATCTGCTCGTATTTTAAGGGGATGAGGCTCCCTATGAATGAGTTCGTGTTTCGGGAAGCGGGGATCCGCTTGCTCTTTAGTGACTTTCAAAAAGGAATGTTTCAGTGGCTGCATCTGTCGCCCTCGCAGCTCCACTCCAACGGGGTCGCGTTCGTACGAGCATTCAAACTCGTGTGTCGAAACTTTTGTATTAGAGCCATGCTCTCTTTATTCTTTCTCACTTTTCATCTGCAATGGTAAACCTTCTAAGCCCGACACAACTGGGTGTCCCTGAAGCAGCCGAGGAAGTTGTTTCGAGCCTACATGGATTACATTCATTCTTTTAAGGACAAGTACTTCGTCGTGAAGCCTGTAACGCACATGGTCGTCGACTCCTTATATGACCTTGTGGTCAAAGAGGAGGACGAGAAGCGAATGGAGACACTGGAGTTGAAGTTTCCACTCGAGTGGGAGGAAGAGCACTTCAAGCAGAGCACAGATAGTTACATCGTCAAGCACGCCGACTTGGATGCCGACGATTGACTTTCTTATGAAAATATAGTCGAGTTTGTCTCCGGCTTTGTCCCTGCCAAATACGTCAGCAAGGATGGCAGTTTTATTCTGGATGAGCGCGGGGAGGTTTGCCATGAGCCTCGACTGATTAATACCAAGCCCCTCCTCAAGTGTGGGTCTAATGAGGCGGCCTTGAGGTTCTTAGGTAGTGGGTGTTTCCTTCAATTTCTCTTGTTTGGTTTCCTTTGTCGTATTGACTTGTCTTCCTTTTTCTTCATTGCAAGCCAGATGTTGAACATCTAGGAGAACGTGTTGAAACTCGCCGCAACCAAGGGAGTGAAGAAGGCTGCTAAGGGCAGACTCTCCCAGGTTCAGCAGATATCGAAGCTCGACCAACCAGCTGGCGGTTCCTCCTCCCTACAATGCAGCTAGTCTCCTCCTTCGTAGAAGACGTCATTCAAAAGGCGACATACTGAAGACCCCGTACTTGTCGGCCATTCTGAGGGCGAGCTTGGGGAGAAGTACGTGTTGCCTCCTTGCTACCTTAATCAACCTTACTTCTGCGGGGATAATTCTTCGATTGTGTCCGAGGCGGAGAGTAAGGCAATCATGGGGCTCGACAGGGCAGCCAGGAGGACAGCTTTATCAGAGGATATGGCTGCTATGGTGAGGATCTTTGAGATGGCCTTGCTCCTGAATGATGAAACCATCCCAAACTCCGAGCTTAAAAAGCTGCAGGTCAAGAATGTTACCCTTTGGGAGGAGAAAAATAAGGCGGAGAGCAACCTCCTTGAAGCTCAGACGAGGTACGAGAACCATGTGCACCTCCTCCAGGAGATGACCGCGATGCGAGAAACGCTGAAGGAGGTCGAGGGGGAAAGGGATCAACTTCAAACCAAGGTCGTTGAATTAGAGACTGCCTCCAAGCCTGTCGAGGACGAAACTGATGAGGAGAATGCCCTCACCTCCCGTAGCACCCTGATCGCCCGGATCCGAGAACTCGAGCAGGATTGCTTGGGAGCTCTTGAGGTGGGGTTTAGTGGTGCCTTGGAGTAGCTTCAGATTGTGAACCCTGAGGCCCAGCTTTTCCTCGAGGGGGTTGACCCGTACCACCGGGTTGTGGATGGTCGGGTGGTCTCCCCCGAGATGGTCGATGACGAATCTGGTCAAAGCGACGGAGGCCCTCGACCTGACGAGGAAGCTACTGTTTCATTCTTTTTTGCTGTTTGGTCTGCGTTCCATTTGAATTCTTATTTAGTTCAGCCTGCGTGCCGTAGTTTTCACTTGACTTTACCCGGCATGCGTGCCATGGGCTTTGATTTGTAACATTTTAACAAGGGGCTTTGCCCGTCCTAATGCATGGTGTTTTATCATTTGATATATTCGTATTCTGTGTATGTTGTTGTATGTTCGATATATACTTTGTATTTGTGTATTTTTGCTAAGTGATTAGGGATTTTGCTCGATGTACTAGATCCTCGACAATGCAGGGAACTGACCAAGTGGTCATAGTTGGGTTCTGACCGTCGACGAAGCTAAGAGCTCAATCGATGTCTTTGCTCCGAGGCGTGAACTTCCCATCGCGAGCTGGGCGTCCTACTTAATTGGTACGAAAACGGTGGAGCTCGGTTGAGGTGTTCCTGTCGGATCAAGAGTTTTCTCGCACGCACAATAGCAGGCTCTCGTCTTTTTGTCTCGAGTTTAGGAGTCGCGCTTGTACCCTAGCACGGTCCTGTGGTCGTGACAGGAGTACGTCGCAAGTAGTGTTTAACTATAATACTGTTTCAACATTTTATCGTTCCATGGTCGAGCAAGTTCCTCCTCGTGTAGGTTCTCGAGGCAGTAGGCCCCATTTTTTGTTCTCGCGCGGACGCGATATGGGCCTTCCCAGTTCGCAGCGAGTTTGTCCTCGCACGAGTCTTTCTGGTTCCTTCGTAGGAATAAGCTGCCTACCTGGAATTTGCGTTTGATGACTTTGATGTCATGTCGTAGAATTAATTTTTGTTTGAGCGAGGCTTCGCACAGGGATTCCCCCGACCGAATTTCTTCGACTAGGTCGAGCTCCTCCCTTAGGGCCTTATCGTTCGTCTCCTCGTCGAGGGGAGATTCGGTCCTCCTGGAGGGTTCCCTTATTTCCACAGGAATTATTGCCTCAATTTCGTAGGTCAGTCGGAATGGGATCTTCCCGATTGTCGAGTGCGAAGTCGTCCTATAGGCCCATAACACATTGTACAACTCCTCGACCCATCTCTTTTTGGCTTCACCCAATCTTCGCTTTAAGCCGCGTAGGATCACTTTGTTCGCGGCTTCCACCCGCTCGTTCATTTGTGGGTGCTCGACAGATGTGAAGTGTTGCTTCATGCCTAGCTTAGTAAAGAAGTCCTGGAAGTTCTTCCCGGTGAATTGTGTCCCGTTGTCGGTGACGATTTCCTGGGCACGTTGAACCAGGCAAGGATGTTTCATTTGTAGAAACAAAGTATGTTGTGCAATGTGATTTTGGAGAGGGCTTCAACCTCAATCCGCTTCGTAAAATAGTCGATACCGACTATCAAATAATTATTCTGATACGACCCTATGGTGAAGGGTATGAGGATATCCATCCACCACCAAGCAAAGGGCCACGGGGACGATATTGTTTTAAGTTTGTTGGGTGGTGCTAGGTGTATGCCCCCGTGTCGTTGGCACTTGTCACACCTCTTGACGTGTTCTTTGGTGCCTTATTGCATGGTGGGCCAATAGTATCCTTCCTGGAGAGCTTTACGGGCGAGAGATCTTCTGCCGAGGTGCTGAGCGTTGATTCCTTCGTGGATCTCTCGGAGTATGTTAGGGATTTTAGTCTCCTTGATGCATTTGAGGAGGGGAATGGAGAACCCCCGCTGGTATAGTTTATCCTCGATCAAAACGTACGAGCAAGCTCGGCGTCTGACCACGCTCGCCTTCTTGGGGTTGTTGGGCAGTTCGCTCGTCCTGAGGTACGCATGCACTAGGGTCATCCAACAGTTGTTGTCGCCGATGGCGTTCACGTCGACGCTCGAGGTGGCCTTCTCGATACTTGGTCTAGAAAGCACTTCTTGGATAACAAACTTGTTCTCGCCTTTCTTCTTCGTGCTTTCCAGCTTTGAGAGGATGTTGTCCCTAGTGTTGTGTTCTCGAGGGACGTGTTCCACTTCTGCAGAGTCGAATTTTTTCATCCTCTCTTTGATCAGAGCAAAGTACTCGACGAGGTTTTCATTCTTGTCCTGGTATACTCCCCGTACTTTAGAGGCTACGATTTGGGAGTCGGTAAATATCTTTATCTCCTTCGTGTTCAGGTCCTTCGTTAGGCGAAGCCCCGCAAGGAAGGCCTCGTGCTCGGCTTAGTTGTTAGACGTCGAAAATTCTAGGGCAAGGGAGACCTCTATTAGGATACCCTTGTTGTTCTCCGGGATGATGCCTGCTCTGCTTCCTATCGAACTGGAGACCCCAACGACGAAGATGGTCTACTTATGGACTCCTAGTGTTAGGGAAAACACAACAATCATCTCTGCGAAGAAGTCGGCCAGAGCTTGCACTTTAAGGGCTTTTCTGCTCTCGTATTGGATGTCGAACTCGGAGAGTTTGAGGGACCACCTGAGCATCCTGCCAGCCATGTCAGGGCGTCCGAGTAATTGTTTTATAGGCTGATATGTCCTGACCATGATCAGTGGGCCAGGAAGTAATGTCATTGCCTTCTGACTGCATTGATGAGGGCCAGAGCCACCTTCTCGATCTGCTGGTATCTGAGCTCAGGGCCTTGCTGGTGAAGTAAATCAGCTTCTGCCCCTCGGAGGTTTCACGAATGAGGGTCGCGCTAATAGCTTCGGCCGCGACAACGAGGTACAAATAAAGAGTTTCCCCGTCCTCAGGCCGCGATAGCACTGGGGGTTCTGAGAGGATCCATTTGAGGTGGATGATGGCTTGCTCGCACTCATCGGTCCACTCAAACGTGGCCTCCTTGAGTAGGAGCTTGAAAAACGGGAGGGCGTGCTGGGCAGACTTGGCCACAAAGCAAGATAGTGAGGTGAGCATCCTATTAAGGGATTGGATCGATTTCTTCGAGTTTGGCATCGGAAAATCGGAGAAGGCTCTGCACTTGTCGGGGTTCACCTCTATTCCTTGTTCTGTTAAGTAGAAATTGAGGAATTTTCCTGCTGGGACGCTGAAGGTGCACTTCTCCGGGTTGAACCTCATTTTGCATCTCCTCGTTGTGTCTCCGATCTCGTCTCAGGAGACTTTGTTCATTATTTGCTGAAGTGCATTACGTTGTAGTAATAATTTCCCGACTCGGTCATGAAATTTGTTTGTTATTTGTCGGCCTTTGCCATAGGGGTTTGGTTGTACCCCGAGTAGGCGTCCATGAATGACAGTAGTTTAAAACCTGCAGAATTGTCAATTAGTTTGTCGATGCTAGGCAATGGGTATGCATCTTTGGAACATGCCCGATTGAGATCGTTGTAATCAACGCACATTCTTTATTTTCCATTATATTTTTTAACCAATACAACGTTGGACAACCATGTTATGTACCGAGCTTCTGAAATAAAATTATAGCTTTTTCAGCAGCTTCCACTTTCTCGGGAGACTGCCTACGCCTACGTTGTACTACGGCCCTAGCGGCCGGATCTGTGGAGAGTTGGTGACAAGCCACGTCGAGGTAAATCCCGGGCATCTCTACGACACTCTACACAAAGAGGTCAGCATTCTCCCTGAGGCAGGCCTTCAGCTACTTCCGTTCCAGGTCAGGAATCTCAGTTCTGATATTCACGCTCTTATCGGGGTCGTCATTGAGCGTGATGAGTTCGACCTCGCCATCTGGAATGAGGCGCGTTGGATGGAGCGGTTGCCCGTTGTTTGCTGGAGGCACGTCTTCTGATAGGTCACTCTGCTCCTGCTTGTTGGGGAAGCGGTTGTCAAGCTCGACGGAGTTGGTGCAGGGGAGCAGCTTCTGCTCTTCAGTCCAGGATGGCTTGTCGGCATTCTTGGGCGTGATACTGATCGAATTGAGTCCCTTGATGGCCACTTCGAAGCATCTTCTGGCCACTTTGTTGTCTCCATAGAGGGTGACTACTTGACCCATGGTCGTGTAGTACTTTATCTTTAGGTGCACTGTGAACGGCACCACGGTCAGTTTGGCTAGGGTCGGCCTCCCCAGAATGCATTAGTACAGGGAGGGGCATTCTATCACCAAGAAGGGGACCTTGACCTGTCTCGCAGTCTCTTCAGACCCGAAGGTGACGAGGAGCTCCACGTACCCCCATGGCCGCGTGGTGGTACCTTTGAAGCCCTATAGGTTAGAGCCGGTATATGACGTCAGATGGCTCTCGTCGAGCTGGAGGATGGTGAAGAGGTGTGCGTACATGATGTCCACCGAGATTCCCTAGTCGATGAGAATGTGGAGGACGTCAAAGTGAGTCATCTGAGCCTTGATCAGAAGGGGAATGTTGGACTTGGGGGCACTTCCTGATAGTTCTTTGAGGTAGAAGGTGATCAGGTTTGAGTTTTCTTTGAACTTCTCGAGTGTGGCGTTCTGCTTCGAACTCTTGTCGATCAGCTCCTCAAATTTCCTCTTGACTGAGCCTACTCAGAGCTTATTGGGACCACCAGTGGATATGACCATCGAGGCTGGGAAACTCTCCTAGGAACTGTGAGCGGATAACGTTGTGTCATCTTGGAAAGGGAGGCAGAAGTCTTCTGGCCAGAAGACGCATAAGGCGACTTGCATCCCGATTCCGTCGGATGGAGGTGGCACCTTCTCGATCCTCTTCGCCTCACGAGTTTCATATCAAGGGGCCTCGTTCCTTCTGGTGTATTGCTTCAGGATCCCCTCCTTGATTAGGATTTTGATTGCATCCTTAGGTGGACGCAATCTTCCGTGACGTGTCCATGGCTCAAGTGGAACCGTCACTACTTGGACTTGTTGACGTTAGGCTTCGGGAAATGGACACCACCTCGCTGGAACTCTGAGTTAATGCACTCGGCTAGAATGCGCTCACAGGGATCTGTGATTAGCGTATGTAACACCCAAAATATTATGGGAATATTTAATTTAATTTATTTAAATGAGAATATTCGTGTTTTGGTGATTTTCGGTGGTTTTGTGGAATATTGGGAATTAATGGAATTTGGGTTATTTATTTTGAATAATAATATATAATATGAATATATTAATATTATTATTAATTAAAATAAATATAAGTGAAATAAGGGCAAATTGGACAATTAAGAGGAGTTAGTGAGGATAATATGGGAAAAGCCCAATTGTGAGGCCCAAGTCTAGGTTTAACAAAAAGAAAATTGTGATGGAATTAGGATTCATTTGTTAGACCGTGAGGAGAATTGAGGCCAGAGCTCTGAGAAGGAAGATTGGAGGCAAAAGCTTCGGAGGATTCCCGGAAATATTTGAGAAGACTTTGATCGACAATTAAGGTATGAGGATTATTGCCTTCATGATTTTCAATGTGTAAATTCAACGTATTTAAGGTCGATTTAAGGGTTTAAGGGATTTTGGGGTTGATTGTGAGAAAAAGGAATTTTGGCCTTCGTGGCCTAAATCTAGTATTGAGATGTTAACCATGGGAATTCATTGGAGTAAAAGGGAAACTAGGCCTTCGTGACCAAAACTCTAATTTGACATTAGTCTAACCTGTAGGAAAATTTGATAATGAGAACTCTGATGGTTGTGGTGTAGTGGTAAGTATTCCTGAGAGTTTGAGGGTAGATATGAGAAATAGTGATCTTTGTCCTTCGTGGCCTAAATCTATTATTAGTGAATCTAACCGTGGTTCATTGGGGAAAAAGGAAACCTTAGGCCTTCGTGGCCGAAACTATGATTTGAACCTGTATGACCCTGAAGGGATAGGAATATTAGACAGTGAGTAACTCTGATGCCTTTGGGGAAATTGTAGGGAAATTTGTGATTTAGGGCGTAAATATGATACAGGATTAAACTTATATCCCTTAATTTTAAAGGTTTTAGGTATAATCTTAAAACAATGATTAGATGGTTTAATTGTGTTAAAATTGTAAATTTACTTGAGATAATTATAGTGTTGAATGGGTTGTAATTTTATGAGAGTTTGGGTTTTTACGAAATCGAAATCGGAGGTCCGGAAGGCCTCCAACGGTGAAAAAAGCAGAAAATTGCATGCTGTCCATCACGACTGTCCATGTTTTCGGTCGAAATTGTTTTGCACGTAAATTTTATCCGTAAGTCCGTTTTGACTCCCGTTCGAAGCGTTGGAAAGCTAATGAACATGGATAGAACATTGTATAAATAATATAGTTGATTGTCTAATATTTTTATGAGATTAAATACGTGATTGTATGATGAATTACCATGAGTATAACTATGATTCCAATGAAATTAATACATGATTGTATAATGATGATTCCTATGAGTAATGATGATGAGCTATGATGATATTTCCATGAGTTTTTTATGATTCTATGATGACATGATGTATGATGATGGTTATTATGATGAGCTATGATGACATGATGTATGATGATGATTATTATGATGAGCTATGATGACATGATGTATGATGATGATTATTATAATGAGCTATGATGAGATGATGTATGATGATGATTATGATAATGAGCTATGCTGTTTGATGATGATGAATATGATGAATGATGATGCACCTATGATGTTATCATGAGGATGATTTGTGACGTGTGCATCATGCATTCATGTGCATTCGGACTTCGGTTCAAGACCTCGATTACTTTGGCTTCAATCCCATTGTGTGGATGTGAAGTATTTTGATGTGCTCCGATTCTCTAGTAGAATCGATCCTATTGATGGGGATCTATGGAGGATTGATGGCCCAGTGTCCATCGTGTTGTGATGATTGATACCACATGCATTGAGTCTTGTTGCATTTGCATTTATGAGTCATTTGGAATAATTTATGATGTTGTGGCCTTCGAGACCTATTGATGAATGTGAATGTGTTGAATATGATTATGACGCCATTTATATGTTGATTTTCATACATTCATTATTATGAACCGTTTTACTCACCCTGCCTGTTTGAATGTTACCTCCACGTGGGTAACGTGCAGATGACCAGGTTTAGCCGTGGACGCCGTCGAGGTTATTTTTTTGAAGTTTTGAGTTTTTAGCCTTTTTGGTTAACTTAGAGGGTCTTGCTCTGATATGTAACATCGGGTTGGGGTCTTTTGAGTTAAACTATGTTTTATTTGAGTATATTTTGATTATCTTCCCGTATGAGGAAAACCTTGATTTATGCCTTTTGAGTTCCGTTGCTTTGTGCAATTTGATGTACTTTGGGGAAAACCCGTTGTTTACGGAGCCTTGACCTATTTTGACGATTTGGGAAATGTACGCCCTTTTGTGGTGGCTTTTATTGAATTTAATAATTTACTCTGATATGTGAATAAATGTGCCTTTTAATTGTGGGGTAGAAAAGGGTGTTACAGCGTGTACTCGGCGAAACGGTCAGTCGGTCCCCTTTGTTCCCAGGAATCCCAGAGCCTATCTTCCCACTTTCTCTCGTTGCCGCGCCGGGGTGCGGCAGAGTCTTCATGTTTGACATTTGTGGTGCTCTCCTGGTTCCATGAGTCACAGGCGCAGTGGGCGACCTCTTTTTCCTCATACTGGATGTATGACTGGACCCTGTGAAGGATGGTGTCTAGCGTGTTAGGCCTTTCGATCCCTATGGCCTTGGCAAACTCAATGCGAGGTCGTAGTCCCCGTTCGAGCAGATACTTCTTCATTTCGTCCAACGTATTGTAGAATCAAGATTCAAAAGCCTCTATTGTTTTGATGAAGACAACTCATATCAGCTTGGCTCGCAAGATACTTACACTATATACCCTTGGGGGTATATGTACTGTGAAGCTTCTTGCACTATATACCCGTGGGGGTATATACACTAAAGATAAAATCTGAAGCATCTCTATTCTAAACACTTCACAAAAAGCAAGAGGTGCAAGCATATCATCAAGAATAAATTATCAAGATCAAGGCAAAGTCATTTATCAATATTGTATCAAGTTTCATCTATTAAGTTTCAAGTGGTGTTGAAGATTCAAGACACGGTACAATATTGTTTACTTAGAATTATGTATGCAAGCGTTCTTTGATCTCACTTCACTACACCACTAACTGAAACCATTTTAAAACTATTTTAAAATACTCTTGAATTTTTAAATTAAGTATTTTTGGAAAAACTTTCAGTGTTAACCGATTAACCTGTGGGGTTAACCGATTAACACGAGTTAAAATTATGATTTTGGGAATTTCTTACAGTGTTAACCGATTAACCATATAGGTTAACCGATTAACACATGTAAAATTTGAATTTTGTATACGTTGGAAAGGTGTTAACTGATTAACCCATTTGGTTAACCGATTAACACTGAAGCAACAGCCAAAAATAGCATCTAATCATGGAGAATTTCTTTGCTCTGTGATTTTCTTACTGGCTATTTTTCTGTCCCATAATCATACCTTTTTGAAAAAGTTTTTCACTCTTATAAATTGATTTTCAGTTTTCGAAATCAAATTAACCTTCAAGAAACAAATTTCAAATATTACTCATTATCTTCAACCTTTTTGAATTTTCAAAAGTGTTCAAATCAGAATTTTGAAACAAGCCATTGAAATACACTTTCACATTTTTACAGCTTGATTTCACAATAAAGAACACTTGTATAATTTCTGAGTAATCTTTGTTTCAAGAAGAAGATCAATATTTCATATTGATATACATTCAATTGTCACTTATATATAAAATTCAGAATTGACTACAACTTATTCTTAGAATTATAAAAGATAAGTTTATAGGGTTTTCCTTGTAATCCGGGTTGTGGATACAAGAGGTCCTTGTGTGAGATATTCATTCTTGGTAGGACTTAAATATTATGTAAATCCAAGAAGGGTGTTCTTGGTTGTAAGGATTGTCTTTTATAGAAATCTAACATTGATAGTAAAATTCTCTTTCATGTTGAAAGGGGAGTGGATTACTCTCGGATTGTGAGGGGAACCACTATAAATCGCTGTGTCCTTTTACCTTCTGAACTTTACTGTTTTTCATCATCTAGAAGAATTTAAAGAAGAAAAATCCAAGAATCATAAAAAAACCGAAAAAATTGTCTAAGAGCCTAATTTACCCCCCCTCTTAGGCATACATATAACTTACAATTGGCATCAGAGCAGGTTAAGGTAACCAGTTCCTATCAATTCAGTATGGCTTCCGCTAGCACCAACCCGGTTTTCAAAGACGGTTGAAGTAGTAATAAACCCCCACTGTTTTCTGGAGAATATTTCGATTTTTGGAAAATCAGAATGAAGGCGCATCTTGAAGCCCAATGAGAAGTTATATGGGAAGAAATCGAAGAAGGACCACACAATCCAGTAAATGTGGTCAATGGCATTGGAACCGCAAAGTTGAAAAGCATGTATGATGAAGATGATAAAAAAAAAGATTCTTAATGAGAAGAAAGCAATCAACATACTCCAAAGCGCTCTTAATATGGATGAGTTTTCCCGTGTATCACTGTGTAAATCGGCAAAGGAGATTTGGGACACGTTGGTGGAAACGCATGAAGGAACCACCGAAGTAAAAAGATCAAGGCTCAACACGTTGAGTCAAGAATATGAGATGTTCCGTATGCAGCCCGATGAATCTATTGTTGCCTTACAAAAGAGATTCGTTCATCTAACAAATCACTTGATTGCTCTCGGGAAGACCTTCATCAATGATGATCTCAACCTGAAAGTCCTAAGATCCTTAACAAGGGAATGGCAACCAAAAGTGACCGCTATTTCGGAAAAGAAGAGTCTCTCAACAATGACATCCGCATCCTTATTTGGAAAACTTCAAGAGCACGAATTGGAACTTGGAAGGCTCGAGAAGCACGAAAGTCAAGAAAAGAAGTCCAAAGGAATTGCCTTGAAGATTGACACAAAGGATGACAAAGACGACGAGACTTCCAAAGATGAAAATTTCATGCTTCTTGTAAAGAAGCTTGGTAAGTTTTTTAACACAAACAAAAATTCCTCTTTTCCTAAAAAGAATAAACATTTCAGGAAAAAGGATACATCTACATCAATTCAAGAAGTCACATGTTATGAATATGGGAAGCAAGGTAATATAAAGTTGGATTGCCCGAAACTTGCAAAGAAAGGAGGATTCAAAGGCAAGAAGGATTTCAAGAATAAGAAGGCTTATGTTGCTTGGGACGATAATGAGATAAGTTTATTATCGGAATCGGAAGGCGATGAATGTGCAAATATGGCTCTTATGGCATCACATCACTCCAATGAAGAAATTGATGAGGTTAGTAGCAATTTTTCAATTTATGAAAATGATGCACAAGAAGTCATAGATGAGCTTCTAAAAGAATGCAAGACTTTGTATAAAAGCATCTCATCCCAAAAGAAAAGAATTTCATCTTTAGAAGAACAAAATACTGCTTTTATAAAAAACATTGAAAATGAAAAACAAAAATTGATGGATGAAAAACAAAGTCTTGTATGCAAAAATTGTGAATCCTTATCTTTTCAAATTGTTCAACTTAAAAGAGTTTTAGAAAGATACGAAAAATGTCAAATTGGCTTGGAGGAAATTCTTAGGCACCAAAGATATTTTAATGATAAAAGTGGATTAGGATATTCTAAGTTTTCCAAACCAAGCACAAATGAAACCATTTTTGTGAAAGCAAGTGAGCAAGTTGTTAAAGAAAAGGCAAACACTTCTAAAACTGTGCATCAAAGCCATAAAAAGAAAAGAATTGTGAAGAAAAATAATTATGTTCCTAGATATAGAAGTCATTTTCAACCTACTTGTTTTTATTGTGGAATCAAAGGCCATACACCTAATGCTTGCTATGTGCGCAACATTGGTGTTGCTAAAGGGCATTATGTGTGGGTTGAAAATGGTACTAACTATCAAGGACCCAAAGCAATTTGGGTACCTAACAATACTTGATATTGTTTTGTAGGTATGCTTAAAGACAACTTCTAATCAATTACATCTTGATAGCGGTTGTTCAAAGCATATGGCGGGAGACATCAACAAATTTTCAAGTCTATCATTAAAGGCCAAAGGATACGTTACTTACGGTGATGATATAAAAGAAAAGATTCTTGGAGTAGGAACCGTTGGTGCACCTCCATATACAATCATCGAAGACGTCCTTTATGTGGAAGGCCTTAAACACAACCTACTTAGCATAAGTCAATTGTGTGACAAAGGGTTCTGAATCAACTTCACAAAAGATGAATGTTTGATAGAACATGAAGTCACCCATGACATCTTGCTAAAAGGTAAAAGATTTAATAATATTTTTATGATCTCTTTTGATGACTCATCCTTGAAGGTAAAATGTTTAATGGCAAACAACAACGAGGCGTGGCTATGGCATAAAAGGTTTGCTCACATTCACATGGAGCATTTAAATAAGTTGATAAAGCATGACCTGGTTGTTGGTCTTCCAAAGATAAAGTTCATCAAGGATAAGTTATGCGATGCTTGCCAAAAAGGGAAACAGACCAAGATAACTTTCAAGTCCAAGAAAGTGGTGTCTACATCAAGGCCACTTCAATTGTTGCATATGGATCCTTTTGGTTCATCAAGAACGAAAAGCTTCGGAGGTAACATTTATGCTTTAGTTATTGTTGATGATTTCTCTCGATACACATGGAAATTGTTTTTAGTGCAGAAAAGTGATGCTTTCAAAGCATTCAAGAAGTATGCAAAGCAAATTCAAAACGAGAAGTCACTCACCATAGCCTCCATTAGAAGCGACCATGGTGGAGAACTCCAAAATTCATATTTTGAAGATTTTTACGAAGATCATGGAATTTCTCACAACTTTTTTCGCACCAAGGACTCCCCAACAAAACGGTGTCGTAGAACGGAAGAATAGGTCACTGGTGGAGCTTGCAAGAACAATGCTTAGCGACTCAAATCTTCCTAAGTATTTTTGGGCGGATGCGGTTAGCACGACGTGCTTCGTAAGCAACCGTGTCAATATTCGACCAATTCTCAAGAAGACTCCGTATGATCTGTTCAAGGGTAGGAAACCAAACATAGCATTTTTCCACATATTCAGATGCAAATGTTTTGTTCTCAACAAAAATAAAGACAATCTTGGTAAGTTTGATGAGAAGTCCGACGAAGGTATATTCCTTGGTCACTCTCTTTCTAGTAGAGCTTTTAGAATTTTTAATAAAAGAACTCTTACTATTGAAGAATCCGTTCATGTTTCTTTTGATAAGACTAACCCCTCGAAAGAAGATAATATTATTATGGATGATGATGATGATATAGTAGATTCTTCACAACAACAAAAGGAGACTTCAAAGGATCAAGCAATACCACAAGAAGATGACACTCAAATCATTGAAGAACATCGATATCTTTCGAAGGAATGGAAAACTCATAGAGATCACCCGATAGATAAAGTTATTGGTGATATTAGCCAAGACGTTGCAACTCGACTAAATCTTAAGGATACTTGTCTCAACATGGCTTTTGTGTCTCAAATTGAACCAACCAAGATTGATGAAGCCTTAGGCGACGACCAATAGATTGTAGCAACGCAAGAAGAACTCAACCAATTCGAAAGGAATCAAGTTTGGAGTCTTGTACCAAGACCGGACCACAAGCACATCATAGGAACAAGATGGGTGTTCAAGAACAAACTTGACGAGAATGGGATCATAGTTCGTAACAAAGCAAGATTGATCGCACAAGGCTATAACCAAGAAGAAGGAATTGATTTTGATTAAACGTTCACTCCGGTAGCAAGGTTAGAAGCAATTAGATTATTACTTGCTTATGCTTGTTCAATGAATTTTCAAATTTTCCAAATGGACGTCAAAAGCGCATTTTTGAACGGATACATCAATGAAGAAGTCTATGTCAAACAACCCCTGGGCTTTGAAGACTTCAAGCATCCTTCACATGTATACAAATTGAAGAAGGCTCTCTATGGTCTAAAGCAAGCACCAAGGGCATGGTATGATCGTCTCAGCACTTTCCTATGTGATAAGGGTTTTGAAAAAGGAAAGGTAGACAAGACTTTATTCATTAAAAAGATAAAGGGTAATACCTTACTTGTTCAAGTCTATGTGGACAACATCATCTTCGGATCAATAAACAAAGATCTATGTGAATAATTTGCTTCGGTGATGCAAGGCGAGTTTGAAATGTCTATGATGGGAAAGATGAACTATTTCCTTGGACTACAAATCAAGCAAACAAAGGATGGCATCTTCATCAACCAATCCAAGTATTGCAAGGAATTGTTGAAAAGATTCGATATGGATAGTTGCAAGGTGATGTCCACTCCTATGGGATCCGGAACGTACGTTGATCAAGATGAATCTGATACTCCAATTGATATCACAGAGTATCGAGGTATGATCGGTTCATTATTATATTTGACGGTAAGCCGTCCTGACATTATGTTTAGCGTTTTTTTGTGTGCACACTTTCAAGCAAATCCGAAGAAATCACATCTCACCGCCGTAAAGAGGATTATGAAGTCTCTCAAAGGAATAATGAACGTTGGATTATGGTATCCAAAAGGTAGTACTTGTTCTTTAATTGGTTATTCTAATGCTGATTATGCAGGATGTAAGACCGATAGAAAAAGCACAGGTGGTACGTGTCACATTCTCGGGAATGCACTAGTGTCATGGGCTTGCAAGAAGCAAGCATGTGTTGCACTTAGCACGACCGAAGTGGAATATATTGCAGCAGGAAGTTGTGCACAAATTCTGTGACTTAAGCAACAACTCCTTGATTATGGTGTAGATCTCGGTTGCATTCCTCTTCGATGCGACAACACAAGTGCCATCAATATCACAAAGAACCCGGTCATGCATTCAAGGACAAATCATATAGACATCCGACATCACTTCCTTCGAGATCACGTACTTAATGGAGATGTAGATGTTACTTTCGTGGATACACACAATCAACTCGCTGACATATTCACTAAATCATTGGCTAAGGAACCTTTCTTCAAGATTCGACGAGAACTTGGTATTCTCAATGAAGGTGACATCTAACCTTAACTTAAAAAATTGCTTGCTATATGTTTTATATGCTTTATATTATGTTTTTGTTTCTAGACTTTGATTTTGTTTTAAGTTTTAAATTCAGTTTCATTTTTCTTTTATGTACTCGTACAATGGTTTGCTTATTTTCATTCAAGTTATGACTTTTCCTATGATAATTGTTTATGCTTGTTGTGTTTGCTATGCATGATTGTTTGCTATTATCTTTGCATGCACCTCTTCCTTTTTGCTAATGACAAAGGGGGAGAAGGATTATGGTTCTAAAATTTTCCTGTGTAGAAAAGTGTTATCTCTCTTGAATTTAGGGGGAGATTCAACTTAGGGGGAGAAATGTTTTTAAACCAAGTATCAAGCAAGATTCTCAAAGAAAGGGTTTTCATCATCAAAAAGGGGGAGATTGTAGAATCAAGATTCAAAAGCCTCTATTGTTTTGATGAAGACAACTCATATCAGCTTGGCTCGCAAGATACTTACACTATATACCCGTGGGGGTATATGTACTATGATGCTGCTTGTACTATATACCCGTGGGGGTATATACACTGAAGATAAAATTTGAAGCATCTCTATTCTGAACACTTCACAAAAAGCAAGAGGTGAAAACATATAATCAAGAATACATTATCAAGATCAAGGCAAAGTCATTTATCAATATTGGATCAAGTTTCATCTATCAAGTTTCAAGTGGTGTTGAAGATTCAAGACACGGTACAATATTGTTTACTTAGAATTATGTATGCAAGTGTTCTTTGATCTCACTTCACTACACCACTAACTGAAACCATTTTAGAACTATTTTAAAATACTCTTGAATTTTTAAATTAAGTATTTTTGGAAAAACTTTCAGTTTAACCGATTAACCTGTGGGGTTAACCGATTATCACAAGTTAAAATTATGATTTTGGGAATTTCTTACAGTGTTAACCGATCAACCATATAGGTTAACCGATTAACACATGTAAAATTTGAATTTTTTATACGTTGGAAAGGTGTTAACCGATTAACCCATTTGGTTAACCGATTAACACTGAAGCAACGGCCAAAAATAGCATTTGTTCATGGAAAATTGCTTTGCTCTGTGATTTTCTTACTGGCTAATTTTCTGTCCCATTATCATACCTTTTTGAAAACGTTTTTCACTCTTATAAATTGATTTTCAGTTTTCAAAATCAAATTAACCTTCAAGAAACAAATTTCAAATATTACTCATTATCTTCAACCTTTTTAAATTTTCAAAAGTGTTCAGATCAGAATTTTGAAACAAGCTATTGAAATACACTTTCACATTTTTACAGCTTGATTTCACAATAAAGAACACTTGTATAATTTCTGAGTAATCTTTGTTTCAAGAAGAAGATCAATATTTCATATTGATATAGATTCAATTGTCACTTATATACAAAATTCAGAATTGACTACAACTTATTCTTAGCATTATAAAAGATAAGTTTGTAGGATTTTCCTTGTAATCCGGATTATGGATACAAGAGGTCCTTGTGTGAGATATTCATTCTCGGTAGGACTTAAATATTGTGTAAATCCAAGAAGGGTGTTCTTGGTTGTTAGGATTGTCTTTTGTAGAAATCTAACATTGATAGTAAAATTCCCTTTCATGTTGAAAGGGGAGTGGAGTACTCTCGGATTGTGAGGGGAACCACTATAAATCGCTGTGTCCTTTTACCTTCTGCACTTTACTGTTTTTCATCATCTAGAAGAATTTAAAGAAGAAAAATCCAAGAATCATAAAAAAAAAACCGGAAAAATTGTCTAAGAGCCTAATTCACCCCCTCTTAGGCATACATATAACTTACAAGGTAGACACTTGCACAACCTCTCGGTTGAATCTCTCTCTCTCTCTCTCTCTCTCTCTCTCTCTCTCTCTCTCTCTCTCTCTCTCTCTATATATATATATATATATATATATATATATATATATATATATATATATATATATATATATATATATATATATATATATATATATATATATATATATATATAGTCCCGGAGAGATTCCTCTCTCCCCTGGATGATAACTTCCAATGATGCTTCCGTCTTTGGGTGTCGCCGGGAGGCGGTGAAGTTCCTGGAGAACTGCCTCTTCAGCTCTCTCTAGGAGGTGTTGGACTCGGGCTCGAGGCTTTTATACCACGTCATCGCTCATTTCCTCAAGGTCGTGGGAAAGAGACTGTACTTGATGGATCCCCGTACGTTTCTATAGTCGAGCATCGCATCGATGCTTTCAATGTGGTTGTCCGGATCGGCAGTACCATCTAGGTGGCCAGGATCAGGGGCTTTTCCATCCCAACGGGGAGAGGAGTCTCCATGATCTCCCTTGACAGCAGAGTGCGGAGGTCGCTCTCATCACTTCTGACGGGTGATTGTGAGAGGGACAGGTCGTACTAAGGTCTCCTGCAGCGTGGAGGGCTCCTCGAGTGGCTCTTCGACTTTCCAGCATGCCCGTCATCTCTGTTTCTCTTGGGAGCTGAGGAACGTTACTCCTTTTGGGGAGGATAACGGTCGTACTTCTGGGTGGCCACAGGTTGTGGTCATTCCAGTCGCGGACGATGCCCGACTTATCTCGTAGAGGGACTCTGAGACACATCATATTGTGGCCTTCACGGGGGAGGCGAAGGACGGGTTTCTCGTCGTCGCGGGAACGGGCTACAAGAAACTGGGCGACGATGTCTCTGCGGGGGAGAGTGTGATTGTCGATCTTTCTCCAACATTCTGATCCGCTCATTCTGTTGGAAAATCATCAAGTTTGTCTGATTGATTGTCGCGAATAGAGCCACCGTGGTCGGGTCGGCGTTGGCGGAACATGAATTGGTTGGAAGACAATTGGGTTGTCAAAAAAGCGTCGGGCAGCGTTGTAGGCCGCATAGTCGGAGGAGGGTGAGGCGGTGTGCCCGTCTCGTCGCCTTCTTCGACGTGAACGGTCGCGTTGGGGCCGTGATCATCGTTGTTGGTGAATGGGGTGAAGGCGGTTTCATGGATGTTGTCGTCATTGCGTGGGCTGGCCATGGTCAACAGAGGTTGGGGTATGCTTTAGTTCTTGGATTTCTTTCAAAAGGAAGAACGAGGACGCAAGTTTCCCGCAGACGGCGTGACTAATCTTACCGGATCAGAAAAGGATCAGCAGGCAGCAACATGTCGTGAGCTCCTTAATTTGTCGGTGGTGGAGAAGAGGAGGGGGTGTACCTGTAAGGTACTCCGAAGCCAAAGTAAGAGACAGAGTAGAAAAAACAAGTACAGAGTGTGTAGAGATTTGAATACCTAACCCTCTAGTGAAAGAGGGTATTTATAATGTGTCCCCAGCGCCGGGGCAACGATTACTTTGCACTGGGTTAGATTGCAAGACCCAATACGAGTAACTGGCAGGACTTACGTGGCGTAGGGAAGACCAGCACGTGGTCTTCGCCCTGGGTCAACTGCCTCGTGATCCTTTGAAGGTGGATAGTTGTCTGCTGACGTGTCCCTGCGTGGGGGGCACGTGAAGTCCGTGGAGCAGACACGTGAGAGCTCTCTGTGTGCATTGATGGATTGATCCTTCAATGGGTCCTTCCCAACGAGGAACTGGGTTGGGCCGTGTCCGACGGTAGATCAGCCTCTAACTCAGTCCAAAATAAATTTTTTAAAGGATCAAACTAAAAAAATATTCATAAGACCTAGAGAAAATTTAAATTTTTGAATAAATTTTTTCATAAGTCCCTATAACATGGACAAAATAAGTATTAATCACTTATTATATAACTAATGATTCTGTAAGTGTTGTTTAACTAACTTAGAAAGACAAATGTGGCTGTGATTAACAAGACTTTCAGCAGCATTTTCTATTTCTATAGGAGAATATTCCAAAGATATTTTGGTACATACGAAACAATAATGTAACATTTGAAACTCCAAGTCATTGTTTATAGCCTAACATGCGTACTAAAATAGGCTTGCCCAAAAGGCGACAATAACATGTATTCTATACCTTATTAGTTAATCAAAAATACAAGCAATCTAACTTAATATACGCCACAAATAAAGCAATGGTGAATACAACGTGGTTCAACAACCGCTCAAGTGTCCATGGAAACACTTCAACATAATTTGGTCATTATCTCAACTAATATTACGGTAATGTAACCCAATCTAATGAGATTCGGCTAAAGTCAACTTGAGTTATAATAAAGGCTTAATATATATTTTTTAATCCATTAACTTTAATTATTATTTTGTTTTGATTCTTTAAAAAAAAATTATATTATAGTTCACTAATTTATACTTCGTTATATATATTAGTCATTTTTGTTAGTTTTGCTTAGAAAAATGTTAGAATATACATTGTTGGACTTAAAATAGCTTAGGTGGATATTCTGTATTTATTTTAATGGATGAGGTGGAATTTATATTACACTTAATATCCATTTTAAGAAGATGAAACGTATTAGGGCATACTCACATTATTGGATGAAAGCTCATGTTCAGAGAGTAGGATAACAACTACATTGTTTACAACAACACTTGTTTGAAGACGAAGTTTATTGAAGACGACGATAGCGACAATAACAACGTTTACGAAAACAACCCCCCATTGAAGAAGAATGAAGAAGAAGAACTTCGTTCTTTCATTCGTCTGCAAAAAAAAACCTAAGGTATGAACTTGCATAAATACGTAACTACAAATGTTAACTTTCTTTTACACCTAACTTACTTAGTACTTATGATACTTTATGTAGGTTGATTAGGTTATATAGAGTAGGTTTAAGTGTGTTGTTCATCATTCTGGTGAGTTTTCTAGGGAGTTTGCAAATTTTATCAAGTCAGGTTATGTAGGGTTAGAGGAGATATGTGATGTTGATCCTGATTATTGGAGTTACTTTAAAATATTGGACAGGTTAAGAGAGTTAGGTTACCCTACTATAGATAAACTTTGGTATTATGATGACATGCTTGCTAATGATATAGTTCAGTTAGAAAATGATAAGGGGACTGATAGAATGAGAACAATTGCAGTGTTAATTGGAGAATACCATTTGTATGTTACACATCCTGTATCTGAACCTGATGTTATTGAGTAGCCCATACTCTTACTACCATATGTGATCATATTGGGTGAAGATATGTGTGGTGAAGGGCCAAATATGGTTAATAATCTAGATTGGACCACAGTGACTGAAGATGTGGTTGGTGAAGTATATGAAAGGGGAAGTAATGAATGTGGGACCACACTGGGTGAAGATGTGGTGGAAGAGGGGATAACAATTGATGAAGTTGAGAAGAATGTTGGGATTGAAGAGAATTTTGGAATTGAGAAAAATGTGGGTCATGTGGGGACCAACTGTGAAACTGGGGAGAATGTGGGTCAAGAGGAGACAAACTGTAACAATATGGATGATGTGGGGACCACCTGTTTACTTACACGTTGAATATGACATACTTAGTTCTTTTAAGTTACTTGCATGACCTAGTTGGTTTACACTTACTATATATTGCAGACATTTGTATAGCAACTTCAGGAAAAAGTTCCCTGGCCTGAAATTAAAGGAATTGATATGGAGGGCTGCATGTACAAGTTATGTTAATGCTTGGGAGAAAATAATGCTTGAAATCAAAGGAGTTAATGAAAAGGCCTTCAAACATCTCATCAAAATTCCACCAAGATTCTGGAGCAAATCAAGGTTCCAGCAAAGTTCAGGTTGTGACACTTTGGTTAACAATATGTCAGAAGCCTTCAATTCTGTATTTGTAGTTGCTAGATCCAAGCCCATTGTGACAATGCTGGAAGAAAATAAAAAAACCGCGCTCTAAAGGAATAGAAAACAATCGTTTATTCCACGTCTGATAAACCGCCCCTTAAAGCCTTAGGCTACGGTTATTGCACTTTAGGTTGCGGTTTTGAGTTGTTGCCAAAAGTCATTTTTGTTGTAGTGAAATTAGAGTATATCTAATTTAGAGATGGGAATACAATAGGCAAAAGATTACCAAATACGGTGGCATCATACTACCTAACATCAAGAAGAAGATGTAAATGGAGCCACAGAAAACCAATCATTGGATTGTGAGGTAACATGGTTGATTTTTTGAATATTACTTTCAAATGGCTAACTATTTACATAGACTAACACTAAAATGGTTAGTTGTTTACAGGCGTGCAGGTGAATATGACTATGAGGTGAGGCATACTTCACTCAATGGAGAAAAATATATGTCAACCTTTACAAGAAAGAATGCTCATGTAAACTATGGATGTTGACTGGACTTCCTTGCTGTCATGCAATGTCTTGCATGAAGGATCAACATTTAGAGATCGATGACTTTGTACCTGAATGTTACAAGAAGGAACAATATGTTGCTTGCTATGCACATGTTATATATCCACTTAATGGGGATGCCTTGTGGGCAAAGACTAGTGTTGTTGATCTTTAGCCACCACCAATAAAGAGGCAGCCTGGAAGGCCAAAGAAAAAAAGGAATAGGGAAGCTGGAGAGATTGAGAGGAATGAGACACACATGAAGAGGGCAAAACTTGGTATCAAGTGTAGTTGTTGCCACAATGATGGTCACAACAAGGCCGCTTATAAACTATCACAACCACAAGCTCCTCCAAGTCATGTACAAGAAGCAACAAGTGAGCCACCATCACAAGTTGATTCAAGTCAGGTAAAAGATGCAACAAGTCAGCCACCATCACAAGCTGTTACAAGTCAACCACCACCACCTGTTGTTACAAGTCAGCCACCACCATAAGCTGGTACAAGTCAACCACCACTGTTACAAGTTAGCCACCACCCAAAACTAAAAATAAGAAAAACTTCATAAGGGTGGCAAGCCTGTCTCAAGCCAACCTTAATCATTATTATTATGTCTGCTAAGATTTTGTAATTCCATTTAATGGTCAGCCTCTTTTGTTTTTGTTAATGCACATTTTGGAATGTCGTTATGTAAGACACATTTTATCCTATTAAAAATGACCTGACTCTTTTGTTATTGAACCTGTTATGTAATGCCTTATGATGACCTTTTGTTATTGAACCTGTTATGTAATGCCTTATAATAGCCTTTTGTTATTTAACCTGTTATGTATCAAACTTTGAATATGTTAATGAAAGTTGGAATGGCTTATAATGGCAAGTTATATTACAGTTTGTGCCCATAAATATTGGTCATTAAGCTGCGTTTTTAACAGGTTAAATATTGAGACATTATTCAATAAAAATATAAAAACATAACACATACATTATTCATTGAACCAACATAAAAATACATTATTCATTAAACAAATTTAACAAAACATTGAAAATGTGAAAACATAACTTTGAACTACCCTAAAACTAATTAAAATACATTGTTACAAACACAAGGTTCAACCCTAGACTTACAATCCCAACCACAATGGACATTTTGAGCCACCCTCTAGTGTAGATAAATTCACTCTTCAATTTGTTAATTTTCTTCTTTTGTCTTTCAAGCTTCAAATCCCTTTCATCAACAAACTCATCACTGGGGTTGTTCAAAAAATCCATGAACCAAACCGAACTGCCAAACTGAACCGAACTGAAGTTAAAATAACCGAACCATTATGTTTGGTTAGTGAACCAAACCATATTACATGAAATAGTACTAGAACCGTACCGAATCGAAACTGTAACCGAACTGAACCGAAACTGAAAATTAAAAATAATAAAAACAAGTTTTAATTTTTATTATTTTAAAAATTTGAAAAATAGTTTAATGGTTTGGTTCTTTAATAAACAGTTTAGTTTGGAAAAATTATGTTCTAACAGTTCGGTACGATTCGAAGTTTCTAAACGGTATACAAAACCAATGACTTTGGTTCGGTTCGGTTCTAAGTAAATTAAAACGGTTCGATCTAGTTTGAGTAAATTTGTATTATGGTTTGGTTCAGTTCGGTATGGTTTTCTCTATGAACTATACCATGAACAACCCTACTCATCACCCAACCACTTGAAGAAATTATAACCCTTTTCAATATGGTTTTTGTAATTTCTACAACCCCAGAATTTTTCCCCTTATTGACACTATTCACATCATTCACTATTCTAAGAACAGTTTCATCTTGGCAAAAGCACTCGATTCTCTTGTTTCTACAAATCACAGATCCCTATGTACCATAGTTTTGGTTGTTTGAAGTTGAGACATTGCTTGCATTCTTTGACATTGAACCCTAATTCCCTAATTTGGAGACGAAAATGGAAGATGGTAGAAGGAAGATGGAAGAAAGGGATTTAACCCTGATTTGAAGAAGAAGATGAAAGAAGTTGGAAATATGGAAGACGACTGAAGCCCACTTGGTGGAAGAAGAATGAAGCTGCAACCAAATGGAACCCTATGTAACGTAACATATACAATGTGCTAATGTGGAATTATAAATTTGTTTACTTGGCATACCATCTCACACAAACTAGCGTTTTTTGACACAAACTAACGGAAGGGACCAAATTTTTTAACGAAACTTAAGTGAAAGGATCATTATGTAATGTTTTTTAGTTCAGGGGGCAAAGCGAAACTTCGCTCAAAGTTAAGGGACCCAATGATTAATTATGCCTACAATAAATAATAGAACTCACATCTTACGTGATAAATAATCACACACATTATCTTTTCTCTAGGATTTTTGTTTGAGGCATCAACTCTCCACATGATTACTCAAGGTTTGATGTTTCAAAATTTTCACAAATCTTTATACTCCCCGTCCCAAATTATAAGTCATTTACCAAAAAAATTTGTCCCAAATTATAAGTCACCTTACGTTGTCAATGCAATATTAATGACATATTCTCCAATATAACCTCAAGTATTTTTTATTATGTATTTTTCAACTCTTTCTCTCCTATATAATTATGTGGGACATTACCATAAAAGTCATACATAATTTGTCTTTCTCATAAAATAATAATTAAATTTCTTAATTTGTGTGAAATGTGCAAAACGTCTTATAATTTGGAACGAATAAAGTACTTTATAGGGAAGGGAAATGACTCTCATGTGTGAGTCTAACATAGTGTTTAATGATTATTTCCAATTTCTAAGTGGCTTGACTTTATAATATTAGTAGACTATCCATATTCACCCACCACTTGATATGTACTCCCTCTTAGTCTTATAAAAGATGTCATATTTCAACAATGCACAGTTTTTAAGAAAATAGTTAGATGTATTGATTTTGATGATAAAACTAATATTATTTAATAGAATACCTTATTCAATATATTAATAGAGTAATTAAATAAAGTGAAAGTTGATAAATAGGGGTATATTAGTGAAAAAATAATAATAAATATTTTATTGGTATTGTAAAAGGATAATTATTTTGAGACAGAAAAAATTCATATAAAACACTTTTTCTGAGACTGATAGAATATCAGTTGGAACATCACGGAGAGCATTCACATTGAGTCAAAAATAATACACAAGGGAGAGAGACACCACATATTCACCCAAAATCTTAACGTGATTGGTGTATGGGTCATCTCATTTATAAAGTGGTCAACCTCCACTTTTCTAAGGGTGTGTTTGTTTCAAGGTTGTAAAAATTATTCTCGGAAATATGGCCATGGGAATACAACATTCCCATGTTTGATTCAATTTTTAAAAAATTATTCCAAGGCAAATTTTATTCCCAGGAATTTTATTTACACGATTCTTCTATTTTTATTCCGAGGTTTAAAGGGTGGGAATCCAACATTCTCATGGGAATAAAATTCAACTAACTTCAACTCCCCACTACTACTCACATTTTATTATTTATTTTAATTTTTAAATTAATTCAATATTATAAATATTCCTAGGAAATTTAGTTTTTTCCAAACACTTGAATATGAATATTATTCCAAGTAATAATAATGATGGGTATAGGATTCCAAGGAATGTTATTTCTTAACTTGAAACAAACACACCCTAAGCAATGTGGGACTTCCAACTCCCATTTGTACACAATAATCTATTCCTCAAGTATGAGTCCATCCATTATGTTTCTCCTCAAGTGAAAGCTCTTTCATCCACATATACTTGTAGCACTATTGTGGGTACTACGACGTAACACGCCTTCTGACCACCACATTGTCAAGAAGACTTTCAATACAAGGAGTCGGTCCCTTAATTGAACCAGACTCTGATACCACCGTTGGTTCATCACGAGTCACATCCATATTGGGTTAAAAGTAACATATAAGGGACAGAGACACTACATATTCACCCAAAATTTTAAGATGATAAGTGTATGCGTCTTCTCATTTATAAAGTGCTTAACCTCTACTTTTCTAAATAATGTGAGACTTATAACTCACACATGTACGTAACAGTATCATGTGGAGCATAACATGCCTTAAGAAAATGTAAGAAAATTAGTACATTCATTTTTTTTCTATTCTGCCTGCGAGGTGTCGATTCAAAATCATTTAGGTTATGCCTTAATTGCAAAGCGCTTAGCGATAAGCATGAGGCGCTTAGCAGAAACAGAAACGCAAGTGTTTGTCTCATAATCTATGTCATACTTAGAGAGAGATAAAGAGGTTTAAAGAGAAAAAGAGAGAATTTTATAGAAATTCTTACTCTAAAGAATTAAGTAATATTTGATTATAGAAATAATGCTAAACACATCAGGATTGAGTGATTCATAACTTAGGAAGTTATAGAAATTGATTCTCAAATGGATAGAATTAAGTGACGTTCTTATGAACATAATAAACTAATTTCTTATAACTCATTAGTAGTATCTTGTTAAAAAATATTTGATTGATAGTGAATTAATGGTTTTGCTTTCATATTAGTGTGGTTGATATTATTTTGTATTTCACACACCATATTTCTTAATGTGTTTGATCTTCATTTTTACAATAAGTGACTCCTACTATGGAGAAAAAGGTTTAACTTTGCAAGTGGGAACCATGAGTTCTAAATGGGATAACATTTTTTTTATAGAAACAATAATTTTGAATTGTAGAAAGTTAAGATGTAAACAATTTTGATTCAACAAAAGCATGCAAAAGCGTTGAAAGGTGGGACTTTGATGCCGACAAGTCAGACACAAACTAAGAAGGTCGCAATGGTGGATAAGATCAAAAGTGTCATTATCTTGTGCCTCAGAGGTAAAGTATCAAGGTAAGTCACAAAGGAGAAAACTGCAGTAGAAAATAGAAATGTGGATTAATCATTAATCATTGTATATGATCAAATTCTTGCATCATAGATTTGATAGGCCGCACATATACAACTATATCGAGTATTATAAAAATTTATCGTATGCAGAAATATTAAATAAAAAGTACCATTATCTATTGCTTTTATGTGTACCCAAGGCTACGCGAAAAATAGCTTTTTGTGCAAAAAAAGGAAAATAGTAAATTTAATTCAATACTAAAATAAGAGACCGAAACAATGATTTCTATCTACCAACTTTGCTCATACGAATCGTTACACCTAATCATAACGAGACTTAAATTTTTGTAGAGAATACTAAATTAGTGGTAACACTCACTTTCGTCGGTGGGTTACCAGACTTTAAACCCCCAAAGTATCAGCTTTCGCAATATAAATTTTAAGTTTAAAAATATTTTACAAATTATAATTAACTTCTGGATTAATTTAGAGATGCTTTCTCAATATCTAAATCAAAAGTTTGAATTAATAAGTTGGATAACATTTACACCATTTCAGTGCATAAACAATATTTATGCGCTCCTACTTACGAAATGAGTCTTTTTTTCTTCTTTTTTAAAAGCAAAAATTGTAAAACATAAATTTATGTAATCTCTCGATCAATTCTCAATTGCTTTCTCAAATATCATAATCTATCTTTAAAACTCATACGTCGGATACCATTTTCGCCATTTCAGTGCGTAAACAATATCTCAGTGTTTCTACTTTCGTAGCAAACATCGTCTCTTTTGAAAATAAAAAGTACGAAACAAATTCATCATTCTCGTTATAATTGACACCAACACGATTTACATGAGGTCCGTTGGTATGACTAGAGCTGTCAAAATGAGCAAGTCCATATGGGACAACCCGCAAGGCCAAGGCTTGAAAAATCATAGGGTTTGGGCCTTAAAATTAGAGCCCATATCTTTTAGGGATTTTTAGCCCACCCCTAAAAAGCCCGCTACCCATTAGGGTTAGCCCGTATGGGCCATGTGTAGGTCGTTAGGCCCACATAACTATAAATTTTTAAAAAAATATATTAATACTTATACTGTCTTACTCCAAAATAAGACATTGATTTTTCTCACATCAATAAATTTTATCTATATTCTATTCATTCTTTCTCTTTTAAATTTTATACATTAATATAATAAACATTATTTCCTCGTATTCTATTAGTTTCTCTTATGTTAAATATTCGAGTATTATTTTATACAATTTAGATATGCATTGTATTTAAAAACACATTATAGTATTTATAAAAGATAATATAGTACTAAAAATGTATTATATTTAAAATAATATAATTGTTAATTTAATTTATAATAAATATTATGAGGTTTCTATTTTAATGTTTTATTAAAAAAAAGCCTGTTTAAAAATGGGTAGCCCGAAGCTCATCTAGGACCGGGCTCGTGTAGTAATTTTCTAGTCCATATTACAACAAGGTTTTTTTTTGGCCCAGCCCTTAAATGCCTGA